>JASPKZ010009833.1:647500-1162500 GCA_030220185.1 Diploptera punctata | reverse complement strand
GCAAAATTAAAGAATTCTGAATGACTTCTTATTATGTTAGATTCAATACTACTAATTGTACATTTTTAACAGAATGCTTTACTTATTAATAGAATCCCAAATAGCAACTGAAATGTATCTACATTTTTATTGGAACGTAAAAGCCAATGTTTGTTTGTAGAAATTGTCATGCAAGTAATTGTTTTTTCACTCCAATTGCTAGGTAGTATTAACTAACGAAGTGGAGGGAGTTCATCCATGTTGATTGGTCATTAAGGGTAGAGGAAAATTATTCGTACATGGGAGAATTTTGATTCTAATACGTTTAATTGTGAGTTTATAAATGATTCACGAAATTACTCTTTCATTCATTGCAAATCAGTAAACGTTTTTCAACAAACACACAGTGAAAAAATTGCTTCCAAGCAATCTCCCTACAACTCATTCTATTTAAAAATTGAGCTCCTGAATAAAGCAAAGGTTGCGAAATACTATACACAGCGGAAACAGATATAAATAACAAACTAAATAAGTTTAATTATATAACAGCAACACTAAAAATAACTTAAAACAATAAAGCCAGGAAAGACTCTATAATGAAATTATACAAGACAATGGTAGTGCCTATTATTACTTATGCATCCGAAACATGGACAGTGACAACACAACAATCTGCCAGAATGCAAGCTAATGAAATGAGATTCCTCAGACCAATGGCAGGATATTAAAGAACAGACAAAAAAAGTAACACAGAAATAATACAACTAAAAGTAGAGGAATTAAACACAACAATAGTGATTAAAATATATATGTAGTCAATATGCCCATTTCACCAATTAATGTTTTAAAATGGTCAACAAGTTTCTACAGCCAAGCTGTCATTCTCAAGACCAGATATTGAGTCAATATCTGGTCTTGAGAATGACAGCTTGGCTGTAGAAACTTGTTGACCATTTTAAAACATTAATTGGTGAAATGGGCATATTGACTACATATATATTTTAATATTATATCACCAAGAAGATCACTTGTGTATTAAATACAACAATAGTGAAATACAGGACAAACTGGAAAGAACACTTGGCAAGGATGACTGAGAGTAGAATACCAAAAGCAGCATACGACTATTCACCACGAGGAAGAAGAAGTTTGGGAAGACCAAAGTAAGGATGGAAACAGCAGCAATTTGGAGCCGGAACAGGCTAGTAAATAAGCCTAAACCATGATGAAGAAGAATAAAGCAGTAGGTCACGTCGCGTTTTATTAGAATGTAATTCAGCACTGGTGCATGATATGTTCGCGTAAAATATAACTAACATAGCCTTCTTCTGTATGTATAATCCGAACAGCATTATTTGCTTCTGAAGATTTGAATCGTACGATGTTGTACAGTTATAAATCAACTTCCCTCTATGAAGGAATTGACGTGTGGGCATAAATACAGAAAAAGCTCCTTATTCGCGGGTTAAAAAATTGCGACACAGTTCCTGTATTCGCGGCTAGAAATGTCTTTATTCGCGGATCCAGTCGATATATTAGAAGGATTAGTATCCTTTATTAGCCATCGCAAACTTTTTTACTTGCAGGCACGCGGCAAGGCGGCTTTTACAATGAGCGATTTAAACCAAAAGGACAAATTAATATCAAGGTTAAACAAGCCTTTTTGTCACTAAGCCTAAAGTACTTTGTTAAAAACCACTACCGCCGTAATTCACGTACGGCTATGTCCGTTCATAAATGTCGCCCTCACCACGATCGGTGTTTTATTGTTTCAACTTGTCATTCGTTGCAATAATTGTGATTGGATAACACGTGTAACTTCTGCATTGTTGCCAATTTATAATGTAGAGTAAAAGGAAACAAAATTAGTTTCGAAACGGAAAAAAAGTGTAGTGTTGCCGCTTAAAGTAAAGATATAAATGTTTGATCTTTTACGTGTTGGCGAGTCGTTTGCATCTATATCACGCTGTTTGAATGTTAATGAATCAACTGTACGATTCATCAAGAAATCCGAAGACATTGAATTATATCCCTGAATTCATAGCTAAATATCAATCTGAATTGAAAGACCTGAATAAGTAAATTGCTGTCCCACGTTGTGGTGACATTTTGAAGCAGTAATTCTCTTCATGCCCGATGTTGTATTAACATTTTGAAGAAGGATTGGTGTCCCAAAAAGAATTACTGGTTCAGGTTGGGTTTTATTTTCGGTAGAGCCAGATTCTCTTCTCAAGGTCGGAAGTTGGTACACTGGATAGGAAAACACTTTAAAATCACTGAAAACTGTTTCTTGTAGAAATAATTACAAATTTATTCACTTTGTAGGTTTCCAGCAGATTAAGTAAATTTAAGTGGTATTATTCTTCAATATCGATTAAAATAAATTCTTTTCTTTTCTGGAATCAATTATTCTTGTATTAAATACTACATTTTATCTTGAGAGCTCTTCTTGCTTCTATCTCTGTGGAAAGTTATATGCAGAATGATTAGTGCAATTCTTTTATAATTTTAAAGAACATTATTACATCACATGATGGTAATTTAAATTCTATTGGCTAATAGTTATATTAAATATAAGGTTTAAATTTGATTTGTTAAATCAAAAAGTTAATTGTTTTAACATCCAATCAGAATTTAGTTTACTTTCATTTAAAAATATGAAGTTAGGCAGGTGTTCTTATTACAGTTATAACAGAAAGCTTTATAATTTTGACAACAATGACTTTAAAAAATGTAATAGTATTATTTAGAAAGACTTATGTAATACAATTTCTTTAATTCTTACCGAGACAATTTTATTCAACAATGAACAACAATGAATTATTTAGATGTTTTTCTTTATTTAAGTTATATTTAAATAAATAATTTTAAAATACAAAATTATTAACTTTAACTTTCATATTTATTATAATATTAAAATCCTGCTATAGACCTTATAATAGCGGCAAAAATGAAAAAAAAAAACTTTAAGCCCCTGCCTAAGCCGACAGTAATAATTAATAGAAATTGTTACTGATATAATGTAGAGATTTGATCCTATTACCAACGTTCAACTTAAATACTTCATACCCAGTTCAATCCCCAATAATACTAACAAAAATTCCCTATAGAGTTTAATAATTTTATTAATTTAATTGGTTGGTTTATTATTTTCATTTTTTAATTAAAAACCTCTCATTAATTGATTTTATTTTGATAATTTTTATTTTATTTCGGAACCTTGGGGAACGTATCCCCTATATACTCATACAAATTACCATTCCATACTCACGGTTTCTGTATTCGCGGCATATTTGCGGAACATATCCCACGCGAATAAGGCGCTTTTACTGTAGTTAAAATAAATCTATTGTATCACAGGCCTTGACTACCCTTGGCCTATCAGCCGTCTGACTGATAATTATCAGTCGATTATAATCGATAAATATATTTAATAATAGAGGTGGATTATCAGTCAGCCAGTATAGGGACGATATGTAGATAAAATATCGTCCCTAGCCATTATAGGTTTTCACAACATGTAAACCCAAATTCCTCATAATCCTATGTGTACACTATAGGCGACACTACCAGAAATCTCATGTTTCTTTTCTGGAAATTTTAAAGGAAAAGTTGGAAATATGAATGTTCGTTATTTCCTTTCTAATTTACAACAAACTTACTCATTTGAACCAGGAAATGTGAACTATCAGCGTGAATAATTCAGTATGAGAGTGTAATAAATTACACAGAAAACCATCTTCAACATAGCACTGCATATCTAATGTTTAAAAATGTTTGTTTGTTTGTTCGTTCGTACTTGATCCGATTGTGATGGGGCTTTTTGCAAAATGTTCAGGAGATTCCCGGGATGAATATAGGCTATAAGAGAGTTGTGATACTCAACTCCTACACCCTTAAAAATCGCCTTTTGTAGTGGAAAACATACAAAAAGTAGCTCTTTGGACGCTTAAATGGCTTACGCTACCTAAACCATAACAAATACACAAAATTCACGTACACAGAATTGAATATCACAAAAAGCTCTACAAAAAAGTCCGCGACAGCTATGTTTGTCTCTTACGGATAACTCACAATAATCATTTTTGTCTTTCATTGATGCCAAGAAGAGACAAGTACGTACATTTCTATGCAAGCATAGTAGCACATGGCGGGTATTGTTTTACGGATAACTCACAATAACGAATTTTGTCTTTTAGCTCATTTATGCCAAGAAGATCGAGATAAGTAGATTCCCGGGCAATACCGGGTAATCGGCAGGGGGTGAAAAATATAATTTTATAATTATTTTTCCTTTTACTTATTCAACTGAACATAAAAGCAAATTAATTTTTATTTATTTAGGCGTAGCAGCGCACGCCCGGTATTAGTTAGTACTGTATAACTCTGCCAGAATAAATAAAACATTATTATTATTATTATTATTATTATATAAGAATATGTTTTCTTCTATTGCCTCCATAGTTATAAGCCCTAGGAAGCGCTCTGTTGGATATTAACACATAAACTCCTTCAGTTTCTCATATATTTAAAGTACTACGAGGATCATACTTGACCAGACTTCAATTATTTTCATCGTAATATTTTGGTTAATTTATGCAGTGAGTGTAAAGATGAACGTACACTTTAACATTTTTCACTAATTAACTCATTGGCGATATCGAATCCATAAATTGATGACCGCGCGAGTATAAGCTCTCCATACATCCCTATCCTCAGGTAATGTTTTCTAATCATCCCCTGTACAATATCCTTCTTTAAAATGATTGTTATTCTCCCACGTCATTCTTGGCCTGCCTACTGGGCGCTTCCCTTCTGGTTATCCTACAAGGTTTTTCCATATCCCTCTTTCATTCCCCATTCGTCCATCGCAGTCTGCGAGACTTAACTGTTCTTATTAGATCTGGTTTTTCATAAAGATCATGTATTCTTGTATATTCTTCTAAAAATCGAAATATTGCCAATTTATAAACATAATTAGTGTAAATTATATTTTTCATATGTTTCATGGAATGTTTACATCAATATACGAACATTATTATATAGCCATGCTAATAAACATAATATGTGTTTATAGTCCACCGCTGTGGTCTCGAAGTAGCATGCTGCCTTGTCACGCAGCGGGCCCGGGTTCGATTCCCGGTCCGGACAGGACCCTGGGTGAGGTTTTTCGGGGTTTTCCTCACCTGTAAGACAAATGTCAGGAAGCTTAGGGCCCAACGGTCTCCGAAAATCATCCGGCCATCATCATAATCATCCTTATCATTATCATCATCATCCTTCACCGGTGTGGAAAGTAACGGGAAGCTACCACACCCATAATTCCCTAGTAAAGCTGCATAGCATAGCATGAAAATGCTACGATTGCAGTGAAAGATCGCCTTCCGGCGGAATTACTATGGATGGATGGATGTGTTTATATTTATAATAGTCCCTACCTATTATTCTATAGCAAAGGCGAAGGTACAGTGTGCCTTTACAAAGACTTTGTAACATACAGAGCACCAACACCATCAGTGTAACCTGTACAGTTGTGCGAAATACACAAAATATTAAGTGAACCCGAAAAGAACAAACAGAATAAGAAGCTAAAATTATCAATACAGTTGTGCAGGATACACAAAACAGTTATTTGGTCCCGAAAAGAAATAACAGAAGAATAATCTAAAATTGTTGTTCGGTTACGTAATAAATGCAAGTCAGTAGAAGTAATATCTAAAATGATTTCGCCCAATGCAGGTAATTAAACCAAAAAATGAAAACAAAATAATTGATCTAATTACCCACTATACGATAATTTTTTACATTCAATGTATTTTCGGATTGCTTATTTTCATTCATTTAAAATTATGTAACTAAGTAAAGTAATTATGAATAGTGGACACTATAATAATTCATAATTCAATACTTGAAATTAATTAATTATTGATTTTATTTTAAAATGTTAATAATAATAGTAATAATAATAATAATAAACTTTATTTTACCTGGCAGAGTTAAGACCTTAATGCCTTGTCTGCCACTCAACCAGGTTTTAAAAAAATACAAAAAAATAGTTTTACATCTAAATTACAATATACATAAACGATTACATGTTATAAATGCAATACAATTAATATTTATAATGTATTTTGATTTACTCTAGATTTATCGAATTAAATATATAATATGTACAAAATATATAAAAGAACGAGGAAAAAAAGTATTAATGACATAGTATAAATAGTATATTCATTAGATGGTTGTGGAGAAGAGTCGAAACAAATCAGTAATTAATTGCAAGGAATCTTGATGTATCAAAAGTTAAAATTGCAGCACAGGATAGTATAATGTTTATGGTAAATGGAACATTGTTTAATTCATAATGCAAAATTAACATATATGAAAATCAATATAGTGTTGCTAGATTCCACAGAAATATTGAGTAGGCCTAACGTTTTAAAATTATATTTATAGAACTGTAAACAATCCGGCTGATTTCCATGAAGCTTCTCAGTAAGATAAATGTCTCCTGGAAGCGTTACGAGCGCTTCGCAGGACAAGGATGGTGGAAGGGCTGCTTCCTCTGAGTCTCCAAACATGCTCCTATGGGTATCCACCCCCCAACAGAAGGATAGAATACAGACGGCGGAGATGAGGTTCCTAAGACAAGTAAAAGGATATACAAGACTTGATAGAATAAGAAATGAGGATATAAGAGAAGAATCGAAAGTACAGCCTTTATTGGATAAAGTCACGAATTACAGACAGAAATGGATTGATCACATGGATGGAATGAGAAAGGAGAGATATCCATTGTTAGCAAGAAATTATCAAGCAAGAGGAAGACGTGATGTTGGAAGACCTAGAAGACGTTGGGCTGATGCATTATGAAGTCGGAACGGGCAATTGCCTAATCCCTGGAGTGATGATGATGACTGTAAACAAGTTATTTTCGATTGATTAAAGAACAAATTTTATCTTCTGAATATAGTAAACCCATTTTTGTTCTTTAAAATAACAAGCCAATACAGTTAGACTGGCTTTTTAATGCAAGATTTTTATTTTTTTACTTACCCTACTATAGTTGAATTATCGGATATTTAGACTTCTGTTAGCTATAACTGGAAATTAGAGGAGGGATACATTGTTGTCGCTCATATACGAAGTGGCGACGATAATGGTGGGGTGAACACCCGCTAGTCAGAATTTGTAATACAGATGTGTTAACATCTCGCCGTCTAGTGAAAAGACGCCGTGCAGATAATCGCTAACCGTTAAAACAGATACACTCATTAATTTACTTAATAAGCTAATGATATTTTTACAATCGAAATGAGAAGTAACAAATGAACAAGACCTGAACTGAAACCATATGAATGTATTTTGCACAGGAGAACAAGGAGTGATCAATCAGTGATTGGGTATTGTTAAGTTTGAATGCGTTTTGATGGCAACACAAATCTCAAATCCTGAGCTGTCAGAAGTCCAGAGATCCGTTTGTTTCACTGTACTGCAGTGACCCCTTTAATTGTACGTAAACAAATGTTTTTAACTAGAGAATAATCATGCACAGATCAATAAAAAATCGTTAATAAATAATAAAATCAGATCCACAAAAAAGTCAATAAAAGTGCAGAACAATACGAAAAAAGTTCTTTCTCAATGCCACTAATTTGTATTTTATGGTATTTTTGGCTTTCTTCCCTGCTATTTGCGGAATTGTAATCAATTTCATAGTTTGGGCACCTGGAAGACAGAGTTATGTTACCTTGATGATGTGATGGGTGATAAACGATAATGAAGCGCCAGGATGGGCCTTAACCTAAATTCCTGATCATGGCCAACCACAGGAATATGTGAAATGTTGATTATTTATGCTACCATCTGTGCATCGTAGAGAAAAAAATCCCTATTGTGAAACCGGGAATCGAACCCGGGACTCATTAACTGTAGTCAGAAACTCTGATCACCAGCCCATGATGCTGATCCAATACGAAAAAGTTTAGGTAGTGAAATAAATCGTTTGTTCAGTTCTTCTGCTACTAGACTCTGTTCTTAAGGCAAGTGGATACAACAATTTTCTGATGTTCCTCGTTAATGTTAATTTAAGTTCACCTCAGCCTTAGGGAATTATACTGACCCCTTCTAATTTACTTTTATAAGTATCCATCTCGGTGTTGGTTGAATGATGGCTAATTCGTTTGAGTTAATTTTAGATGGAAGTTTAAAAAAAAAAGTTGGTGATGCTCACCGGAGCCTCCGGGAATTGGTAAAGTGTGGGGTCCGGACTAAGTTTTCAGCTACTCAAACTTAATTTGATGTCCGGATTATCTTTTTAATTAAAGGAGGATTAAGGGAAACAAGGAATATTAAGGGCGGACTGCAATTTCCCGTCGTAACCATCCTTAGTGTTTTCCTCTCAGGAAGCAAAAGGATAATTTAAACGTGATACTGCAGTTACTTTGAGTTTTAATGCGTGTTGTTTATTTTTATAATGAACCGATATCTCTCTAGTCTTTTCATATGTAAAGAATTTAATCGAAAAATCATCTCCGGAATTATCTTTAGAGACCAAAAAATCAGAAGTTGAATCACAAAGCAAAATTACTGGACTGGTAGTTGTTTCTTGCCTCTGGTTCCGAGAGTCGCGGTTTCAAACCCCGCCGGGGTCAATGGATTTTTTTAGGGTGGAAAAATCCGAGGGGCAAGTCCTACTTGGTCCCGAGTCTGATGATTTTCATGCCCGTAAATGAATCTTATGCCTGAATAAAGAGGCCTCTAAGCAAAATTTACTGAGCTTCTTTATCCTAGTAATACCTTAGTTGCCTACTAGATATCTCATTGTATCATTATGTTAACAGTATACCACTCATGACAACTGTAGGTAAATAAGCGTAACTAAATTTAGTCTAGTGACTCCTAACAAAGAAGGATCAACGCTGGGCTGTTACGCCATTGTAGACGTAATCACTATGTTTTCATTAAAATTGGCATACATTTTGAGCTACTCTCACTACATACTTTTGGATACGGCAAAATTAATTCTAAATATATTTAAGATATTTATTGAAAATGTAAAAAAAATCTCATTCATCATAATATAGGGCTAATTGATAATCTTCTAAATGTTTTCAGTAGGACTGCTGGATCAGTAAATTTATTAAAAATATTAAATAATTTAAACCAGTTGATGTTACATTACCAATTTAAGAGTTAATGAAATACTGTATGAAATGATGATTCATTATGAAATTGAACGTGGTATTGAAATTCCAACCATAACTTGTTTGGACACTGAGGAAAATCGTGATAAAGTATTGGTCAAGTTTGCTTATCCAGAGATTTGAAGTCGAGATAATGTTTGATTTTTCTCCCCATTCCCATTGAGTATCACGATACAGGAGCAAAATAATGATAATAATAATAATAATCATGAAGTTTTGTCTTGGGAGAGTTATGGTTATATGTTATATTTGTAGGCTATCGTTCATTTATTGTTTAGTGTTATTTGTATTACTCGTATTCATTTTTTTGAAAAGATGGTAGTTTAATTTCACAAGGAAATATTACTGGTTCTTATGAATCCTAAATCACTTTGAACATAATTTCTACTTGCCTTGATCATATATTCATTTAAAACACGGTTTCGGAAAAAAAAGTATTTTATGCTGGTCGGAGTAGCATGTGTTGGTCACGCAGTTCGAATGAAAGTTGGCGAGTTCAAAATGCCTTGGTCGACAAATTGTAGCTTCTTATTTCTACCTAGATGCATTAGAGAAGAAAAATATAATTAAAGTATAAAATAAGTTAAAATATACCTCCTTAGGTAAAATCCGTCGTCCTCAAATTATAAAATATGTAATCTTTATAAGTTGAGGACGACGGATTTTACCGAAGGAGATATATTTTAACTTATTTTATTTTATGACTCTCCACCTCAACGGTTTTAACAATGAATTTTATTAGTATTGATAATTAAAGTATTATTTTTTTCTTCTTCTTCTTTTGAACTTCTTGGAATAGACATTACGCCTATTCCGTCTGACTGTTGTTTTCTCCACCACTTAGATACTACTAGAGCATTCGGCAAGTATTGGCAGCATTGCTATAACATCACAAAAAAAATATATATATATTTAGATTACTTATGACATTACGAACTTCATTTATAGCCTCTTGCCAAGGCAACTATTCGTTACCAAATCCTTGGAAGACGACACGTTCCATCTGCAACACCACTTCTGAGCATCTTTCTCATCTGATCGATCTGGAGCTTTCTGAATATCAACTCTTGATTCAAATCGAATGCCTCGTAAAAGTTCTTTGGTCTTTGTGAATAAGTCAGAGTCACAAGGGCTCATTTCCGGTGAATTTGGTGGATGTTCAAATACTTCTCAATTCCATCTTCTTAACAAATTCTACTGAACATCTTTTTTAGGGGGCGTATTATTTACTGAATGTGAGAAACAGTGAATGTGTGCATACAATATTGCTATTTCTAAACTTTCAATATTACAGATTTATCTAATAAAGACTATTCAATAACATACTACAAGATTACAATTGTCACCACTAGGATCGCTGATTTATAACAGTGTTGCCATTACTTATCGAATGCCTTAGTATATTCTTACTTACTTACTTACTTACTTACTTTACTCACTCACTGGTACTATCGAACCCGTAGGTTCATGGCCGCGCGGACATAAGCTCTCCATATATCCCTATCCTGAGCTAATGCTTTCTAATCATTCCCTGTATAATCTACTTCCCTCAAATCATAGTTAATGTTATTCTCCCCCCTCATTCTTGGTCTACCAACTGGGCGTTTTCCCTCTGGCTTTCCTGCAAGAAGCCTCCATGCAAGTCTTTCCTTAGATACTCTAAATCTATAGTTATAGATTAGATTAGATTTGTTTAGCCTGATGGAGTTAAGGCCATGTGGCCTTCTCTTCCACTCACCAGGACAAACATATATTACATCAGAATATAACAATCTCAATTAACTCTAATATTAAATACTAAATAAAAATTTGATCAAAAAGATATATATTATATTACGATCTATAATGCAACCAGTTAATGTTAGTTAAAATTAAGACTAAAACTAATAATAAAATGTATACAAGCAAGACATATTAAATTGACCCTGTCTAATGTATATAAAAAAAACAAAGAGAAATAATGAGATATAGAAACCTAATTTTACGATTATACAATATTTAAAACAAAACAAATGAAAATATTTGTTAATCTTAATATTATTTTCATAAATAATTTAATTTATTAATTGTTAAAAGAATACTATCAGTGAGGTGTATAAGTTAGTTTGTTATTAAATAATTATTTAGTGTGTTTTGAAGGATGTTATAGTTTGACAGTCTCTGATATAGGGCGGAAGGGAATTCCATGTTTTGCTAAGTGAGACTGTAAAAGATAATGAATAATATACAGTGTGATGGGGAGAGATATAAAGGGCAATGTGCTGATGGGATCGAGTGTCAAGATTATGTGTGTCGGATAGTCTGATGAAGCGGCGTGATAAATGATTAGGCGATGATGTGTGAAGTATTTTATAGAGAAGGGATAGGAATGTACAGTTCTACGATCTCTTAGACGAAGCCACGATAATTGTTCCAGGAACGATGTAATATGCGAATACCACAAATAAAAGTTATACACTGCATTAGAAATTCGTGAGATATCCATTATGTCCTTATGTTGGATCAATCGTTTTGGTATTCTTTTATTTTATCATTTGTACAAAATATGTTGTCATGTGGTCATTTTTATAGGATCTAACTTTATGCAACTTTTGTTCTTCTTAATAAATTCATTTCTGAATCTTGAATTTTTCTTTTCCTTGTGTTTGTGAGTACTCATGGTTCATTACAATAACTCTGTAACAGCAATAGTTTTATACAATTTCTAAGTTCGGGTATTTTGGAGGAATGATTTGTATAATTCGTGTCCGAATTTAATCAGATCTAATTTGAAGTGATCTAGGCATGTGCATTTGTTCAGATGGAAAGAAACTCAGTAACAATTAGACAATATCAATGCTTACACTTCTTTTTCAAATTAAAATGAGATGAAAATTTATACGTTATGTTCGGAAACAGTGAGTGGCAGTAATTGGATCGTGGAATTTCTTCTTTTTTCCAAATTTTCACCCCCGTCATTTTGCTGTCATGAAACATTTTGTAACATTTGCTCCCCAGCGACTGTGACAGACAATTATGCAAATGTATGATCACCACAGTCACAAGTTGAAGCTACTATGACATTTTGATATGTCTATTTCTCTCATTTCCTTTCATTCGCTCTATACTAATAAAATATTATTTTAATTTGGAAAATTTCAATTTTGTTTAGTATTAATGTTCGTTCTTGACTTAAATGTTTATGTTGCCTAGGAGGAGGCCTCGCATTGCGCAGATCCCTTGGTCGGAGGCCAATGCCCTTATGTGGTAAAAAATTACGTATATGATGCAAAGTTAAATGTCTCCTGCCGATATGTCGTGTCTCTGTATCCCGGGTGGCATAGGACACGTAGAAGTATCTAAAATAAAGGGGTCAAATTAAGATTAAGAAAAAATTAGAATTTGATTTTATTCATACATGCAATATATTGTCCAACGAACATTTCTATGTACGCCCTTGACATTTTTATTATGAATTGCGTGAATCAAAAAATAAAAGGAAGTTGGCTTAAACTCTTGTATTTGGGAGTTCCGAGTTCAAATATATATGTCGAACAACCTGACTTTTTGTTTCCAAGATTTTCTGAACCGTCAAGACAAAAATGCTGTTTAGAAATTTCATCTCCAGTACACATTCCACCGCCATTTGATACCCTTAAATATAAATAAGATCAATTAATGTTCTCAGAACAAATACGTTGTCCACCGTGGAGTACCCTTCTCTAAAACCTGCCTGATTTTTGAGAGCCTATTGTTTTCTTTAGCCCATTGTCTTATTCGTTCGTAAAGTACTTTACAATATATTTTTCCGAACACTGACAAGAGACAAATTCCCCTGCAACTTTCTGGTATCTGTGCCCCACCTTTCCCTTTGTATAGCGGTTGGATGACACCTGTCGCCCAGGCTTCCGGATAATCTCCTCCATTAAAAAGTTTGTTGAACGCAGTTTTCAAAACGTCTAATAATTTATTGGATGATATCATATTTTTCAAGAATTCCCCTGGTATTCCATCAATTCCAGGTGCTTTACCATTCTTTAAACATTTAATGGAAGAAACCACTTCATTTTTCGAAATATCCTGATCCAGTAATTGAATATGAAATTGGGTCAGGGATCTCAACTATATTTCCTTGATTATATCTTAACCTCTCATTTCCCAGCACCCTATCAAAGTAACTTCTCCATTCCCCCGGGCGTTATTCTTGTCCGATTTATGGACTTTACTTTGAGTTCCCTTAACGCTTTCCATATGTCCGCAATGTTCCCACTTTCAGTCGCGACTCTCATTTCTTCGGATTTCTTATTTTGCCATGCTAGTTTTGTTTCTGCCAATAATTCTTTATATAACTTCTACAGAGAAGAATTATAAATATAACCATCATCATCAACAACAACAACAAGGATTAAGCCCAATGGCCTGTTCCGATCTGATTATAGGTCGAATTGGTCCTTTCATCTCTTCAATGGTCTTCCCAACATTCTTCTCCCTTTTGGTTTATAATTATACATTCTTCTTGGTATGCGCTGTTCATTCATTCGTAATGAAGGTAAGCATTTGGATAGTATTTTATTCTTTCACAGAGATTAAACATATTAAGTTCTGTTCTTACATCTTCGTTTTTCTTTTATCGGTCCTTTGATATCCTGCTATTGCTCTCAACATCTTCATTTCTTCTGCCTCTATTTGTTTGCTATCTGCCTTTGTTAATGTCCATAGAATAATATAATACTTACTACTGCCAAGATAATTATAGGAACCAAGTGCAATCTTAAAATTCGTTCAGCAGAAAGATTATCTGTTGGCCTGCCCATAAAATCTGAATGGGAAATAAGACCTTATGGATATCATGACATAGCAAAAAATGGGAATGATTATGTAATAATAATATTCGAAAATAGAATTCTATAACGAATATTAGGCATGGGAACGAGGAATGGAAGAAGCTGCACAATGACTAACCCGGCTATTAAATACCACCGTGCCACCAGTGAATATTCGATCGGAGAACAAGTGGCTTTCAGTGCCATGTTGGTCAGTGTAATAACATATATCCCGCTAGAGCCAATTGCCAACATGTTTGCTCACAAATAAGGGGATTCTATCCCGAGAGTCCACCTACATTAGTAGGAAGTTAGGGTGAGAAAATGGGTAAGTTACTGTTAGTTTGGGCATATTAGGGTGAGAATATGGGCGAGTTAGTATATCGGATTAGTTTAATTTGTTTGCTATCGGTTTTTTTTGTGATAAGTTGGCTACACTGTTTGAGAAATGACTAATAGACATTTTACATCGCAAATATGCTGATTTTAGGTTACTTCTTCTTCTTCACTTCACGGACTAGGCAAAATGCCTGTTCTGCCTCACAGTTTTTCTGTCCATCTTTTCACAGGCCTTCCTATATTCCTTGAACCTCTTGGCTTGTAGTTAAATGCTGATTTTGGTAATCTTGTTACTTTCATTCTTTCTACATGTCTAAATCAATTTTCTCTATAGTCTTCGATTTTATCATTCAATGGAGATATATTTAACTCTGTTCTTATATCTTTATTCTTTATCCTATCCATCCTTGTGCAGCCTTTTGTTCTTCTAAGGACGTTCATTGCTACGCTTTGTATTCTACTTTGTTATTTTTTGTCATTACCCAAGTTTCACTCCCATAAAGTAATGCAGGAACTACTAATATTTTATAAAACTTCAATTCAGTATCATTTCTTGTTCTGTTCTTTAAAGATCTATAATTTTAGGTTTTGTGGGGGGGGATATCAGCATATATATTTCTCCCAGGTAATTATTCACATTCTTTAACAATAACTCGTGTTTTTTTGTTTTTTATTAGACTTTATGTTGGTGACAGAATCACCAAATAACTCCACTTTTATATGTTTGTGTTATATTGTCAGACTTAGTAAATCTGGGCAATTGAGATGAGCATGTTAAGTAGCTCGAATGAGTGACAGTATAAGATTTCTCATTATTTTTATGTAAACACACAGGGAAAAAGACAATTTCCTAGGCGTAGGTGGATGTATATATTCGGATGTATGTTAGTAAATTGAATATCGGAGATACGAACAAGATTCAGTTAATTAAGGGGGGACCAGTGGAGGGCCTTAGTAAACACAGCATTCAATCTACCGATTCGTAAGTTGTATATAGTGTTAGTTAAGACCCCCCAAGGAAAACAATGCCTATTCCGGCTTCATATTGTGACGCATCGTGGTAGTAGCGTTTGAGTTGCGCGGCCGATAGCGCGCGAGTGTAGACCTCGCATTGTAGTGGATGGAAGGATCGCGAGTTGAAGAACAGTCGCAGAAATTTCTATTCCAGAAGGTTCTGTGCTTCTGTGCCCTCCATGTCAGGAAAGTTCGATGTCAGGAGCTTCCATTCTAGAAAAGTCTCGATTGGAAACCGATAAATTGCTTTCCCCGGCTTATATGGAATGATGTCAGCGTTGGAAGTGGGATAGTTGTATTGTGACAGCGATACAATGAACTGCAATCAAAAGAAACTGCGGCAAGCGAAACGATTAGAAACTGTAAATAATTGTGCGGAAAATAAACTGTGAAAGCAAGCTGTATGCAAAGTGTCATTGAAAGTTTATGTGAATCAAATGAAGTTATTATGAAAGTTTTTCGTGTACATCTGTTGTTTTTATTGAATGAAATCAAAGTGCGAAAGACATCCCGGTAGCGTGGAACTATATGTTAATTCCTTCACCGTCACTTTTAATAACGAAAACACAATGCAATAATTTTAGTAATAATTACTTCAAAATATATGAACAAGTAAGAGAGATACAGTATTTTTTTAATGTGGAAAACTGAAGTAGAAGGTACTAAGCATATGGAATGAATAAAATATTGCACCTCGTAGTTGAGAAATCGTGGCTGTGGGGAGTGAAGTGGGGGAGTTACGTCTCCCCTCGTAAGCAAGTAGCAGTATGGCGTTGGGTTTTTATTGTTGCTGGAGCTATGTTCCATTTCATTTGACGACCTCTTTTTTATGTTGCCTTTTAAAGCGCATCACAATGCTAGAGGTCCTCCACGTGGCGGGTAGCTTGTATAAATCGATATTCAAACGAAAACATACGACTTGGGCTACTCAAATGTATTTATAATTTTCCTAAAATCGTAATGTCGTCAATCAAAAGAGTGCGATGTTTTCAAAAGTTCCGATATGAACAATCTTATAATTAGAGATGGAACAATTCCTTCGTAAACAAGATATCAGCGTATGGTTGATGGGACCATTCTACATGGTGTCAGAGGGAAGGAGGTTAATATCGTTTTCTGTACAGTCTGGTTACAGCAACAGTTTAGGATAGCCATTTTGCATTAGTTGATAATTTACAAATCTGTCATAAGACCACTTCTAACATATGGTTGTGAATGCCGAACAGAAACTCAAAAAACAAAACAAATCAATGAAACAACCGAAATGAAATTTTTAAGGAAAATCGTAGGAAAATCGCTGAGAGAGAAAATTCGCAGCTTTCTTATTAGAGAAGAATGTGAAATTGAACCTATAAACCTCTGGATAAATGACAGAAGACTAAACTGGAACGATCACATAGATAGAATGGAGAACAGTAGATTAGTGAAGAAAGTACGTGACTGGACACCTCAGCAGAAAAGGCCTTTAGGACGACCACAACTACGATGGAAGGACGTCACCATACCCCGGACCTGTAGTGAATGAACACGCAACAAGCTGCCAGCTTTCATGCGTAGAGGAGGAAGAAGAAGAAGCATTAGTTGATGGATTCATTCCCAAAACCAGACAAGTCTAAAAAATATTTTTTAGAAAAAAGGCTACATTTTATAGCTTTCCAAAGCCTGCTCTATGTATAGATATTATTGCTATTTCCTTAAAGTAGGCAGGTACAGTTATATACGAGTGTGAAATAATGGGGATTCTACAAGAATAAGACTAGTCCAATGCTTTTCCATGAAAAACATCGCCACTATTATGAGTCTTTATTGGAGGAACTGGAATCGCACACAGAAGATGGACCTTAAGCTGATGTTGATTACAATGACAATTCTGATGTGTATGAATATAATTATTTACATAGTGTTTAGCATATGTCCTTTTTGGTCAGCTTTGACATAATAAATAATCAATTCATTTTTTTTTTCATTTGGCATTTAACTAAGCTTTCTGCAAAAAATCAGACACGTCCAAAGATTTTTAAATATTTTCTCTACTATCCTCTTAAAAAATAAATTTTGTTATGTGCGATACATGGATGTTAGTGAGCCAATAGTATGTCTTAAAACGATTTTCAGTTTATTCAGTACATGTGACGCTGCATGGTATATTTTCTTTGTCGTGATGGAGTGGCTTGCGTGCTTATATGATCCCGAGAGTTATGGCGGCGGTAGCATTGTTGCCGATAGGGTTATCCATGTCGGAAGCTTCTCTATTTATAACTTTGAAGGTTATTAGTTTTAATTTAACTTAAAATCTTCAAGGTATGAATTAAGTTAAATTCTGGTCGAAGGTGATAAGTCAGACGAAAAAAGCACCTGGTCGAAAGAGTGACGATCTTTCACCGTAAAAATAGAACCGTCAAGAAATGCGGACATGGGTTGCACTGGGGTAAAATTTGGTCTGGACATGTGGCACGAATGGGGAATGAAAGACGTGTATGGAAGCTTCTTGTAGGAAAACCAGAGGGAAAACGCCCAGTTCGTAGACCAAGAATGAGGTGGGAGAATAACATTAACCATGATTTGAGGGAAGTAAATTATACAGGAAATGTTTGGAAAACATTAGCTCAGGATAAGGATCTACGGAGAGTTTATGTCCGCGCGGCCATGAACCTACGGGTTCGATAGTGCCAGTTAGTTTCGATACAAGTGAAGTTATACAGTTTTTTTTAATGTTTCTGAACATTTTACGTTTTGGATTTTTCTGGTTTTTGAAATTAACCCTTTGGTTAAATTTCCCTCCAAATGTTGCAAACAGTCAGTGCGCAACTTTTATGTTCCACCGAAGTATACTTTGTAAGTCTGAATCCTGCTCTTCTTTATATCTGACTGCTGTTCAGAGTCACCTTTACTGCCTGGTTGAAGCTCAGTCCACCTAGCCTCATTAGGAGAGATTTCATCTTTAGATTGAGGGTGTAGTAAACGATTTATTTTTATTTTTTTTTATTTTATTTATTTAGTCTGGTGGAGTTAAGGCCATGTGGCCTTCTCTTCCACTCACCAGAACAAGCATATGTTACATATGAATACAAAAAAAAATACAATAATAGTTATATAAAACAGGACAAACATATGTTACACATGAATACAAAAAAATTACAATAGTAGTCATATTAGACAGGACACACATGTTACATATGAATACAAAAAAAAGTTACAATAATAGTTATTGAACAATTCATTATCTGTCATATTGAATAATAATGAAATTAATGTCTAATAATAGAATGAAACTAAATACAATTAAAATTAAATTAATGATATAATGAATAAAAAAGGAATAACAGCTCGAATCTACTATGCATAAAAAGAAGAGAAAAAAAAATATACTACAATGAATTAATCTACGCTTTTTATACAAGGCATTAGGTAAATATATTAACAAATCCTAAGTCTATTTTTATTAAATAATGCAAAAACGCATTATTAATTCTTAAAAAGTAGTATTAGTGAGTTGTTTCTGTTAGTGATTTTATTTTCAATTTATTTCTGAAAGATGGTAAAGTTTGGCAGTCTCTGACATAGGGTGGAAGTGAATTCCATGTTCTAGCAAGAGAAACTGTAAAAGATTTCGAATAATAGGTAGTATGATGAGGAGGGATATAAAGGACACTGTGCTCAAGGGATCGGGTATCTAAGTTATGTGTATCAGAGAGTTTAGTGAAGCGGTGTGATAAATAATAAGGTAAAGATGTGTGTAATATGTTATAGAGTAGGCATAGGGAATGGATGGTTCTACGATCTTGAAGACGAAGCCATGACAATTGTTCCAGGGATGGTGTAACGTGATCAAATCTACGTATACCACAAATAAAACGTATGCAAGAATTGTGAACACGTTGAAGTCTTTGGGTAAGAACAGTATTTAGGTCAGTAAAAAGAGTATCACAATAATCAAAATGGGGCATTGCGAGTGTTTCTACTAGCATTTTTCTTAGAGAAAACGGTAAACAATTTCTTATACGATTTAATGAGTGTATTATTGAGAAGATAGTTTTGCAAATGTTATTTATTTGTTTATTCCAAATTAAATGTTTATCCATAAACACTCCTAGATTTTTTACTGTCTCACTATGTAGTTCATGATCGTGTAAGCATATTCATTTTTATTATTAGTCATATTACTGCATCAATGTTCCATTATTTACACTATTCACAGTGTGTACTATCAGGGACATTATAAGATCTTATAAATATATGAATATAAATAGAAATCGGTGATTTGTACATCGGGAATTTTACAGTTTACAATTATATTTTCTGGTGGCTCTTTATTAGTTATCAAAGGTCAGAGTAACATGTAAGGTTACGCTAGTATAGCGAGTTGGAAAACGTAGGGCCAGACGTAGAGCGAACAGTCCGCAAAACGTGAAAAGTGGAGAACTATAAGCGAAATTAATTTAACACTTTTACTTCACAAAACTTAATAATAATCTGCCTATCTTGACTATGTAGTACTTCCCTCTTCATTCGCGCATGATAGTTGTATCACACGCCACAATGTACAGGACTGAAATAGGTATATTGTAGTAAATACTTGTGACTAGACTTGATGTCACTGGCCGTAGTTTCAAAACTCGCCGATCCTATCCTGACCTTTGTAGACTAAAAACTGTTCTACGATTTATTTGCTAGTTTGTATTTATATTGAGGTCGTAGTGAAAAAAAATGGACATGTGCCGAGTAATGTTCTATGTAGATAAAAACTCCAAGCGCGACGGCCTGGAAGGCATTGGCCTACCAACCGGCTGCTGGCCTCACATTCGCATTTGTTAATCTCAGAGGTAGACGATCATCTAGGGGCAGTGTAGGGGTGACATGTGGTCAACACGTCGGGTCTCTGGGTAAATAAATCAAATGTCCGCTGTATGACAATATAATTCGTATTGAGCGCATGTTGTTTTCGTGTTACTTGATTCATTAGCTTGTGTTGAACCAAATAACATAGATTGGATTATAAGAAGACACAAATCCTACCTGTATAAACGCTTCACCTATGCTATGTGTGTACAGACCTATGGCGTGTCAGTGGTTAGCATGCTCGCCTCTGGTTCCAAGGCTCGTAGATTCAAATCAGCCGAGATCGATACTTTTTTTCAGGGTGTAATAATCCTGTGTATTGATTTCTTCGGAAGGGAAACTATAGTCTATTACAATGCGAGGTTGGGGAATGATTTTCACAGAAGAGAGGAAATGATTAATAACTAGTGATAGCGAGGTTTTTTAATTTCCGATATTCTGTAAAACTCTTCACAAACGTGCCAACGTGCGTTGTACATTATTTTTTGCACGATGGCGTTTTCAAAATAATCCGATCCGATTGAGGGTCTTTCCACTTTTCAGCGGTTGCCCTTTTACCAGCCGGCTGCTGGCCCTTCACATCCAAATGTGTTAATCACAGAGGTAGATGATCAACAGCCAATGTAGGGGTGACATGTGGTTAGCATGTCGAGTCCCCCAGCCGTTATAGCTGGTTCCTCAACCTGGAGCCGCTACTTATTGTAGCTACCCAATTGCCTCACGATGCTGGGTGGGCACCGGTCCCATACTGGCCGAAATACCATGAGAAAATTTCTTCCCCCATGGAGACTCGAACCAGCGCAAGTCCCGTAGCTCTGCGCCAAGGCTTCCTACCTTATTTTTTGGAAATATTTAGGTTCATTATAAACTACAGTCTGGCCAATCTTTATACGGCAAATGCCGAAAATAATTTAGTTGAGATTACAGCAGGCCGTGACATAAATCAGGTATAAATTTACAAATTTGTTGTTTTATATTGTTTCAAATAAAGTTCAGTTCATTTAGAATGCAATGATTATGCAACTGCTGGATGTAAACATAGTAGATATATAGGTCCCAAATTATATAATGAATTAATTAGATCCAATCCAGAGCTAAGTAAACTAAACACAGCTAGTTTTAAAAAGCAATGATAATTATTATTTTTAATTAATCAATTAATTAAGTGAAAAAAAAATAATCATTTGAACATTTTAAATTAGTAAATATAAAGCATCTGTTTTTGCTTATTATTATAACGTAATACATTACTAATTACTTTCTTCTGTATTATTATTTTAATCCATCACATTATATGGTTTGTTATTTTATGTATATAATTCTCCATTGCATTAATTATTTTGTTAAAATAAGTTTTACTTCCAATAGGCCTACATTATTATTTTTTTATTTGTACGTGTCAATTTATGTAAAAATGAAACTGGCCCCTAACTTTAAATGTATATACTCTATTTGTATTATTGATGTAACTGAACTGCACCCGAGCACGAGCATTTGCTCATTCGGGTGTCAAATCTATATATAGCATTTATTTGTAAATAAAAATGGATTCTTAAAATGTATTCTTAATTTGTTTCGTATAATGTATATTAAAACTACCTTTTGGATATACTTTTGTATATACATTGTACGTAGTATACATAAAGGGCAGTGGTTTTACTTCCCGTACTAGGTAGGTAATTTGTAATATTACAATATAGTTTTTTAGTTATTTATAGGTTGGCAACCTTGAAATTTAGGAAATTATACTTTCAATCGGGGTCGCCATTGCTGTAAATATGAAAGACCACACTGTCGTGCAAAAAAATAATATTAATTGAAGTCGAATTCAAGGAAAAGTCTGCTCAAGAATCTGACACCCTGAAAAAATACATCATCCCCGGTTCATTCTAGCGTGATCGGATAATTTTAACGTAATTAAATGTGTCAGTGATGTGGTGTTTGTGATTTGAATAGTCCATACTGAGGAGATATCGGAGTGTTTTCGTAGTGATAATGGACTTAATGCATGTTTTGCTTAATCACATGTATGTAATCCTGAATTTGCCTCGCATCTCAAGATCCATTATCGCACTCGGAGAGTAAATTAACTTACCGTTAGTGATACAAATTGATTGTGTTAACGGATGGTTGCACATACTTAATCACAAGCTAGTAATACTGCCTTAAATGTCCAAGTATCTGTATCAAAACATGAAACATTACACTGAGTGGAAGGTTTAACATTATAAATTTAACACGCGATTCATCAAGTTGATTTTTTAAACGTAGACCAAGAAATATATGTTTATAGGTATTGTAGAAACATTGTCATAAGTAATGCCACGAGTGATTTCCAATTTATCTAGAGAATTTGTAAATCAAGAGTGGCATTTGTTAGGACTATTTAACGAATAAAATGAAGCTGTTTACTCACAAATCATTGTTTAACTATAGTTATTTTAAAATATTTAAGTATTTAATGTAAACGGCGATTTTTGAAAACAAATCAGAAATGTGAGGTTATGTACATTCACTGCTGCTTGATCATGCCAAATAAGATCGCAATATTGTAAGAGTGCACCCAAGTGGAGAAATAATGAAACACATCAAACTATATATCATAATCAACATTACGGGTTATTCATTTATTTTTTTAGTAAACAACTCAGTAAAATCAAGGAATCTTTTCATTATTTGCTATATTCAATGTATTTGTTGGAGAAAAATAATGTTTTGACCTGTTCAGAACATTAAAAAGGAGGAGCTTTCTTTATCACAAAAGCAGGGGCTGATAAAGATAAATCGATAAAGAGCGAGGTGAAACACGACTGTCATTGGTTGTAAAACAACATTCATTGAAACATGATTGGTCATTGACTAGCATTTATGGCATGAGTTAAATAGTCTTGTAATATTTCATCTCTCATTTATTATTTAATAGGGTTTTTAATGTATTCAACATATTTCTGTACCCAATATAAGTTTTATTCTCTTCCTCTATTCACCTATATCCTTCCAGTCACCATCCTGCAGTTCCCTGTCCTTCATCAAATTCTTAATTCCCTCTACCCAAGTTTTCTTAGGTCTCCCTATTATTTTCCTCCGATTTGAAATCCACTCCAAACTCCTAACTGACAATCTATTTTCATCCATCCTTTTCACGTATCCAAACCTTTGTAATTTTTAAAAATATCTTCTATAAAATAATTGTGAGGTCTTTTTTTTAATCAGGCATGTGTTTTTTTCTTCACTGAATCATATTCTATTTCATTCCTCATTTCACTGACACAATGATTCATCAAGGACTAAAGCACAATATTTTTTTATCTTATCGATAATCCAAATGGGAGCGTAGCGTCAGGGTCAATTCTCTAAAAAGGCGAAAACTCGAGAGGTAATTTGAGACTTTATTTAATTAAATTTTCAATAAAGAGTAATACTAAATGTAACTAAAATATATATACAGTCAATATGCCCATTTCACCAATTAATGTTTAAAAAGGTCAACAAGTTTCCACAGCCAAGCTGTCATTCTCAAGACCAGATATTGACTGAAGACAAAATTGATAATAAATAATAAACAAATTCAGTTTGAATTGAACTTGGCTGTGGAAACTTGTTGACATTTTTAAACATTAATTAAATATTGGTGAAATGGGCATATTGACTGTATATATATTTTAATATTTGATCACCAAGAAGATCACTTGTGTATTAAATGTAACTAAGTTATATATTTTATATAATTGGTTTTATTGTGTTTGTCGCCGTGACGTAGTCGGTAGAATCCCTACCTTCCACTCCGGCGACCCGGGTTCGATCCCGGCGGGGTAGGAGATTTTATATCTCCAGCTTGGGTCTGGGTGTGTGTCCTGCCCTTGTGTCTATATGTGAGAACGATAGAAAGTTAACAAAAAGGTAAAACGAGAAGGAAAAAACAGTGTAAACCAAAAGAAGGAAAAACAAAATGGTATTACAGTGTTTCCTGATATTTGTCTTACAGGCGAGGAAATACCGATACTGGTATCCCGAAAAAAAAAATCACCCAGGAAACGTGACGATGCTAGGGAACAAACCCGTCACCCCAAGACCACAGCAGCGGACATTTGACCATTCTACAGGTCAAAAATTACTTAATTCGTGGAAGAACTAACAAACTCTGATACTCTGGCTTAACAGTATCATTGTTGGTCTATAAATGTATTATTATTAAACTAGATTCAAAGAAAAAAAAACAGTATTTGATAGATATTATTCAGGTGTTTATGGCTGGGAAACAATTTATTTCTGAACTCGAGCCATTAAAACAGTTAATTTTGTTTTTTCAATGCCCTTAATTCACAGTGTATGAACTGCATTCAAGCAAAAAATAGTATTGATTTCACGATGAAAATTAACAACTAAAGCTTAAAAATAAATAAATATATATATATCACATTGACACAGTGAACTTGTTATACTCATAAAAAACACATTGCTTTCTTATAGCTTTCTGTTTACGGATGTGACAAATAAAGTTCTCAGAAGTTCCAGATAATAAAATTTACGTTCAAGACACAGATATATTGCATACATTTTCATGAGTCATATAAAGTATAGACATCTGTCTACAAGAAACATAAATCTCCACTGTATTTGGAACATTCCATAACAAATCGGACAGTAAATAAATCTTGCAATTTTTTTAAATTTAATGTATCCTTAAATGTAGTTAATACATTTATAAACATATCAATACAAACTATTAATTTTTATGGGTGCTCCGTGGCGCAAGTGGTTATACGCTCACTTCTCGCCGCTGGGGTCCCAAGATTGAGTCTCAGTCACTCAATATGGGTTTTGTGATGGACGAAACGGAGCTTGGGCAGGTTTTTCTTGGGGTTTCTCCCGTTTTCCCCTGCCACAATATCCTTCCACCATTTCTCCATACCCTTCTCATCCATTTCCTTTCATTACGTTCATCTGCCGCTGTGATGGTACGTCAGGCCTGGTCGGCCGGCACCCTTATAATTCACAGACTTCTATATATAGGGTTCATCTCATCTCATTCCTCGACTCGACCCTGAGTTGGACGGGCTTAGGGTGTTTATCTATTTTTTTTAAGTTCAAAGTGACGATCTAAATTTATCGTAAAAATGGATAAACTAAAACTTTACTAACTAATAGTTACGTTTTGACATTTTAGGAAAACCTTTCCATTACGTTTACCTTATTATGAATGTAATAAAATATATTATTAGCTAATACCCGGTGTGCGCTGATACGCCTAAATAAGTGAAAATTAAAGTGATTTTATATTTAGTTGAATAACTGAAAGGAAAATAATTATAAATTCATATTTTTTTAGATACCCCGTGCTGATTACCCGGTGTTACGCGGGAATCTACTTATCCCGATCTTCTTGGCATAAATGAGCTAAAAGACAAAATTCGTTATTGTGAGTTATCCGTAAAAGAATACCAGCCATGTTCTGCTATGCTTGCACTGGAATCTACGTACTTGTTTCGATCTTCTTGGCATCAATGAAAGACAAAACTGGTTATTGTTAGTTATCCGTAAGAGATAAACATATCCTGTCGCGGATTTTGTTGTAGAGCTTTTATGGGATATTCAATCCTGTGTACATTAATTCTGTGTATTTGTTATGGTTTACGCAGCGTATGCCATTTAAGCGTCCAAAGAACTACTTGTTTCAAGTTTTTCACTACAAATGGCGATTTTTAAGGGTGTAGGAGTTGAGTATCACAACTCTCTTATAGCCTATGTTCATCCCGGGAATCTCCTGAACATTTTGCAAAAAGCTACTTCACAATCGGATCAACGGTATGGCCGCGCATAAAGTACGAACAAACAAACAAACATTCATTTGTATATATCAGATAACACATTTGGCCCTACCATCACTGACTTCAGTGCCTATACTTAAGAGGAATGTGTTGCTGAAGAATGTGGAATGCTTGTTTATGTCAATTTTTATCTATAAAATAAATAGTAAATATCGATAAGTAAATATAAATAAATTAGTAAATTCAATATACGTAGTCCTACGTGGAATCCAGAATTGATTAGTGGTGTTGAAATAAAAATAAGTTAACTTTTTTAAATGTTTAAAGAAAGTTTAACAAATTAAAAATGGTAATGGCAAAGTGATCCCACTATTGGCCTTTGGAGGTCCTTGAGGTAGTATGAACTTAAAGTTTTCACTTATAAGATGTCAGCCGCGTTTTCAGGCCTGCGTGACGGGCGCCTTTACTCTCAGTCCGCTATTCAATTAGGTTAGTGTCTGAATACACCAGGGCCTTGTTGCCACCAGAAAGTTTGGTCAAATTAAAAAAAAAGTTCCCCCATCAGGACTCGAATTCTCTACCTTCAGACTTGTAGCGTATTGCTTTACTCAGCTAGGCTAGGGCGTGTCCATGACACAACTCAACTCTGAAAAATTAAAAAAAAAATGAATACAAAATACAATACAGAATAAATAAATAAATAATATTATTTAGCAAGTGGGAGCCTTGACCTCCTACTACCCCAAGGGCCTCCCAAGGCCTGTCGTGGAATTACTTTACTTTACTTTAATAATACAGTGAAAGGGTTATTGTGAAAAAATGATAATATATTACATGCATTTAATTTGTATTATGCAGGAATAATTAAGTTTGTGAGAAAAGCAGATTCAAGGGAACTGTCAACCATTGCATGCCGAACCTACCTTGAATTTTTTTCCAGAGAAGCGTTGCGATATACAAAAGCCGTGTTAAAAAATATGTATCTGCCGTTTTTACCTGCAGGGCACTAAACTCCAGTGCCAAATCTCTCATTTAAACTATAGGGAAATAATACAATGCCTAAACTGGTAGAGTGGATAACCCTTACTACCGTCTCATCTCACTTTACACTGCTCTTATTTATGCAGGGAGTCCATCTGCTCCGTACAGTGGTTTATCATTGTTAGATTCTGGCTTCGATTTATGTATCTTGCAAGTTAAAACGGCAGCTAATTTTTGGACACGGTCTTGGTACATCACAACGCTTCTCTGGCAGAAATTTCAAGGTAGGTTTCGGTATGCAGTGGTTGACAGTTCCCTTGTCAGACTTATTTTGACATTAAAAATAATAATTAATTTATCTATAATTCCGTAAGGTACAATCAATTTAATTTAGAATAACACTTCAAACTTTTTAACATTCTTTTTACTATTCTTATTCTCCTTCACTAGTCTCTAGAACACTGTACTATAGTGGATACCACGCTTAAAGTGATATGAAGACGAGCTATGTTGAAGCTATTTCTTTAGAAAATTATCACTTCAATTGACATTGTAGACCCTTTGCATACCTGAAACTACCTCACCCGGGCTTTATAATGATATGATATTTCTGGAGACACACGTACTTTATTGATCACACAAGAATATGGATGGCGTCACTGAATGAGTGATCAGTTCAATTCAGGACCTCTTCCGAGACAACACAACATTTAAGACAAAACACACTATTCACTCGCACACTCATACTAAATAGGCTTATATAATATTGTTGATTTTGATGGCCACATGATATTCGGGGGGCATGTGTCTTACAGATAAGGGATAGCCTTGGAATAAAAAAAAAACCGAGACCACAGCAATGGGCCAAAACATAAATACAGTAAACTAAAATGTATAAAGTAGCGCAATCTACAGTTAGATTCTTAATCCAAATATGGATCAAGACGCCGGCCGTGAAAGCCTACAATTAGATTCTTAAGTTTTGCTAGCAGGAAATGAAACTGGACTGAGGAATTGAATGTTATGTTATTGGAAGGCATTTTACCATCTACAATTTTTTTAAAGTGAAATTCTGTTCATTAACTTAATAATACACGTGTTTAGTTAAAAACTTAACCCTATAAAATCTACAAAACTTTATAAGAACATTGAACAAGTAACAAAATTTGATTATTCAAATTCCAATTCACTTTTTTCTCTCAAATACAGTTGGGTGGGTTCACCTTTAGACTTTGTACAATATCACGTAACATTTTGAGATCACGTTTGTTCTGTGTACCCAACACATTTTGTCGTGGCATAGAGACATGAAGTTTTAAAACTTTTTTTATTTTTTTCTCTGATAGTAGGTGTCTTCTTTCTCTCTACCGAACTCCTCCATTGGAGTTTATTGGACTTGCGGAAGTGTTTTCCCGTGTTCTTGTGTGTGAAGTTGGTTAGAATTGTCTTAGCATACCGCTTTCGTCTCGAATTAGAGTTGCATTACACCTCATATGTGCTTCTCAGTTCAGCATCAGACGAATTCGGAAAATAGAGGAATGTTCTATGTAAGCCTACTGTGTGTGTATTTATGTATGTATGTTTATTTTTTTTTCTATAAGGTTTCACAATGTTTCACATCATCTTCCTGCGTTCAATTAATCTACTGTCATTCCAATCCTTTCTATCATGCTGCTCAAAACATCATCAATACACGTTATTTTTGGCCGTCCTCTTCTTCTACTACCAAGTGGCACCCATTGGGAATCTGTCTTCTGTCATCCTTTATACTTAACCATACCATTTTATTTGTTTTTTTTTATGGAATCCACAATTGAAGTTCGAACATTCTTATTTTGTTTAATTACACTGTTAATTATTTTATCTCTTCAAGAAATTCGAGTTCAACGCCTCCAAAATCCCATTTCTGCAGCATTAAATGTATTATTATTATTATTATTATTATTATTATTATTATTATTATTATTATTATTATTATTATTAAAGTGGTTAGGACATGTTTTAAGAATGGAAGATGAGCGATGGCCGAAGCAACTATATGAATGGCATCCGAACAGAAAGAAGAAAAGAGGGAGACCAAAGTTAACATGGAAGGTAAACATGAAGACAGTAATGCAAGCTAGAGGGCTAAGCATCGAAGATGCCCAAGACCGTAGGCTTTGGAGGTTTGGCACGGGAAGACGGCAGCAGTTGTAAAAACACGAAGATAGATAGATAGATAGATAGATTATTATTATTATTATTATTATTATTATTATTATTATTATTATTATTATTAGAAATCTATTTTTTTGAGGCGATCGACAAGAATTTCAAGAAGGGATGAGTTCAGAAACAGTACAATAAGGGAAATTATGCAAGTTGAAAAAACATATTAGGAAAAATAGAAAAAAAACGTTTAAAATGGTATGGACACATCGTAAGAATGGAAGAAGAGAGAATACCAAAGAAGATCCTTAATTGGAAAGCTAATGGAAGAAGTGGAAGAGGCTGGCCGAGAGAACGATGGATGGATACAATGAAGAGAAGTATGGAAGCTAGAGTTTTGAGGGAAGAAGATGCTTTAGACAGGATCCTTTACGACAAATCACTTTTAGTTGAAGGAGAAACGCTGTATTGTGGAATATTCCTAAATAAAATGTATTGTTATTATTATTATTATTATTATTATTATACCTGGTAATTTTGTTACCTCGTACGCAGCGGCCCCGAGTTTTTCTCTGTCGGGAATACTATCATTGGTAAAATTCTTCAATTTTTAAATCATTTTTATGACAAATCAAGGGAAAATTTAATTCCCAAATACCCTCGAAATCGTCTGGCCAATCATAATTACCATGTTTAGAATGAACGATTGAGAGAATAACGTGTCTTATCTTAAATCTTTATGTTGTTTCATAGGTGGCACTGGCATTGAACTGATCGCTTATCCAGAGAGATCCCCCATATCATTGTGTAGTAAAAACGTATGTGTGCGATGCAGAGTTGAAAATCCTCTCCCAAGAGGTCGTGTCCCTGTAGGTTATGGCTCGCGTGGCATGGAGTATGTAAAAATACCTACAAAGTGGGTAATAAGTTTTTAATACGCTTTTTAATAACCAAGGTCATTGGCGTCGTATTTCAAAGCTGGGCGTGAAAGTGGCAACAAATTTTGCTAGGAGATATATTTTTTCAGGCTTTCCTTGTATCACCCATTGCTTAGATTCCATCGACCTTTTTCGTAGTTTAGCCAGCCATTTTTGAGATCAGAGGCAATCATGGTAACCGCTAGTACACCGAGACGACTCGAGAAAATAGGGTACTTATCTTATTTTTATCACTGTTTTTATATTCTGATGGCGTTGACCCGCCTCATGAGTTTTTTGGTCAGCGTTTCTGACTACTGTTAATGAAGTCCCGGTTTCGATTCCTTGTCAAACCATAGGACATTTTCCTTAAAGGGCCATATTAGCTCTTTTCTGTGGTTGCCCATGGTCTGGAATTTAGGTTAAGTTCAGGTTAAGAACTCTCCTGGCGCTTCATTATCATTTATCACCTTTCATGTCATCGAGTAACGTAACTCCTCCTTCTAGGCGCCCCAACTTCAGAAGTGGGTGACAATTATGTTAATGCCAGGAGAGAACACTAGAAATGTCGAAATGATAACCTGGGACATTGAATAAAAAATATATATATATATATATATATTGATCACATGGATGGAATGAGTAAGGAGAGATATCCATTGTTAGCAAGAAATTATCAAGCAAGAGGAAGACGTGATGTTGGAAGACCTAGAAGACGTTGGGCTGATGCATTATGAAGTCGGAACGGGCAATTGCCTAATCCCTGGAGTGATGATGATGATATATATATATATATTCAGACGGCTAATATATTTTTATCTATTTTTTTAAAGATATGGTGTATATTGTTAATGTATATATTTGTGTAAATTAAAGAATTGTCTATTGTATTATGATTGCCCAAACTCGCAATTTATGGAATCCATGCGAAAATGCCTTCATTTAAAATAATTACAATTTCATCAATGTTGTAATTTATAAAAATATGCAATATATTTTACGCTTTTAAAATTTCTGACGAAATATAATGAACAATTTCATTTCAAAACTACTCGTATTCGAAATACTGTTTCATTCTTTTTACCAAAGTACAAAAGAAAATTGATATCACACTGCTATAAATTTTACAGAGAAAAAACTTAATAAAAATAAAAAGTTAATGGGTTTACTAATGAAGCAGTGTTTTTTTTAAAGCTTTAAATGGAATTCTTTGTAATGTAGCAGTCATGCACTACTCTGTGAAGCGTTTAAAAATCGCTTTGGTTTTCAGAACAAATTGACCACTGATTTCTCCCAACTCCATTTTTTAAATACACAGATAGCTTTGTTCTGAGTTATTAATTGTGAGTTGGAATAAGTTAATGTTTTCCATTGCAACTGTAAATGCTAGTCAATGATTAGATTTGACTGTTTACATGCGTTATATTGCAATACGGCATTTCATGTTTCTTTCATTTGCTTTTATGGAATATATTGCTTTTGGCTATTTTTGATGTGAATAATTTATCATGAATTTAATGTTGTTAATTTATTATATAGTAACAAGTGAAATATTCTTATTTGTAGGAATCTGCAAATTTGTACAAATATATTACGTCATCTTCAAAGAACAGCCTGTTGTTTTGTATTATTTAAATACGGGAAATGTGTCGAGTTTTTTTCTTTTTTTTTTTTGTCGTGGAATATTTGACAAATTGGAACTATCTGAATGTTCATTTAAGTTAATTTCAGTCTGTATCGATGAATTATGGTTTCTTTACTGAATGAAGAGCAATAAGCACAAAATATACTTTATTCTAAGCAAATTTTTAATTTGTCTTATTTTTCCTCAAATGCTCTGTGCTTAATGGGTAAACTGCTTAATATTCTACGCACATTTTCCATCCTATATTCACCGCTGTGGTCTCGAAGTAGCGTGCTGCCTTGTCACTCGACGGGCCCGGGTTCGATCCCCAGTCGGGAAAAGCTTCCTGGGCGAGGTTTTTTCCGGGGTTTTCCTCACCTTTAAGACAAATGTCTTGTAACTTTGAGGCCCAAAAGGTCCCCTAACATCATCATCATCATCCACGGTGTGGAAAGCAACGGGAAACTACCACACCTATAATTCCCTTGTAAGGCTACAAAGCATAACATGAACAAAAATGCTGTGATTGCAGTGAAGGACCTGTCCTAGGGCAGAACCTTAAATTGTCCCTTGTTAGAACGTTTTAGGTTAGCCATGCCTCTCAGATCTTAGAGGATATGGAGAATTTTTCTAACTCTGGATCACGCGTATATTATTTGGCCACTGAAGGACATGAGTGCCTCTTCCGACGAGTGATTAGCTCAATGCTGAGGCCAGCCGATTACACTGAGCAACAAAAAATAAACTTTTTTTTTGTCTCAGAAAGAAAAATATGTGATTCTGATAGTACTTTTCTCCTGAATTCAAATATATCGGGTTTTCTCCATCACGCAAGGTTTCCGAGAGACAGGAATTTGTAATTTCAAACACTTTAATATTTTCTACATTCGTAACTACACAATATTGGAACATTCGGACTCACCTAGAAAGTACGAAATGACGATTTTCTGCTATATTTCGCTTGTGGAGCATCCCTCTTGGCGATCCAACAATAATCGGCCAGCATATTAGGATTCCATTTGCCTTGATGTCTCTTTTCCATAGCTGAAACCATTTGAGTTAGCTCATTTGGTTTTATTTTACAATGGACAAATGGACGAAAAAACGTTTATTAAAAAATATAATTATTTAAATCCATTAATTGAAATTGAAATAAAAAACTGCGGGTGATGGAGAAATTTCGAATACGTATTTGAAAACACGATACGAAAACTGCATTAAGTACAACTATTGGTACTTATGAGACAAAAATTATGTTGACCATTGTTATTGAATATAAATCACGCCATTCACTCACTAATTAATGCAAGTATATGCCTGGCTAAAATAATTCTGGAGGGGAAACCCATTGAACAAGTGAACCATTTTAAATACCTGGGTTATGAAATCTCCTATTTTAAAAATGAAGATCTATTTAACAAACTTAATAAATTTAATTATATATGTGGAACAGTCGAAAGGATATTTAAAAGCACAAGAAAAGAAACAAAACTAAAATTTTATAAAGTAGTGGCAGTCCCCTTACTATTGTATGGTAGTGAATTTTGGGTTTTTAACTAAAGGAGAAGAGAAGATCATAGAAGCAGCTGAAATGAGATTTCTGAGAAGTGTGGCTGGTTGCAAACTTCTAGATAAGAGAAGAAGTGAAGATATTAGAAATGAGCTAAATATCTTTAAACTCTTAGATAGAATAAAAGAATCTAGAAAAAATGGGAAGAACATGTTCAAAGAATGGAAGATGGTCGCATTCCCAAAATTATACTTAAATACAAACCAAAACGACGCAGGAATGTTGGTAGACCGAAGAAGAGATGGATCCAACTTTTGAATGAGAATCTATGAGACCGGAACAAGCCACATGGGCTTAATCCGTGAGTGTTGTTGATGATGATGATGATTATATATGCCTGGCATTTGTTTTCTATAGGTGAGGAACAAACCGAAAGAAACCCAACCAGGAATCGAACCATATGCTGAAACGTATTTTTTCAGTTTATCGTCATAGGATTTAAATGACGTTCCCCGAGCTTCATTTGAATTTCCACAATACTTATTTTTTACTATACAAGACATAAGCATATTTAGGAACTAACTCATGGAGCGTCAGTCTTACAAGAACATTGGCCTATCAAGCGGTCTGTAAGGATTATATCCGTGAAATCCAGATCACATGCGTTGGGGAAACAATAATTTCTTCTGCCAGTTATCTTAATATTTCGGACCGCAATGAAAACAATATTATTATTGTACATTATTGTGTAATTTGACACAAATTTAAGTAATTTCTACTTGTTTGTTTTTCTATTGTTTTAAAAATAATACTAAATAAATTAAATTAATATAAGCCATATCAAATATGATATATTGATAATTTAAGGATTAAATATTATTTACTTTTCCTTAATGTTTAAGATCCCGTTATGTTTAAAATTGAATTTACTATTTTTATCTGTGGCATTACTATGGTACTAGTTTGTATTAAAAAATAGTGTTTTGCCACATGCTCTTGTTGGATTATCTAATTGATAAGTTTAAAACAAGGGGAGAGTTTCCAAAATGCAATTAGTGATTTTTTAAAATAAAACTACAGCATTCTTAAAGATTAAAATTTAATGTTAAACGGGAAGTGGATATCTAGTTTTATGGGAAATAATTTTAATTAAAACTTTTCTTTAATTTTGATTTTGTATTTTAATATTTAAGTTGTGCTTAATATGAATAGGGGTTAGCCTATTAATACATTTTTTAAGGGATTCGTATTGTAAAGTGCTGTGGATTTAAAGTTGGTTAGTAACTTATCCATAAATTAGTTCAGATCTACCTTATTTGAAGGGTACAGGGAAATAATCAGTCATTTTTTTCGAAGTGGAGTTTGAGATATTAGATAAATATTCATGGAAAGAACTATAATTTACTAGTGTGATACAGCAAAAAATTATGATCAGTTATAGGTTTTATTTGGCATACAGATAAGGAAGTGTGGATACAGTAAAACTAAAAGAAACGTTTTTTTTTTTTTTTTTTTTTGGTTTCAAGGAAAAAAGTGACTTACCAGTTTTTTTTTATATTATTAACCAAAAGGAAATTATATATATCGGAAAAACCGATAAATAGGTTAATAGATATGTGATGACGAAACGGTAACTTATACCTATACCATGCATGTAGGTGATCTTGGTATTAATTTTTTTTTCAAATTATTTTTTTAGTTGAAATCCCTATAAACATGAAGGTTTTTCTCTTTATGCAAATATGAATAAACGTGCATTTGGAGGCGTTCGGCTGGAATCTCTAGAAGAGACAAAATAAGAAACAGTGTAATTAATCAAAATATAAATATTCAAACTTCAATTGTGGATTTCATAAAAAAAATAAGCTCTGTTAAAAGAATGACAGATTTCAAATTCTCACTAAGAATACTAGAATGATTGCTACTTGGTAGAAGAAAAGAAGGACAGCCAATAATAACATGGATTGATGATGTTTTGAGCAGCATGAGGGGAAAAACGATTGGACGATGGAGATAGGAATGACAGTGAGATGTGGAGAGTGACATTTGATTAATTGGGCACATGAAAAAGTGAAACCTGCTAAATAAAATAGAATATGATTAAAATATTAGGTAAATTCATTTATATTTAATATGGGTTTTCACTAGTTGCATCTGATTTCGATGGATCGTTTGCTCTTTAATCTAGCCTTACAACTGATAAGTGTTAAAAATTCATTTAGATTATTTACCACTGTTATAAAATAATATGTAATCCTTTAATTAAGAATAGGGCATGGATTTTAATGCAGTAAAAGTTATGATTGTAATATAGTATATTTAGAAGTAAGACCTCTGACTGTCGTTTTTCTTAGTTTCACATACAAACAGGTGAATAATATAATGAGCAGTTAGACTTCTGACTGTCTTTTGTCTTGGTTTCACATACAAACAGATGAATAATATAATGAGAAGTTACACTTCTGGCTGTCTTTTGTCTCGGTTTCACATACAAACAGATGAATAATACAATGAGAAATTAGACTTCTGTCTTTTGTCTTGGTATCACACACAAACAGTTTAATAATTATCTGTGTTGCAGTCTTAACTTTTAGTGCATTAAAATCCTTGCACTAATTATGAAAATAGGCTATCATAGAAAATAAATAAATTAAAAAACGCACATGTTGGTGTAGATGTTGAAGAATATGAGTAATAACTTTACCTCCATATCTTGCGGCAAAAACTAGTAGTATTTTCGGGCTTCCTATATTGCAAGTCGTATACTTTACCAAGTGAAGAAGTCTTCAAGTTTTCATGTTAAAATATACGGAAATTGAAAATCCATAAAACCACTCGAGTATCGACTGGCTGGTTTCTTGACGTGGTACAGTAATGGAGGCTGAAAGCCAAAGCCAAGGCACACACACACACACTCACACACAGTTGATATTTGGTGTTTTCATATATCTGCGACACTCAGATCGGAAGCACGCTTCGCCAAGATTTGTTGCTATGTGTTTGCTCCTCGAGTTCAAATAGATTCTTCTCCAGTACAGTGCTATATCCTTCTCACTATCACGTTTCTCATTTTCAATCATTTCTATCTTATTCCAACCTCTTCAGTTTCTCTACGTTTGTTTATACCAGTCTGCTGAGTGAAAACTATCCTGTTTATCCAATCTCAATCTAATTTCAACAACTCACACGTCGAAGGTTTCCATAAAATCGTATATTTCTTCATTATCCATAATTTTCATCATCGTCACCGGCAGAAGCATCAAGGATTAGACCTTAAAGTCAATACCGATCTCATGTCAGAATTGGTCTGTCAATTTTTTTTATCCAATACATATAAACTGTTTTTTTTAACTTAATGTTATATAAGGCATAACATTTTTTAACATTATGAAGTAAATTAACATGAAACAGTACAACAAAATATAATTATATAAGATATTGTAATAAATATGAATATAATAAAATTATCTTATAGTTGTGAGTAAACACTCTTTAGAGAAGGAGTGACATAATAGTAACATATTTCGTTTAGAATATAATGAAGTGGATTGGAATAATCTTTTTATTGAAATTCAAATATGATTCAGGTTTCTAACGTTCAAACCACAACATTGGACAATTAAATGGAACATGTTTGACTGTTTTAATTTCTTTTCCATATTTACACAATGCATATGATGGTATTTTAAATGTATGTAAGTATGCCTGAAAATTTGCATGTCCGTTTAAAGATCGAGTTAATGTGTAATTGAAAAATATATTTGGATATTTAAGTCTGTCGTAGACTGTTGGGAAAATAATCCTCAGGTTGTCATATGCTTATCAGTATTTTGCCATATTATATACTACTCAGCAATAATGTACTGTTTGATTTTTTGTTTTATATAAGAAAGAGGACACAAGTCATAGCTAATTGGTAAATTTGAACTGGCGGCTGACTTTGCCAGACTATCTGCTCTTTCATTCTCAGTATCTCTGGAGTGTCTTCCTGCATTTCTTCTTCCTAATTATCTGTAGTGAAGAAGCTATTTCTGAAATATGTTATATATTCCATTCATGTAGTCCATCCATTCGTCTTTGTATTGTGCAACCCTATCTAATAGTTTAAATATATTTAGTTATGTTCATATTTCTTCATTTCGTTTCCGATCTGCTATTGTGTAGCCAGCCACAAGCTGAAGATAAAACAGAAATGTTTTGAAACGTGACCTAAACGAACTCAACTTATGAGGTAAGATGTTACAGACTCACCTAATTTATTAAAAAGAACCTCATATTGTTTCTTCCTATTATAATTTTATAATTCAATAGGCGTATTTTATTCACCATATTAGTCATCTACGGTGACCGCAATCACTTCAGTCGGCCTTGGTGCTTCGATGTCTTCATGTCTATGTTTCTTTCATTTTTATATAAGTTTCTCCGTAACGATTGCCGAACACTAGTGATGATATTTTTATGACTGATAATCTCTATGTGTTCAAGAATTTAAATATCTTGGATCTATAATAGATAAATCTGGTAGGGCCTACTTGCGAAAAAAATATTATTAACAGAGTAAATTGTGCAAGGAAGCCGATTAGATCCCTGAATCATCTTCATGGAATAGCAATTTGACCTGAAAAAAAAGAGATTATACAGACAATAGTAGAAAGTATACTTACGTATGGATCAGAAAGCTGGACAATAAATTAGAGGATGCAGAAAAGAATCTTGGCGACAGAAATGGATGAATTAAGGAGAAGTATGGGAATAGGTGCGATTTTACCAAAATAGTGTGCATCACATTTGCTTACAAACATTTTGTGCTAAACTCCAGCAGTGCACTTGCTAAATTTGTAATGCTTTTAGCCTGTTTCCACCGGCATATAGGCGCACAGTGCAGCACACACAATATGCACGAACGAGTTCACACAGTGTTCTGCCTTCCTTGACTCTAAAAATCTGAATACGGTGATGGCGTTGGAGTTATAATTTCATCATTCCTCCAATCCATATTTAATTTCCGTGTACAAATGTTTTTGCTCTGGTAGCGGAAGTAAGACTGAGTTCGCGAACAACATGTGCTTACGCATCGAGCCGAGTCCACTGCTTACATGAGTGCGAGTACGAAAGTACGCAGCTGTGCGCGAACATTTCTAGAATGTTCGCGCACTTTTAGTCATTGTTTACTTGAATGAATCTACCGCAATTAACATTTGTGCCGTACACTGTGCAGTGCAGTGCCGCACAGTTCTGAACACTGGTAGGATAATAAAAAAGAGCTTTACAGTGGTATGGACATGTACAACGGATGTCGGAAGAACAGTGGCCTAAACAGGTGTTAGATTGGATGGTACCAGGCAGAACGAAGATGGGGAGAAATAGAAGAGCATGGTATGAGGGAATATATGATGCCATGACGAAGAGGGGTATGGAAGAAGGACAATGGGAAGATAGGAATTTCTGGAAAGCAGAAATTAAGGGCGAACTCCTGTAAAGTGGAAAATTTAATATATTCAATTAAATAACCTTCATCGATTTATCGCTATACTGCTCAGGGCTACAAACACAAAATAAATATTTATAACATAATGATATGTTGTGATGTTATATATATATATATATATATATATATATTAGTCCACATCTGTGGTCTCGAGGTAGCGTGCTGCCTTGTCACGCAGCGGGCCCGAGTTCGATCCCCGGTCGGGGCAGTTTTTCTGGGTGAGGCTTTTATCGGGGTTTTTCCTCACCTGTAAGACAAATGTCACGAAAACTTCAAGGCCCAAACGGTCCCCGAAATCATATGGCCATCATCATCATCATCCTTCACCGGTGTGGAAAGCAACGGGAAGCTACCACACCTACAATTCCTTAGTAAAGCTGCAAGCATAGTATGAAAATGCTATGATTGCAGTGAAGGACCTGCGTTCGGGCAGAATTACTATGGATGGATGGATGGATGGATATATAATATCGTTTCATTTATTAATGAATTGTATGTTTATATACACTACTTCATCTGGAGTAATTTGTGTACAATATTGATGTAATGTATTGCATTTTATACTTGTATGAAGTGATTCTTTTTTTTTGAGTAAATTTAATTCTCGTATTCATGTATTTTTGTATTTACAGTTAAGAATAAATGCATATTTACATATTTAACCAGCTTCATGGATTAGTAGTCAGCGTTTCTCACCACAAGTTCATAAGGTCCCGTGTTCGATTCCCGGTCAGACGATATGCATTTTTCCTTATTCTTGTGGTTGCCCATGGTCTGGAATTTAGTTTAGTTTAGGTTAAGGACTTCCCTGGTGCTTCATTATCATTTATAACCCATCGAATCATCGGGGTAGTGTAAGTGCGCCTTCCAGGTGCCCCACTTAGGAAATTGTTTACAATTCCACCAATGCCAAGGGAGAAAAGCATAAATATCATATAAGACAACTTGGTGGCATAGGACAAAACAAAAAGATATTTACAACTTCTCTTTTCTCACATTTTTAAAATGATCTCTGTACAAATAGTATATTTTGGTGTATTTTATTTGTTTTGAGTTTATTTCATTATTTTAGACGCTTATAACATTTAAGATCTTGTTGCGTTTAGGTTTTTTTTATTGTATCCAGTAGGTTGTTTGTTTCTATTCGTAAGTTTGTCACGTGTTTTCGGAAAACTATGGCTATTAACTTTGTTAAATTATAACATAGTGTTTGTGATAAGATTGGCCTGGATAACAAAAATTCGAACCCAATAACAGTTGCCTAACATTGGTCTGAACGGGATTTGAATTGAAACCTCTCGAATACGATTCTCATCAATACCTACTGCTTGTACCAGTTCTTCAGTTTTAATTGTTAATTATTCGTTCTATTAAAATTTGTATTCCTTTGAATACGCCTTTCTTTATCAAAACTTATTTGCTTTCCTTTCTTCTTTTTTGTTGCTTTTGAAAATGAGAAACTATATTTCTCACATTCGCCGTAAAGTATTGGGAGCTGTTTGTGCGCATGAAATGAGATTTGTACCAATAATACAAGGAAATTCTATTCCACGGTTGTATTGTAAACATTCGCTTTATTCTCGCGGGGCTGAAACGAAGTCATGGGCTTGCAATGCATTTGTGAATTCAATTTCCATATGTTTTTAATAGGATACCGTTACTTAGGGGCACAATTTTATCATCCTTTCTATACAATTGAGATAACTCCGAGTTTTAGTTCCTTGATAGTAAAACGAAATTAAGAATTACAATAAATGACAGAACACTATAACTAACTAATTATATTACTCACTGGCACTATCGAACCCAGAGGTTCATGGCCGCACGAACATAAGCTCTCCATATACCCCTATCCTGACCTAATGTTTTCCAGTCATTCCCTTATAATCTACTTCCTTCAAATCATGGTTAATGTTATTCTCCCACCTCATTCTTGGTCTACCAACTGGTTTTCCTACAAGAAACTTCCATGCACGTCTTTCATTCCCCATTCGCGCCGCATATCCCGCCCATAGCAGTCTATGAGACTTAAGCTGTTCTCATTATATATGGCTTCCTATAAATACCATTATGTAGTCTTCTCCATTTGCCTGTCTATTAATCTTTCTTTGGTCCAAATTTGTTCCTAAGAGATTTATTCTCATATACTCGTAATCTCCTTTCCTCCCTTAAAGTAAGAGTCTATATTTCGGATCCATATAACAGTCTTATATATTTTCAGTTTAACGTTTTGTGAAAGGAGTTGGGACGTCAGAAGTCCCTGTAATCATAATAGCACGCATTTCCAGAATTGAGCCTTTGTTTAATTTCTTCGTACAGCTCCTTCCTATTTGTTATTATTGTTCCTAGGTATTTGAATTCAGCCACTTCCTCAAAATTACCCTCATTAATTATGTAATTAATTATATAATTATTCTTATTAAATTTTGCTTTAATGAACATTAAGTGTTGGAGATCAGTAAGTATAATATTATATTAATTATAATTGCCGAAGTTTCCTTGGTTTTAAAACCATTTAATCGAATGAACGAAAATGTCTAATACCATATAGTCCCCTACTTCAAAACATCTAAATTTAATGTCTTCATTTTATTTATTTATTTATTTCCACTTGCAGAGCCTTTATTTCTAGTCTATTGTTTAAAAATATAATATGTATGAATTTTATATTCATCTTTGCACTCATGAAACTGTGCAACTACTTTTTCTTTTAATTTTCACCAATTTAATAACATTACATATTAAATTAGAACAATGATTGAGAAAATCTGCAATATTCTGTTATTTTATCTGTTTTCTGTAGTGATAATATAATTGAAAATGAACCAGATTTGTTACCCTTATTTTAATTTGTAATATATTTGTTTTAATTTATCTATTTATATATTTTGTAATTTCTTATATTTCTTCTTCTTTCTTCTTCTTGGGCATACAACTTTTAGTTAATGCCTCCTTCAGAATGCCAGCTCGGTGTTAGGCTTTCGTCTTCCATCCTCTTATCCTCAAATTCCTTACTCCTTTTTCTACACAATTCAGTCATTTCAATCTAGGTCGGCATCTGTCCATTTTCTCTCCTGTCCCACCCATAAATTATCCTCTCATTCTCCATGTGTCCTACATTATTATTTAGTGACCTGACATGTTCTAACTTTAATTAATTGAAGTTCTAAAGTAATAAACTGAAAATGATAAATTTATTCTCAGTTTTATATCCTTCAACGATATTGGGGTTCTGATAGATTTTTTTTTTTTTTAATTTTAGATTAGTGCGATTTCTCCGTCGATTTTGACTGGAACATAAATACTCCCTAATATGTTCCTCTACAGTAACTTCGGCTGTTGTTGCTTTCGTTTAGTTATTATTCATGACTCACATCTACACAGTACTATTGGTTTAATTATTGCACTGTTCATCCCTATATAATGTCCACCGCTGTGGTCTCGAGGTAGCGTGCTGCCTTGTCACGCAGCGGGCCCGGGTTCGGTCCCCGGTCGGGGCAGTTTTTCTGGGTGAGGTTTTCATCGGGGCTTTTCCTCACCTATAAGACAAATGTCAGGAGAACTTTAAGGCCCAAACGGTCCCCGAAATCATGTGGCCATCATCGTCATCCTTCACCGGTGTGAAAAGCAACGGGAAGCTACCACTACAGTTCCCTAGTAAAGCTGCAAGCATAGCATGAAAATGCTATGATTGTAGTGAAGGACCTGCCTTCGGGCAGAATTACTATGGAATGGAATATATATATATATATATATATATATATATATATATATACTCATTTGCATTTACCTATTATACAATGCAGACATATAAAAAAACTACATTTAAATCTGGGTTTCCAAAAGGAGAAGTCATCCGTGTTTGTTCAGTAATGCTCCATGCCTCAGAAATATACAATTCTTTTGGATTAATTATTGAGGGATTTTATGCCTGGAGTCCACGTACATAAATTAAAATAATACCGAAAAATGCACAAATTACTGTAACAGTATTTGCATATTTACACGAGGGTAATACATATGTTGATTTCGTCCCAAAAATTGCGATAACTATCTGAAAATATAATCGGAAGTTGAGGAATTGTAACCCAAAATAGCTATATTTACAATGAAAACATGCATTTGTCATTGTTCATAGTAACTAAATTAATCTCGTGGAGAGCCATATTGGAAACAACTGTAGTGTACACTAACATGCCCCTTTCTCGCCCTAACATACCCATTTTTTACCCTTACTTGTCAATTTTCTCACCAAACGACATAAAATAAGTACATAATACTATGTATTAGGACTTAATAATGAGTGAATAAATGTATAAAAAATTACTATCTGTTAGAGGAAATATGTACTATCATTTTGGCTAACTTGACGCTAGCAGTCATTTGTTCTAGGAATCCCTAGATCTATGTAATTTTAAAATTGCATTTAGTATAAGTTTTTCCTCTGATTTATTTGATCACTTTTTAAATTTTAATTACACGATCCATTAAGAGGTAATCTAGTGAATACGACATCTTCGCTGAAACATTTTAGATTAAACGCCTTTGGAATAAAATAAATGTTTTTTATTTGAGAGAACCGGTTTAATTCTCCAGGAATTGATAAAACTAACAACTCTTGATGTAAATATTTACTCAACTTTTAATTAGATATTCATTTAGTCTAAGCGAGATGTAAAATAGAAACATTAAATATTAAATCCTGGATAAATACACCGTCATTTTTTCCCTAAGACCACTGAATTCAGAAACTGAAAGTTGAAAGTATTTTATAGGTAATTGGAATTTTCATTTAATCTTCAAAGCTCCAATTTACAATTTCTGTTAAAACATAATATTTACATATATTACAAATTGGTCTTTTAGAGTGCGTTTCGAGGAATTTACAGTTTTAATAACTGTTAATTATTAGCAAGTCACGGAAATCTTCCATTTGATTTAGTTCATAAAATACCTTACCCTTTAACAGGGGCAACTGTAGTCTTAATATTATAAGAACAGAACTAATCAAATGATTTGACTTTTATAAACAAAATACATGGAGAAAAATCAACTTTTAATTTAAGGGAGGAGAACAGATTACGAGTATTTGAGAATTAAGTTCTTTGGAAAAATTATGGATCAATGTGAGACGAATAGACAGGTGAATGGAGAAGACTACTAAATAATGAGTACACGATCTTTATGGGAAACAATGTGTCTCGTAGACTGCGATGGACAGGACATGTAACATGTAACATGAATGGGAAATGAAAGAGGGGCATGGATCTTGTAGGGAAACCAGAGGGAAAGCGCCCAGTAGGTAGGCCAAAATAAAGTGTTAGAATAACATAAACCATGACGTGAGTAAATTATACTGAGTATGATTGGAAAATATTGGCTCAGGATAGGGATATTGTGGAGAGTTTTGTCAGCACAGCTATGAAACTAGGGTTTCGATAGTGAGTTAGTTAGTAGGAATAACCTCTTTGCTGGCCCCATTATTCTTAAGAACCCTATTCTCAAAACTCCTCATACATTTACTGTTGAAACAAAATTAATTTAAATTACAAGACAATTTTGACAAGAAGTAAATATGGAAACAAATTCACTTCCATCTAACGCAATCATTCCTAAAAAATGAGTTCTGCGGAACTTCAGGGATCCACCAACAATTATAAGGGGATTCGCGTAGGCCGCATATTGTTTACACTTAAATTTGCAGTCTATCACATAAGATACATGGGTTTAATGTACTATTTTTAGTAAAGAATTAAGTCTATAAAAACGAATGAGTAAAAATTAGTTAGATTTGTGTCGAATTACGTAATGTGTAGGAGTAACGTACGGTTTTCATTATTTTGTTTCGTAATATATAAGAGCAACTTACTATTCTTGATGATTTTGTTTTCACTGCGATCTGACACATTCAATTAACTGGCACGATAAATAAGAGAAATCCTACAATTATTTGGGTTTTAATGTATCATACTGCCAAAAAGAAGATATATATATATATATTCAAATGTCCCAGGTTTGTCTTTCGACATTCCTGGTTTCTCTCTCTCCTGGCATGGCGTACTTGTAACCCACTTCTGAGGTTGGGGCGCCTGGAAGGCGGGGTACGTTGCCCCGATGATATGATGGGCGATGATGATAATGGTGCGCCAGGAGAGTCCCTAATCCTAAGCTTAGCCTAAGATGAATATGAATGATGATAATTGCGATGGCCATATGATTTCAGGGACCGTTTGGGCCTTAAAGTTTTCCTGACATTTGTCTTACAGGAAAGGAAAAACCCCGATAAAAACCTCACCCAGAAAAACTGTCCCGACCGGGGATCGAACCCGGGCCCGCTGCGTGACAAGGCAGCACGCTACTCGGAGACCACAGCGGTGGACTGAAGATATAAATATAAAAATACAGAAATTTCTAAGAATGTGTGGAACAATAAGAAGGACTCTAAAGAATAAAACAAATCAGGATACTCAACTGAAATTTTGTAAAGTCATGGCCGTTCCTACTATTATCTATGGCAGTAAAAATTGGACTTTGACTCATACAGATAGGAAAAAACAGAGGCAGCGAAGATTATGGATGAGAAAAGAAGTTCTGAGATAAGAGATCAATTAAATATTTTTAAATTGACGGATAAAATTGACAAACAAAGTCAAAATTGGTACAAACATCTACTATGAATGCCAGATGATAGACCTTGTAAAATTATTTTAAACTACAGACCCACAGGATCTGACCATTTGCTAGATGGAAAGACCAAATCTCTTGAAGTCGGACAGGCCAGAAGGCATAAGTCTTGATGTTGATGATGATTAATAATGTACCGTTAACAAGACAGCCTCTCATGTTCAATCTCATTTATATATTTTTTTGATTTCCTTACTTAATTGTTAGTTTTCTTCTTCTTCTTCGGCTTTCCCCCACTTATAGGTTTGCCGTCTTTAGTTTCCATTTATCTCTATCATTCCAATCTTCTTCTTCCAAATTCCTATCTTCCATTATTGTTCTGACGTAGGTATTCCATTTCCACCTTGGTCTGCCTTTATTTCTTCCAGGGGGTGACCATTGGTTACGTTTTAAAATAAATAATCACCCATCAGCCTTCACTTATTAAGTTATATATTGTTCTAAACGCAGTTTGGTTGTTTTAACCCTACTCATCATTTTGAGTAGCTTGACAGTTGAGATCACATGCTCTGTTCTATCTTCGAAATCAATTTGGAATATTTCTCCATCACCTTCGAGGCAACAAACCTTCATCCCTCTTTGCCGTTGTATGATTTCCAAAAGTGTACGGGCTCTAGAACAGTAGGATTTGTACGTTAAGATTGTAACACATATAACATATATTATTGAACTGTTTGTATGTGAAACTGAGCCAAAAGAGTCAGAAGCCTTGCTTACCATTATACAGGGCTATAAGAAGGAATATATTCCAAACATTTATTTCTTCCAAGCTTCAAAACATAAATACAATTCCAATGTTTCTAGAAAGATAATAGTTTGAAGTTGCGATCACAGTCACATTGGCGCTGTTGGATTGGACGATGAGGAGCAGAAGTTCAACTTCATCGCCGGTGGCCTCCCAGGTCACCAGACTTAACCCCGTGTGATTTTTATCTGTAGGGTTACGTAAAGGACCGTGTTTTTATCTCCCCTACACCTGACACTCTCAATATCTGTGACATCGAATTGTTGAAGTTTTGAATTCTATAACTAGAGACCAGCTGATTCGCGTGTGGCAAGAAATGAGCCACCGTTTTGATATTTGTCGTGTAAAACATGGTGCTCATATTGAATAGTCAAATTTGAACTTTTCTCTGTGTAGGAACGTTAGAATTGTGTTTCTATTTTTTTTTGTAGTTTGGAAGAAATAAATGTTTGAAGTCGGTTCCTTCTTTCTGAATAGCCCTGTACTATGTTGTAATTTTAATTTTTAGCACTTAAAAATACTTGCCTTAATCATAGGGATTTTCAATATGTGGTGGAACCAGTTATTTATGTACTCATATTGATTGATAAACAAACTAAAACTAAATTGATGGTGTGAGAGCCTAGAAGCCGCTTGACCCACCATTCGTCATCTGGCCTCACATCCACATGTTCAGTGTACATAAGCGGATGACCATTCATCCAGTATAACGGTGATATATGGTCAGCATACTGGCCGAAATTTCATGCGAAATATTCTTCCCCCACAAGTCCCGTAGCTCTGCATCAAGGCTTGATGTATTAAACCGCTGGACTACGGCGCTGGACGTTTAAGTAACTAACTCACTGGCACTATCGAACCTGCAGGTTCATGGCCGCGCGGACATCAACTCTCAATACATCCTTATCTGAGCTAATATTTTCCAATCATCCCATATTTATAATCTACTTTACTCAAATCATGGTTAATGTTATTCTACCGCCTCATTCTTTGCGCTGTATTTGAGTCTTTGACATGGATTCTTTGAAGTAGTCCCCGCTTGGAGAAACGAATGGGAATACTATTTTACCTCCGGAAAATTTTACCCCAGTGGAACTTACGTCCACGTTTCTTGACGGTTGTATTTTCACGGTGAAAGATGCCTCATGGGCTAGTGTCAGCGTTTCTGACTACTGTTCTGACTACTACGGTTCCATTTCCAATCAAACCATAGGAAATTTTCCTTAAAGGGAATCATTCCTGTGGTTGCCCATGATCTGGAATTTAGGTTAAGTTTAGGTTAAGAACTCTCCTGATGCTTCATTATCATTTATCACTAAGGCTAGGATTTTTATTTACTAAAAGTTAAGATTGCAACATAGTATAATGAGAAGTTAGACTTATGATTGCCTTTTGTTTTAGTTTCACATACAAACAGTTGAATAATATAATGAGAAGTAAGACTTGTGACTGTCTTTGGTTTCACACACAAACAGTTGAATAATATATACTATCGGCATTGCAATCTCATCTTTTATTACATAAAAAATCCTAGCCCTATTTATCACCCATCGTATTATCGGGGTAATGTAACTCCGCCTTTTAGGCGCCTCAGCTTCAGAAGTGGGTTAAATTAAGCCAATGCCTGGAGAGAATACCAGAAATGTCGAAATGACAACCTGAGGGCATTGAATAAAAACAAGATCGTCATTCTTTCAACAAAATACTATTTTCGTAGGGCTTAATCGCCATCGTCCTCTCCGGCATGGGTAACCTTTCGGCAGCAATGCTACTGTAGCAAAGCTATAGGGGTCACTTAAGCGCACAAGCCACTCCATCACGAGATGGTAAAGATGCCTTGGAAGGATGGCGCGGGACGTTTAGTTTCTATAATTAGATTTACTTTTAAATACTCTCGAATTTCTTCATTTCTCTTTTGATCGTACAATTTGTAACCTGTAAGTACATCAAAAATCTCATTTCTAATGTTTTAAACCTTCGTAACTGTGTTTTATTATTGGTTCTATTTTTTTCTCAAATGTCCCAGGTTTGTCTTTCGACATTCCTGGTTTCTCTCCTGGCATGGCGTACTTGTAACCCACTTCTGAGGTTGGGGCGCCTGAAAGGCGGGGTTACGTTGCCCCGATGATATGATGGGTGGTGATGATGATAATGGTGCGCCAGGAGAGTCCCTAATCCTAAGCTTAACCTAAGATGAATATGAATAATGATGATTGCGATGGCCATATGATTTCGGGGACCGTTTGGGCCTTAAAGTTTATCTGACATTTGTCTTACAGGTGAGAAAAAACCCCGATAAAAACCTCACCCAGAAAAACTGTCCCGACCGGGGATCGAACCTGGGCTCGCTGCGTGACAAGGCAGCACGCTACCCCGAGACCACAGCGATGGACTTATTGTTCTATCAATCTTCGTAAACTATCACTCTATATTCCTTTAAATTTACACTTACTTAACGGAGGTTGTAAATAGTGCCGGTATATTTTGTTAAGATATTAAATAAAATATTAGAAACTTGTACAAAAAAAGAGAGACAAGATTACTGGAACGAATACGGAAAGACATTATTTTCATTCCAGAAACAAGAATGGTGAGAGCGGATGAAGAGATAGAAGATGAGGCAGTACTGGAAGCCGTCCAGGCGACAAATTCACTCATACGGAAATTTTTCATCGACGTAAAAAAAAAAAAAAGTAGAAATTCAACACCGAAACTTTTCCCAAAGGCTCTTGCTCTTAAGTGCAGGGCAAACTTGTCCTACGCCACATAAATAACATACACTCCAGACATAGCAGTATACTCGGATGATATATGTCTAATATGCCAGTGTACTCCATAGAGAATCCTTGTTTACTCAAATGTTGAAGGTGCCATATTTTCAGCTTGTTTTGTGAAATGCTTAAATTGAATGAAAACATGTCTTACTGTAACCGTTACTCTTTGGTGTTTAAAGAAATAACTGCTGTGGTAGCCCTTCTTGACCCAAATTAAGCCATCTTAAGTTTGAATCATTTATAATCTTACTGATACAGGTTCATCCCACCAGTTCCAGAGAAATTGACGTCACCTGACAACTACAGATAGAACAGCAACAACAACTGGAAGAGTAAAAAAAAAATTAAAAAATGCACGTTTACCATAATTATATTGAATGATTGTAATAATCTTAAATGTATGCACATTATATTTAAATAAAGAGAAGCCTGGATGCCCTCCCAATATAGAGTCATCCGAAAGCCAAACTTGGCAAGATCCCGCGTGATCGACTATTCCGATTGAGGTTTTAAGCGGTTTCCCTCAATCCAAAGAGCAAATGCTGGAATAGAACCCCAAAAGGTCCGCTTCCGACTTCACTCTGTTAATTAACATCAAATTTAAATTCAAAATTTAAACTGGGGCTAATGTATTTTACAGGAACCCGGGGTTCTACCTATTAAGGAGGACAAAATGGATTGCTCACCGCCAACACTTAAGTGATGGCCGCAGAGCTTTCCATCTATCTATCTATCTATAAAGTTTACATTAAATCAACTAACATTATAATAATTATATCGTGCTTCTGTTACTGAACTTAATCTATACTTTCTGAACTTGTATTGATTTTTTTTAAATCGAATGCCTCAGGTTGCCATTTTCGACATATCTGATGTTCTCTTCTGGCATTGACGTAATTGTAACCAACTTCTGAGGTTGGAGACGTAGAAGGCGGGGTTACGCTGCTCCGATGAAATGATGATATAGTGGTACGCCAGGAGAGTTCTTAATCTATGTCGAATGTAAATTATGATGGTTATGATGGGCATATGATGTTCGGGGACAGTTTGGGCCTTAAATTTCCTGACATATATCTTACAGATGAGAACTCCCGAAAGAAACCTCGCCCAGGAAACATGTCCCAACCGAGGATCGAACCCGGACCCGCTGCGTGACAAGGCAGCACGCTACATCGAATCACAGTGGTGGACGTATTTCTTGATATTAATAGTATTTGTTGCATTTAATTTATTTAATTAATTTAACAATTACTATTATTAACTCAGCCGGTTATCGAACCTGGGCCCACTAGTCAGGAATGCTGAGCAGCACGGCGGACTTTTCTAACGTGTGAAATCCCTTCATCGTTAACAAAACATATCTGAATGTGAGTGCAAATCTGTAGGAATTGTGGGAGGGCTTCTATAAAACATTTTGAGAGAGGGATCGAGGATATAATTCTATGTATGGCCTTCTATCTAATTTAGATACTAAATTTGGATGCCTCGTAATAAATTTCCCTACATAAAATAAAATGGCGATAGAAAATATGAAATATTATTTAACTTATGCCCCAAACGAGAGTCATGATCAATCACGTTTCAATGAATTTTGTTTTACAACCAATCACAGTCGTGTTTTACCTCGATAATGATCGAATTTTGATTACCAAAATAACAAAAGCTCCTCCTTTTTAATAAATTTAGTGACTGACTCTCTAATAAATAATACGTTGAATGTAGTAAATAAGGAACAGATTCCTTCGGCCTACACATTTGATAATTGTGTGTTCAATAATTGTGTTTTTAAATACTGATTTTACTGGGTTTTTTAATGAATTAATAACCTATAATGTTGATTATAATATACTATTTTATGTGTTTCATTTTTTCTCCACTAGAGTGCATTCTTACAATATTGCGATCCTATTTGGCAGTAAATAGTATCGTCAAGTTGCAGTGATGAACAAATGAAACCTAACCAAACATTTCTCATTTGTTTTCAAACATCGCGGTTTACATTAAATATATAAATATTTTAAAATAACTGCCACCGCTGTGATCTCGTGGTAGCGCGCTGTATTGTCACGCAGCGAGCGCGGGTTCGTTTCCCGGTCGGGTCAGGCTCTTCGGTGAGGTATTTTTACCTTGTTTTTCCCCACCCGTAAGACAAATGTCAGGAAGCTTAGGACCCAACGGTCCCCGAAAATCATCCGGCCATCATCATCATTCTTATCATTAGCATTATCATCCTTTATCGGTGTGGAAAGCAACGGGAAGCTACCACACCTATAATTCACTAGTAAAGCTGCAAAGCATAGCATGAAAATGCTATGAATGCAGTGAAAGACCTGCCCTCGAGCATAATTACTATGGATGGATGGATATTTAAATAATGATTTGTGAGTAAACACCTAATTTCTTTTGTTAAATATTCCTAACAAATGCCACTCTTGATTTCTAAATCCTCTGGATAAAAATTCACGTCATTTCGTGACTCGTGAATTTATCGATAATTTGGAATTCACTCGTGGCACTACTTATGATAAACTCTATCTCATACATAAAATTCTTCTTTACTAGAATTCTATATCAGCTTTAAAATGCAATAAAACTGGCTGAATCATAGGTAATTAAATTTTCTTCAACTTTCAGGTAAACTTTGAATCTTGTTACAAGACCTGACAGTGCTCCCAGCCGCGAACAATTTATTCAGTTGTTAGTATTAATAGTAACTTTTATGCTCAATTCTCAATATTTATCTCAGTAAAAATGTTGTTTTATCTAATTTTATTGCAATAGGATACAAAACCTACTTCAGTTCGAGGCTTCAATCCGGTTTAGATATGTTTTATATCCAATTTTTGTGATGAAAAATTATTTTAAGGCAGCGATAAAAATATAATTTGAGGGGACTGCTTCTAACTTTTTGTTTGCGCTGGGGAAAATATATTGAGGTAAAATGTAAATCAAAACTGATGTATGCTTTGAAATAAACCCCTATTTATAAAAAAAGAAGAGAAAACAAACACTCATATGTTGAACTTGGAATTAACTGAAAGAAAATAACACAACACATTTTTAACTTAATTTCTATGTACAGACGCTCTAACATCTTAGGACGCATTGTGTCTATAACTTTAAATGCATCTATATAACGTTATGTAAACATTCACTGATATATTATTGATTAGTTAAGATATTTATTTGAAGACTCTTTTTCTAATAACTTAGGCCGTTAGTATAACACTTAAAATTTGACCGTGAAAGTACCGAAGAATTTTGCTCATATACCTCTATTTCAGACTTGAGGTTATTTTGCGAACTGTAAATATACGACACGGGACCGTAGACTTTACTTTCTTGCGAAGGGAACATTGCTTATGCATTTTACGTCTTTATAAATCTATCGACCCCGGCTGAGATTGAAACACGAACCTCAGTATATAAAGGAAAATTATGCAGAATATTAAAAATAAAAACATTCGGAATATTACAGCAAGTTAATAAGAAATATAATTTGAAGTTAAATGAAAAGTTTGATCCCTTCATAACTTAGCATTTGTTTTGACGTCTGAGGAAAACTAGTCAACATTAATCAAATTCATGAGAAAATTCCGTTGAGGTATTTCTGTGAAACACCATGAAACGAAGCCTCAAAGGAACTTGAAAGGAGACACTTTTAAAATTGTATAAAACACTGGCGGTTCCAACACTACTATATGGATCCGAACACTGAGTCTTTATTTTACAATGGGCAAATGGACGAAAAAAAGTTTATAAAAGAAATTATTTAAATCCTTTAATTGAAATTGAAATAAAAAACTGTGTGTGATGGAGAAATTCCGAATACATATTTGAAAACACGATAAAAAACTGCATTAAGTACAACTATCGGTACTGATGAGACAAAAATCATGTAGGCTTAATATAGTAGCAATTTTTGTCATATACCCTTTCGTCATGAAATATAGTTTTTTTATCACCAATTGGTCCGCATTGATGACTTTCACTGTATTAATATATGCTAATGGGGAAATATGTAATACATGTCAGTGCTTTAATGTAATGATTTATAACGGTTCAGTGCATTTCATAGTTGTAAATTACATTAAGAATTATGTGTAAGAGGAATAGCAATTTATTTTTTTTTTGTATTGCAATTCGTATTAAATGGCTCATGTTATTTATCACTGTATATTAGAGCAATTCTTGAATTATACATTGCAATTTCGGGGTATTAAAAATTGTGTACATATTCAAAATGCAATAATAAGAACGGTTATTGTGCAAATTAATTGCATTTATGTGTAAATGATAGGGAAGAGCTGCAATAAAAGTGGCACTATTAATTTCTCATGAATATGGAAAAGATATTTTAAGTTTAATTGTGGATTTTGGTTAAATAGTTAATTTAAATTCAGCATTTTGTCTGTTTCATTGCGTTATATTTTCTGATGTGTGGATATGGTGGGCTTTTTAAATAATTTATAATAAGGTACTTTACATTTTTTATATTGTTTTGGAATATATTTTACAGTAGTATATAACTTCATATGCTGTAAACTATAAAATATATTTAGATTAGGTGAGTAATCTTAATTTTTTATTCGTATCCCTAGACGCTTCATTTTATGTAGAAAAACTTAAACACGATTAAATACAAGAATTGGAAATAATTAAATATAAATAGCCTCTTTTATTAATGTTATTATCCCTACTTTTCGTGTCTCGGGTTTTATTTATTGTTGTATTGCATCTAGGAAACTGGTGTGAATACCTCAATACTTTGTCTTTTTTACAGGCTTTATATTAGCTTGACCTGTATCTATGTGACGGAATCTTTGAACACGATTGTCACCCACTTAAAAACATTCGATCGACTTGAAACTTTGTGTACTTGTAAAGGACCAATGACAATATAATAATTTCATAATTTGTTTCTAAAATCCTGGCCAGAATCATCATAAAATAAATAAATAAATAAAAACCGGTATAATAGGTTGCGGACTTACCAACTTTTTAGTCAATCGTTGTGAGAGCTCAGTTGGGTAGAGCGGTGGATTGTAGTGGTATACAATTTCTGTAATCCATAGGTTGCTAGTTCAAATCCGGCCCGGAAGATTCTTTTTAGAAGAGTGTTAAGCAATTATATGTTCATGGGGTTCCGGTTTATGACAATTAAACTAAAAATTAAAAAAATAAATAATAGTTTTAAAAAACTAAAACTACCCGCTTTATTAGAAAACGAAACTAAAAAATAAATAATATTTTTACAAAAACCAAAACAGCACGCTTTATTAGAAAACCGAACTAAAAAATGCTTTTTATGGTTTTTAAGTACTCTTCATGGAGACTTTACTTTTACCAATATCTGTTTGTTATCATATATATTAATTGATATAGAGCACCCCACGCTTTTGATGGTAATTTTTTTAGATAACTCTAGTGTTATTCTAGATGTGTTCGAGATGATTTTTTTTGTTGACCACTTTAATTTTATCCCAAGCGTGTTCGAAATTAAAATTATTTTTTATTTTTAATTCGGTTTTCTAATAAAGCGTGTTGTTTTAGTTTTTTTAAAACTATTATGTATTTTGTTTTTGTTGCTGCATATTATAGTCGCACTCGTAAAAAAGGTAATGTTCTAAATTTTTAACGAATTAATGGAATAGGTGATGATGATGATGATGATAATAATAATAATAATAATAATAATAATAATAATAATAATAAACACATTTAATTTATTCCGGCAATTTAAGGCAGATTATATTCTGAATTATAGTAAATACAATAATATTACTAACATGAATAGTGGCATGACCCGTCGCCATAATGCCCCCCTCCCATTCCCACCTGGCACAAATATAGGAAACACAAATTACAATGATACATTTATATACATATTATATTATAATACGAAAAATCAAGGATGTAATAATATATATATGATTAAGAAAGTTCTCTTGGGTTTTCTTCGTCATGGATTCAAGGTCGGCATCTGGCCACTGATTCCGACGTTTCGGCATGATCCCACATGCCATTTTCAAGGAATGATAGGTTCGAGTCACAGGTTTAGATCTTATATAATCAAACACGTTGAGTTTTCACTCTGGTCCGTTTGAGAAGCCGTACACCCATCCAAGGTTTAGGTCTTTTATAATTAAACACATCGAGTTTTCACTGTGGTCCGTTTCCGAAGCCGTACACCCATCCAATGTTTAAAATCATATAATTAAATACCTTCAATTTTCACTGTGGTTCGTTTCGTAAAACCCAAGAAAACTTTCTTGATCATACTTACATCCGCGAAAATCTACAATATAACATATACATATACCTAATGGAAGTCTTGATGTTGAAATTAATTAGAGGTTAATGGTAATTTTTCAATATCAAAATTAAAAGGTGTTTTATGGAGCTTAGAATATGGGTTCTAAAACAAAACATTTTAAATTCAATATTAATAATTAGTGCAATGTCATAGAATGTAGAAACATGGGGATTAAAACCTAGAACATTAAGTAAATTGAATTTTGTATAAATGGATTTTTGATGGTGTTCTGCTGGAATTTGTAGGAAAGATAAAATAAGAATATAATTAAACAAAATATTTATGTTCAAGCGTCAATTGTGAATTTCATTAAAAAATAAAATTATATGGCCATATAAAAAAGAGCAAGGAGAGAAAATCCCAAGAAGAATACTAGAATGAGTTCCACTTATTAGAATAAAAAAATACACCAAAATACTGTAGATTGATGGTGTTTTGAGCATCATGAGGGAAAAGTGACTGGACGATGGAGATTGGAATGACAGATATACGTGGAGGAGACTGATAGTAGATTAATTGGGTGCAGGAAGTTATGAAACATTATGAAACCTGATATATTTGCATATTCATTTTAATGCACTAAACCTAGAACATATAACGTAGACAATATAATTTACCTAATTGTAATACAGTGCGATCAGTAGAGGACTGCAGACGCGGGGATTTCACTATACAATGCTGACGCACTCGTGGCGGAGAACGGACAGCGTAGAATACAACCACACACATTTTCGTAACTATTTTACAAATTGTACTTGCTAACTTTATTGAAGCAGGTGTTGGAACTGTTCATCTTCGTTGTCCATATATTTTTGACACCTCTTTATAAAAGTTGTTGTACACATTATGGACTGTTAAACGTGACGGAATTTTTACACCCGAGAATTGTGTTTTAAAACGTCTTCGTACTTGGCTGGCAGACTGAGTTAACAAATATTGCTCACAAATAAATACACGTTGTTCAGTAGAAAAATTATTAGCCATTATACAGTTCATACTTAACACTCATACACACGTGATTCACTTTACACTTATGTTTTATAAGGTACAAATTTTAAAATTGAAATATCATACACACATAATTCAGTTTACATTATACACACATGATTCAGTTCATAAGGAAAAGCAATCAAGCACCTTATCTACTCGAGGTACACTATCTGACTGTGAATGCGTGGGATGTACTCGTAAACTGCTGAGTCGGCTCACATTTAAAGTCCCGTGCCTGCACGTGTAAGCCTTCGTTATCGCACAGCATAAACCCCACGTCTACCGCCCACTACTATACTGATAAAAATTGTATTATTTCTTTCCCTTCTATCTTTAGGGGGCTTATCCCCCTTTCTAGGGTTTCTCCCAAAATGAATAGTAATTCAATCTATATTATTCAACTGAGCCCCCCTAATCTCTAGTAATACAACATTATTTAAGTATTTAATTATTCAAAAATTATAAATTAATAACAGTCAAAAAATTCATAATTGTAGGACTACATATAATCATACAATTTGCATAGAAGTTTGAGAGAAACCATAGAAATTGCAGTAATACGAATCTCAGACGTGATCAACACTCACTCAAACTCAAAAATACTTACCTTATTTATATTATCTTATTATATTTTATATAATTAATTTAATTATAATATATATAAAATGAAAGGGGCACGCCGTAGCGTAGTGGTTAAGGCACTGAGCTACAAGCCGGAGGGTCGAGGGTTCAAGTCCCGTTGGGGTCAGGATTTTTAAACTGACCCAAACCCTCTGGCGGCACTATGGCCCTGGGGTCGACTCAGCCTCTAACGGAAATGAGTACCAGACGCTTGTTCTGGGGTAAAGGCGGCCGTCACGCAGGGCTGACAACCCGGCTGACATCAAAGTGCCGATTGTCTAGAAAAAGTGGGAGCCTTAACCTCCTACTACCCCAAGGGCCTCCTGAGGCCTGTTGTGGGATCACTTTACTTTACTATATATAAAATGAAATAATTATTTTCAAAAAACGTTAAACTGAAAATATATAAAACTGTTATTCTACCAGTTATATTATATGGATGCGAAACATGGACTCTTACTTTAAGGGAGGAAATGATATATGAGTATTTGAGAATAAGGGTCTTAGGAAAATGTTTGGACCAAAGAGAGATGAACAGACAGGCGAATGGAGAAGACTGCATAACAGTGAACTACACGGTCTTTATAGGAAGCCAGATATAATAAGAACAATTAAGTCTCGTAGACTGCGATGGACAGGACATGTGGCACGATTGGGGAATCAAAGACGTGCATGGAAGCTTCTTGGAGGAAAACCAGAGGAAAAACGCCTAGTTCGTAGAGCAAGAATGAGGTGCGAGAATAACATCAACCATGATTTGAGTGAAGTAGATTATGCAGAGTATGATTGAAAAACATTAGCTAAGGATAGGGATGTATGGAAAGTTTACGTCCCAGTGGCCATGAACCTACGGGTTCGATAATGCCAGTTAGTTAGTTTGTTAGTTATAAATAATTATTTAATTCCCAGAATTTGCACTTCATTCATATTTCTCAACTATCATGTTAAGAAAATCAACTATATCGACTGGTAGATTTGACATGCTTACCACGTTCATCCCAAACTTTCTAGTAGATGTGATGCCAGTAGCCGGCTGATACCCCAAGCACCCTCTAAGCTTGTCGCACCATAGAATTGATTCTCAACTTAAAATTGATCATCTAAATTCTAAACCATGAACTCATTTCTAAAAGTATTAAATTTTGTTACGGTCTATGTCTGCATAGTGTTGGAATAATATTTTGGTTGTTGAGAAACTAAAATATAGGATATACATAATTTTTCTGAGCTTTGGAAGAGTAAATGCATGGAACTGCTGCATATTGATCATACATGTCGCCTGTTTGCAGATAGTCACAAATTCGCAAAATCCGTGCCAAACATTGTGCTCGGTATAGTAATGGTTGGATCCGGCAATAAAATACTGAAATCCTTATTATGCTGTCTCAATGTATGGGACTGGAGCACATTAACATATATCACCGTTGTGTATTCACAGGAGTTCCAAAAAATACATGTTGTGTGTTTTATGATTTCTTCTGTTTTCCAATACTCAGTGGCGTGCTCTACGTGTTTCAATGCGAATTAAAATAATAATTTAAACCTCATCACAATTGACATCAATTGAAGTGTTCCCTCTGAAAGTAGTTCTTCGCATCATCTTTTCAAAAATCGGCCTATATTTAATTTTCTTTTGTATTGTAGCGTAGAGCATCTTTCTCTATCCTCGAGTCTCGTATTTGTAGGATGCGATTCCTCTCAAAGTACTATAATTTTGAACTATTAATATATTTTATGCACTGCGCTACAAGCCAGAAGGTCGAGGGTTCAATTCCCGGTGGGGTCAGGATTTTTAAACTGGCCCAAACCTTCTGGTGGCACCATAGCCCTGGGGTCGACTCAGTCTCTAAGTGAAATGAGTACCAGACGCTTGATCTGGGCTAAGGCGGCCGTCACGCAGGGCTGACAATCCTGTTGACATCAAGTGCCGATTGTGCAGAAAAAGTAGGAGCCTCAACCTCCTACTACCCCAAGGGCCTCCTGAGGCCTGTAGTTGATTCCTTTACTTTACCTTAATATATTTTATTATATATTTAATATTCTCTGATATTTATGATCCTGTTGTGATGTAATAATTTATAACTCGATAAAAATCGAAAAATCTCATTTCTGATTATTCCATTTGTCTTATCTGATGTTCCGGTCCAGCATTCATTTCCGTATAAGACAATATAATTACTTAATACATTTCTATAGCTTTTTTACGCTATGTTTTAATATTATTTGTGTGGTTCCACAAAAGTCTTTAAACGTGCTTAGTTTTATTTGGTCATTTTCAGATTTTGCTTTAAACATGCATTATTTACTATGTTGATAAAGAGTTCGTTAAATACATATGTATATCCATCCATAGTAATTCTGCCCGAAGGCAGGTCCTTCACTGCAATCATAGCTTTTTCATGCTATGCTTGCAGCTTTACTAGGGAATTGTGTAGGTGTGGTAGCTTCCCGTTGCTTTCCACGCCGGTGAAGGATGATGATGATAATGATAAGGATGATGGCCATATGATGTTGATAAAGAGTTCGTTAAATATATATGTATATCCATCCATAGTAATTCTGCCCGAAGGCAGGTCCTTCAATGCAATCATAGCTTTTTCATGCTATGCTTGCAGCTTTACTAGGGAATTGTGTAGGTGTGGTAGCTTCCCGTTGCTTTCCACGCCGGTGAAGGATGATGATGATAATGATAAGGATGATGGCCATATGATGTTGATAAAGAGTTCGTTAAATATATATGTATATCCATCCATAGTAATTCTGCCCGAAGGCAGGTCCTTCACTGCAATCATAGCTTTTTCATGCTATGCTTGCAGCTTTACTAGGGAATTGTGTAGGTGTGGTAGCTTCCCGTTGCTTTCCACGCCGGTGAAGGATGATGATGATAATGATAAGGATGATGGCCATATGATGTTGATAAAGAGTTCGTTAAATATATATGTATATCCATCCATAGTAATTCTGCCCGAAGGCAGGTCCTTCACTGCAATCATAGCTTTTTCATGCTATGCTTGCAGCTTTACTAGGGAATTGTGTAGGTGTGGTAGCTTCCCGTTGCTTTCCACACCGGTGAAGGATGATGATGATAATGATAATGGTAAGGATGATAATGATAAGGATGATGGCCATAATATATATATATATATATATATATACGGCGAAACACAACTCCGTTGACAAAGTTCTACAGGTTTTCAGCGATGCTGTCTGAGTGTTTTGATGTAAGAAAAGCATGGTCTCCGGTGAACTACTACAGAGAAATGTGTTGGCACATGTATCGTGCCCTTTGGACTTGATTAAACATCATCTTATGAATTTATAATTTCTACATCGTATCTGTTAGTTTACATTTATAAAATAATAATATTACATATTATGTGTTAATACCAGTGGAGGCTTGTGCCTGAAGTAACTGGGGCACTATTCTTAAAATTAGCTTTAAAATAAATTAATAGAATGTATGGAAAGTTTGAAAATCTCAACAAACAAACATCATTGGACTATCTTAAACATATTTATTTCGCCTTAACACTCAAAACACGGGACATTCGGATTGGCCTATTAGTTTCCACATTGTTCCCACCAGCGACAATCTTCTTCTTCTTCACTTCACGGGCTAGGCAAAAATTGCCTGTTGCGCCTCACAGTTGTTCTGTCCATCTTTTCACTGGCCTTCCTACATTCCTTGAACCTCTTGGCTTGTATTTGAATCCTGTTCTTGGTAATCTTGATACATTCATTCTTTCCACATGTGTAAACCATTTCTCTCTATATTCTCTGATTCTCTCATTCAGTGGATATATATATTTAACTGTGTTCTTATATCTTCATTCTTTATCCGATCCAATCTTGTGCAGCCTTTTGTTCTTCTAAGGAAGTTCATTTCTGCGCTTTGCATTCTACTTTGTAATTTTTTGGTCATTACCCAAGTTTCGCTCCCATAAAGTAATGCAGGAACTGTCAGCGACAATACACATGCAAATAAGCTATTTTTCCCATAGCATCTCGCATCTCTGCCAAGACTACAAACTAATTTCAAGATGTTCATAGAGAGACGATATATATATATATATGTATATATAATTGTACTAAAAAAGCTGGCGGTACCGGTAATTTATACGGTAGTGAGTCCTAGGTAAGAAATAAGAGGAGTTCGAGTAGAATACAAAATGCATAAATGACCTTTGTAGAAGGACCAAAGGCTGCACAAAATTGAACCACCTAAGAAAATAAGAAGAGAATTAGAAATGTGTTCAATAAATGATAGAATTCAACAACACCGCGTCGGCTGGAAACAGCATGTTCAGAGAATGAAAGAAACAATATTTCCTAAGATAGCATATCATTATAAACCAAACGGATTAAGTGATGTAGGAAGACCTAGGAAGAGATGGAAGGAATCATTGTGAGTTCGGAACAGGCGAATCGCCTAAACCTTGTAGTGCAGATGATGATGATGTTAATTAGGATTATAACTTTTTGACTTTTTGTAAAATAAAATGTAATACTTCCTATTTCATAAGTCATTGAACTTCGTCTCTAAATGATAATATAGTTCCTAAAACCTCTCATGTTTTAAATGCCACTCTCAAGTAAAACATTGAAATATGATATCAATATATATAATAGTGTCTAAGAGTTAAATCTCCTCGGTTAGGATATTTGATTCTTAGAAATAAAAGGAAAATAAAGATAACAAGCAGCTTGGTAACATGCACAAAAATATCAACGAGTCGTCAAATTGCTAAAATATGCACACAATTTTCACATGTTGGTCTTGTGATTACACACCCAGCCATGCTATAGTTACTAACCAATTTTGAGATGCTATTAAGGCAAAGGAGTAGATGATTAAAAATGGTTTTTGCATTTTGATGACAAACCAATATAGGAAAATTAATATCAGACAAAGTGATCCCACTACAGGCCTCAGGAGACCCTTGTGGTATTAGGAGGTTAAGGCTCCCACTTTTTCTGGACAATCGACACTTGATGTCAGCGTCTGGTACTCTTTGCCCTTAGAGTCTGAGTCGACTTCAGGGCTATTGTGCCGCCAGAAGGTTTGGGTCAGTTTAAAATCCTGACTCACCAGGTCTCGAACCCTCGACCTTCCTGCTTGTAAGCGCAATGCGTTAACCACTATGCTACGGCGTTGCTTGCCCCTTAATATCAGGCAGTGTCACTTGAAATATTAAAAGACTAAAGTAAAATTGGCAGCATTGCTTTTGAAAAATGGTAAGGCTTAATCTAATTAATGAAGGAAATGCTAAAGTTCTTGATAAATAACATTTGTATAGTCCGGTTAAATATTATTAATACTACAACAAATATTAACACTGGTAAAAGTTGTTGTCGAAATATAAAACATGTTTTCAAGTATAGCTAATACCACACTTGTAAATTTTCTGTATCATGTTCATGTCTGGATATTCCGTTTAGTGATGGATAAAGAACTTTGTGAAAATACTCTTTCCAAATATTGCATACCAATTTTCATCTCAACTTGTGAATAATTATTATTTAGAAACCAGATGTAAAATGCTGACACCGGTAACACTGAGAAACAAAAAAAAAGTAAACTTTTTTGTCTCAGAAAGAAAAATATGTGATTCTGATAGTATTTTACTCCTGAATTCAAATATGATACCGGTTTTCTCTATCGCGCAAGGTTTCCGAGAGACAGGAATTTATGATTTCAAACACTTTAAGGTTTTCTATATTCGTAACTACACAATACTCGAACATTCGTACTCACCTAGAAAGTAAGAAATGACGATTTTCTGCTATATTTCACCTGTGGAGCATCCCTCTTGATGGTCCAACAATAATCGGCCAGCATATTAGGATTCCATTTGCCTTGATATCTCTTTTCCATAGCTGAAACCATTTGAATTAGCTCATTTGGTTTTATTATATAATGGACAAATGGACGAAAAAACGTTTATTAAAAAATAATTATTTAAATCCATTAATTGAAATTGAAATAAAAACGTCGGTGATGGAGAAATTCCGAATACATATTTGAAACACGATAAAAACAATTGTATTAAGTGCAACTATTGGTACTCTTGAGACAAAAATCATGTTGACCAGTGTAACTTACTAGAAATATTATGTGCATTGCACATATTGCAAAAATCACTTGATACAAGGATCACTGCATCAAATATAGCAAGAATTAACCAGTGCGCAGAGCATTGAATTAGTGATGCAGTAATTCTATACCAACACACTGACACTATCGATCGCGGGGTTCATAGCCATGCGGTCAAATTATCTCCATACATCCCTTTTCTGAGCTATTTATTTCAGTTATTCTTTGTATAATTCATTTCCCTCAAATATTGTGTTTATTCAACTTGTCGTGGTGGAGTTGCTTATGTGAATCCGAGAACTTTGCTGCCGCCGCGCCGGTAGCCTCGCTGTCAACAGGGTCATCCATGCCGGTCATATCGAAGGCGATAAGCCAGTCTAAAAGAGTATCTTGGTCGATAGAGTGATGATCGTTCACCATAATAATACAGCCGTTAAGAAACGCGGGTACGGATTCTACTTTGGCAAAATATTCCATAGGTAAAATAGTCTCTATTCAGATCCCGGGGCAGAGACTTCTTCAGTGGATCCATGGCAAAGGCTTAAATATCGGGACATGTTCCAAAAGCATGGAATGATAATTCTATACCACCTGTAGATATGAAGACAATATGCAGCTACGACTTTTCCTGCGCAATAGCCATCAATATGCATAATTTATACACATTTAAAGTTTTTATGTTATTGCATTATACCGCTGTTGCCTCGGGGTAGCGTCGCTATCTCGTATGCAGCGGGGCCGGGTTCGATCTCCGGTCGGGTCAGGTTTCCTCGATGGTTTTTTTTCGGGTTTTTTCCTTACCTGTAAGACAAATGTGAGGTAACTTTAAGCCCCTAATGTTATCCGATCATCATCTGGCCATCATAATCATCACTATCATATTCGCCATGTTTAGTATGAATCGTGTCTTTCGTCTTAATGTTGTATTGTCTCGGAGAGAGTTTTGAAATTGAGCTGATCACTCATTCGGGTAGCTCCTCCATGTCCTTGAGTGGTCAAAAAAGTATGTTTGTGCTCCATAGTTAAAGTCTCTCCCGACAGGTCGTGCATTGTAAGGCCCGAGTGTCACGTGGCACGTAAAAGTACCTATAAGTTGAGAGGTTAAACTGCGTTAATGAAATGGAATATTATTATATTTTAAACGGTACCGAATATTTTTATTTACTAAGCAGTTGTGGATATAAAAATCAACTATTTAACCAGGGCATTGGCTTTTTTAAAATATACATATTGTAGGTCGTAATAAAATATTGGAAGGGTCATGTAGAAAGAATGGAAGAAAACTGGCTTGCAAAAAGAACGCTAAAGAAGATACACCAATGGACGGGAGAAGAACAAGAGGAAGACCAGCCAAGAGATGGGTAGACAGTGAATGCACATCCAATACGTCTTCCTCCGAGAAGTGATTTTGGAAATAAACAGGATGAAAATCCTACAAATTAAGTTTAAGAAGAAGAAGAAGGTCCTAATATCATGCCAATTTTTGTTTGGAGGCAAAAGTTCATTGAATTACCATACAGTTAAAATATCATTCTAGTATATAACATTTATTTATATATTTATTTTATTAATGTATTAACACTTATAAGAAACTATCATGTATACCCAAGTGATAACTTGGCTGAGAATACTCCTTTCTGTTATCTTTAATTTAAAATACGGTAGTGTATTTCATCGAACAAAATTCGTGTTCCGAAGGAAGAATCTCATTATTTTAGAGAGTTTCAAACTCTGTTATTAAAATGTTTATGTCTGAGACGTTCATTAATGAATTCAGAATAATTGTTAATTTGGAATAAGTTTGAAACTAGATTTGAGATGGAACAACTTGAGCAACTTCTAACAAAAAGACGAACAATAGAAACTCATTACATCACCTACAATTATATACGGCACAAGTAAGTTGAAATCCTGATGTTTCATCCACTTTCTGCTGTTTTGTTTATTTTCCTCCAATCTCTTGTCTAATACCAATTTCATCCGAATATTAATATAGGCATACTCTACATGTTAATAATTCCGTCGGTTGCTTAAATTTTTGTTAAAACAGCTGCACTTATGAAGTCACATGTTCCGTCTGATTTGTATATTAGCCAAGAAATTAAAAAAAAAATACAAATATTTAATAATATTAGAAGTCCCGGCCACGCGTTGCTGTGGCTAAGGTATACATTAAAAATATAAATTAAGTTGCTGTCTTTCAGCCATACTTACACACGAAATTAATAATATTGAAAATAAAATAAACACTGAACACACTTAAATTATGAAATAATCAATATTTGTAATTCAATTGAAATTCACGGTTGCAACAAAAAGCACAGCCATCTGGATCTCTCTTTGTTAAATAATAAACCAATTACCTTACCAAATTACCTTACACCGCCATCTGTTAGAATCGTATGGAACTAACAGATAATTACACGGCCATCTGTTAGAATCGTATGGAACTCACAGATAATTATAATTCTTTGTTAAATAATAAACAATAATTTGCAATAAAAAATAATGCGACTATAAATTTAGTTATAAACTACCCTAAGTCTCAAGTTGGATCAAACTGCACACAGTGTGCAAAATTTTATTTAAATCGGTTCAATAGTTCAGGATTCCATCGCGGACAAACAACGTGACGCGCAATTTTTATATTTTAAGATTATTAACGCAGTGTTCAAAAATAAAAAAGCACAAATATACGTCCTTCTGGAAAATGGAATGTGATTGCAATTCATGCACGATGTTTCTATCACTAGTAACATTTTATTAACTAAGAGTCTGCGTAGTAGACTGTTGGTCACCTCTAGATTCAAGATTCGCGAGTTCAAACCCAGGGTCGATGGAGTTTTCTGGGCAAAAAAATAAATAAATTGGGTCCTTTGTAAGGGAACTAAAGCCGTTGGTCCTGAGTCGTACATTTATGGAATCTAAAGGAACCTCAAACCTGGAAATAAGAGGCATCTGAGGAACATTTACCGGCCCTTTCATCCAAATTTGAATTGCGAAGCTAATGACCTTAGCTGTTAAAGAGTATTTATATACTAAAGTACAATAATTGCGACAAGTTCCAAGTTCTACATAGGTAAAACAACAAGACATTTCAATATAACATTCTCTAAACATTCAAAAATTGTATTATTAACGAAGAAAAATCAAGTTTTGACATACACATATTAGAAACGGGGCCATCATTTCGACAAAATAGATAATACTATGGCAGTACTACACATAGAGTATAACAACAAACAAGATTAGCTTCTTGAAGATGTAGAAATTCTATAAGAAGCGAAGAATATAGATATATTCAATGAGAACACACCCGCAGACCTAAACCCGTTGTACAACTTATATACAATAACATCAGTACCAATTAAAATGCAGGAGATGAAACATTGTTTTTGAAAGGCCTCCACATTGGAATAACTTGGTGAGGTTTAATAATTTAGTTGAGGACGACTGACTTATCAGGTACAAATTTTATATTTATTATCTTATTACATAACTTCAACGGTGTTTAATATGAATTTTAAAAGTGTTGATAATTAAAGAGAGTTACTGATAAAATAAAAGGGTGGCAAAATTGATTTAAACTAGTCATTTATCTCCTGATACAACTCTAAAATGTAAGTTCTCTGTAAGTTCTAAGGAAATAATTTTGAATAGAATTTAGGTTAACAACTGTGTTTTTTAAATAAAATATAATAGCCCTAGAATGAAAGTGAATAATATTATTGCTAAAAATCTTTCTTAAAGATTCACTTCAGTTATAGAAAATTTATTAATTGCATAGTTGGGTCTTTTTACAGTTACTAAGTATAAAATGACTCGATAGGCCTAATATCCGTTTTAAAATAAATATATTTTTAGCATTAAGTACGGTTGGCTCATAACATATATATATATATATATATATATATATATATATATATTACAATTTAAATTTTATATCCAATCGTTTATCGAACCCAAACCCGCTAGTCAGGTAATAGGCATGATACCAATTGGAGGTTTGGCACGGGAAGACGGCAGCAGCTGTAAATACCCGAAGATAGATAGAGAGAGGATACAATCTGAAAAAAACAGAAATTATTTTAGCTACTTTTTCCTGCATAGGCTTACATAAAATCTAGACGTTAATTGTAAAGGTAAATAATCACATAAACAGAACATTAAGCTATAGCTATACAATGTTAAATCTTAAGCAGACTCATTTACTATCATCATCGTCTGCTTCTCTCATTCAGGTTGAATTAGATAAATTGTTACGTTGTACAAAACGTTCCAAAGATTTTTTACCATATGGTTGGTATTTTAAATTTCCTTATGGAATCTTGATCTGGACATACGATCCACATTTTAACGCCAGTACTATTGATACTCATTGATGTAATATATTATGGGGTTCATATACTATATAGGCTGCTGTGAAACTCTTCGTTCAAATTAATACAGGAGGCAGAGAACATCATCAAATGCATTAGAGGTTGAAATGGCGATTGAAAAATTGAAGATGTATAAAGCATCAGGTTCAGATGAGATCCCAGCAGAACTGATAAAATCAGGGGGAGATAAATTGATGGACAAAATACGCTGGTTGCTTAGTATGATTTGGGAAAAAGAAGCTCTTCCAGATGAATGGAAAGAATCAATTATCGTACCAATTTATAAGAAAGGAGATAAAACTGATTGCAACAACTACAGGGGCATCTCATTACTTTCAACATCGTACAAAATTCTAACAAATATATTAGTCAGCAGACTTACTCCCTATATTGATGACATTCTAGGAGATCATCAATGTGCATTTAGAAGAAACAGGTCTACAACAGATCAGATTTTTAGTATAAGACAGATTTTAGAAAAGAAATGGGAATATAATGGCACTGTACATCAACCATATGTAGACTTCAAAAAAAGCATATGATTCAATTAAGAGGGAGAAGTTATATAGTATCCTGCTGGAGTTCGGAATTCCTAAAAAGTTAGTTAGACTTATACGAATGTGTCTAAATGGCTCAAATAGTAGGGTGCGTGTAGGCAAACAGTTTTCAGACACTTTTGAAATCCAGAATGGGTTGAAGCAAGGAGATGCACTATCTCCTCTACTATTTAATTTTGTACTAGAGCATGCCATTAAATCTTTGGAGAATGAGGAAGGCTTACAACTGAATGGTATTAATAAGCTGTTAGTTTATGCTGATGATGTAGTACTATTGGCCGATAGCGAGGAGATACTAAAGGACAACATGCACACATTATTGAGTAACACTAAGAAATTAGGACTGGAAGTAAATATCAGTAAAACTAAATATGTGGTCACAGGTAGAAATTCAGTATATAATGGAAATGGACAGCTAATGACAAATGAGGGAAATTTTGAGGAAATGGCTGAATTCAAATACCTAGGAACAATAATCACAAATAGGAATGAGACGCACAAAGAAATTAAACATAGGCTCAATTCTGGAAATGCATGCTATTATGCATTGCAGAGACTTTTGATGTCCCAACTCCTTTCAAAAAACGTTAAGCTGAAAATATATAAAAACTATTATTCTACCAGTTATATTATATGGGTGCGAAACATGGACTCTTACTTTAAGGGGGAGGAAAGGAGATTACGAGTATTTGAGAATAAAGTACTTAGGAAAATTTTTGGACCAAAGAGAGATGAACAGACAGGTGAACGGAGAAGACTACATATCAATGAACTACATGGTCTTTATAGGAAGCCAGATATAATAAGAACAGTCAAGTCTCGTAGACTGCGATGGGCAGGACATGTTGCACGTATGGGGAATGGAAGACTTGCATGGAAGCTTCTTGTAGGAAAGCCAGAGGGAAAATGCCCAGTTGGTAGACCAAGAATGAGGTGGGAGAATAACATTAACTATGATTTGAGGGAAGTAGATTATACAGGGAATGATTGGAAAGGATTAGCTCAGGATAGGGATGTATGGAGAGCTTATGTCCGCGCGGCCATGAACCTACGGGTTCGATAGTGCCAGTGAGTAAGTAAGTGAGTATGTAAGGCAGAGAACATCAAAATAAATAAATTTCAATAAGGAACATATGGTCTCAGAAGTCAACTTGTAATGTTAGAGGACATTTTGTTAATGATGCTGATGTAAGCTGTTCTGTCGGTAGTGGTGGCCCTGTGGTCTAGTACCCAGGTCACCTTACCTCATGTGTCTGGATTTCTTCCTCTGAGGGCATATGAAGCAGCTGGTATATGAAACCGTTGTGCAAACAGAAGAAAACCACGTAGCTAGAATTGCCGTCGCTGCTAGGACCATTGCGGACAAGCCAGGGATCTTAGAACGAATACAACAATCAATGGTCAGATGATGTACTGCGTGCATACAGGCTAAAGGTCGTGCATTCGAGCAATTCCTGTGAATGCTGTAATTATCATAAGTAATGCCACGAGTGATTTCCAAATTATCGATAAATTCACGACTCACGAAGTGAGGAGTGAATTTATCTAGAGAATTTGGAAATCAAGAGTGGTATTTGTTAGGACTATTTAACGAATAAAATTAAGCTGTTTACTCACAAATCATTGTTTAACTATAGTTATTTTAAAATATTTATATATTTAATGTAAACGGCGATGTTTGAAAACAAATGAGAAGCTATAGGCGCGCTTCATCTGCTTCATTTGTTTATCACTGCAACCAGATCATACTATTTATTGCCAAAGGAACGCAATATTGTAAGAATGCTCTCTAGTGGAGAAAAGATGAAACACATCAAACTGTATATTAATTCATTTCTGATGTCGTATGATGTAAATATGACAATTATATTTTTCTGGATTGTTACCTGGGAAAAAATACATTTAAGAAAGTGCAAACAGTGGTTTCTTTTTTTGGTGGTATAATCAATTGCTACAAATGTTTTTATATTAACTCCCGCATGCGGCATGTGTTCACATTCATGCGCTATATATACAATCTAGTAGCCGTATTTCTCACGGGCTCAGTCACTGCAAAATAATGGTCAGACCTGTTCAGAATATTAAAAAGGAGGAGCCTTGTTTAATATGGTAATTATAACACTGATACATATTTCGTGAAACACGACTGTGATTGGTTGTAAAACAGAAATCATTGAAACCTGATTGGCCTTTGAGTCCCATTTGGGGCATGAGTTAAATAGTCATGTTAAACCACCTTCTTTTGTAAGTCCCTAAAAATTGACTTCTGAGACCATATAGAACATTCTATAATCAACTTTCAAAAAAACGTTAAAGTGAAAATACATAAAACTATTATTCTACCAGTTATATTATATGGGTGCGAAACATGGACTCTTACTTTAAGGGAGGAAAGGAGATAACGAGTATTTGAGAATAAAGTTCTTACGAACAATTTTGGACCAAAGAGAGATGAACAGACAGGTGAATGGAGAAGACTGCATAACAGTGAATTACATGGTCTTTATAGGAATCTAGTTATAATAAGAACAGTTAAGTCTCGTAGACTGAGATGGGCAGGACATGTGGCACGAATGGGGAATGAAATATGTGCAATGGAAGCTTCTTGTATGAAAACCAGAGGGAAAACGCCCAGTTGGTAGACCAAGAAAGAGGTGGGAGAATAACATTAACTATTATTTGAGGGAAGTAGATTATACAGGGGATGATTGGAAAACATTGGCTCAGGATAGGAATATGTGGAGAGCTTATGTCCACACGGTCATGAACCTACGGGTTCGATAGTGCCAGTGAGTTAGTTAGTTAGTTGGTTATAATCAAGTCTCAAAGGAAATGCATGCATATAATACACACACACACACACACACACACACACACACATATATATATATATATATATATATATATATAAACTAAGTTAATGTATAATGTAATTGTATTGATATCTAATTGTAATATTATTGTTTTTTTTAAACATTAACTTATTGTAACGGACTGTCAACAGCACGTACGGCTTACTGCCCGTGCGATCCATATTTGTAAATAACATTGTATGTATTTTACTTTTAGTTTAATAAAATGCTTGTGTATGTAGTATGTATGTATTATATATATATATATGTATATAATTGTTTGCTCAGGGATGCATGGGTAACTTGGTCGGTAATCCACTAACGTATAGAGTTAGAGGTCCCGGGTTCAAATCCCAGTTTAGGAATTATTTTCATGACTATTTGGCTTTCATTGCATAATTAAAATTTTAATTGTAACATCGATATAAAACAAAGCGTTACTGCTGTGGAGTAAAAATATTCTCATTACAATGTTTTCTTGTTATAAAAGCCGTAAGATGATACGCTGGACGCTTCCCGCTGCCTGTTATGATTTTAGAATATTGTAAATAAGGAAAGAAAATTAATGTTTGCACTGAGATGTCAGGATCCAGTTAGAGATCTCGGATTCAAATCCTGGTTCATCCATCCATCCATAGAAATTCTGCCCGAGGGCAGATCTTTCACTGCAATCATAGCATTTTCATGCTATGCATTGCAGCTTTACTAGGGAATTGTGGGTGTGATAGCTTCCCGTTGGTTTCCACACCGGTGAAGGATGAAGGATGATATTATGATGGCCATATGATTTCGGGGACCGTTTGGGCCTTAAAGTTTTCCTGACATTTTTCTTACAGGTGAGGAAAACCCCGATAAAAACCTCACCCAGAAAAACTGCCCCGACCGGGGATCGAAGCCGGGCCAGCTGCGTGAGAAGGCAGCACGCTACCTCGAGACCACAGCGGTGGACATATATATGTGTATGTATATATATATATATATATATATATGTGTGTGTGTGTGTGTTATAACTATATTTTTGACATTTGGCAATGAAGACACATTCTTAAAAGAATTGAAGACTACGCCAATTTTGGAATATATTAAACAGTACCAACTAAATTGGAAACACTATCTTGAAAGAATGAGTTCAAATCGGATCCCCAAAGCTGTTTATAATTATATACCAAGAGGACGAAGATCTCTGACCCGTCCTATGAAACGCTGGAGGGAAAATTTTCTATAGGATCGTATCAGGCCTTGGCCTAATACTTGGAAGGAAGAAGAAGCAATGAAGGCAAATGTGATATGAATTTTTTTTCTTTTCATATCATATCGCTCATTTGCTGCAACAACGTCATAACTCAAAAATTGTCGATTTTGAGTTAGTGTAGAACATGAAACACAAAACTCAGTTCTATATTCAGAAATAACGACATAAGCTATTGTATGCAATGAGTTGCTATAGTAACTTGATATTTATGACAAATACAGGCAGAGGTATATGTATTTCAAACCTTTAAATGCTTCTCCTGAAAAACTATGTTTTTTGAGTTATGACGTTGTTGCAGCAAATGAGCGATATATACTATAGGATATATATATATATATATATATATATATATCCATCCATAGTAATCCTACCCGAAGGCAGGTCCTTCACTGCAATCATATCATTTTCATGCTATGCTTGCAGCTTTACTAGGGAATTGTGTAGGTGTGGTAGGTTCCCGTTGCTTTCCACACCAGTGAAGGATGGTGATGATAATGTTAATGGTAAGGATGATAATGATAAGGATAATGGTCATATGATTTCGGGGACCGTTTGGGCCTTAAAGTTTTCCTGACATTTGTCTTACAGGTGAGGAAAAACCCCGATAAAAACCTCACCCAGAAAAACTGCCCCGACCGGGGATCGAACCCGGGCTCACTGCGTGACAAGGCAGCACGCTACCTCGAGACCACAGCGGTGGAGTATATATATATATATATATATATATATATATGTATATGTATATGTGTGTATATAGATATATATACACACACATACGAAATATTTATATGTTTGCGTATGATTTTAAAACGTTAAAACAGTGATTAAATTTTTAGCTTATTAACAGAAATTCGACTTCATAAATTAAAACAATTTTTTGTCTATTTGAATTATTTACATTTGCAATATTGAAAAGCAACTTAATGTTATATGTCGAACAGTACAAATCATCCGAACAATTAAGAATAAGAAGTAAAATTTATTACTCTTCAACAAGTGAAAAATTGTAAACTTGGGATGATAGTTATGGTGTTTTATTGGAAATAAATTTGGCGTTTTAATACCAATGTTTATAATGGTTGCGATACTTTATTAGGGGAAAAACAAAATGCCATTGATATGGTGCAAATAGCGATGCAGTTTTGACAGACTCTACTCACGCGTGGACGCAACAGATAACACACAAGCTGCCAACCTTCATGACGGATGATGCGTATTATCATTTTCATTCGTTATTGCTGTAAAATAATGAAATATTGACCCAGAGCGAAGCACATTATCTACTGACGTATATAAGTGCCTGCGGATCGCATACCCCCGCCTCGATACAATGGAATTCAATTTTATGTCTACTTCATTCTACACCCTAACGTTCAATAAATAGCATACTCCCTTTAAATTATGTTAAGAATTTTGCAGTATGTAGCGTTGTCAAGCAAGTTTATAGTTCACTAGCTAATATCACGGGTCAACATGATTTTTGTCTCATGAGTACCAATAGCTGTACTTAATGCAGTTTTTTTATCGTGTTTTAAATATATATTCTGAATTTCTCCGTTACCCAAAGTTTTTTTAAAATTTAAATTTCATTTAATGGATTTGAATAATTATTTTATTAATAAACATTTTTTTCGTCCATTTGTCCATTGTAAATAAAACGAAATGAGCTAACTCAAATGGTTCCAGCTATGGAAAAGAGATATCAAGGCAAATGTAATCCTAATATGCTGGCCGATTATTGTTGGACCATCAAGAAGGATGCTCCACAGGCGAAATATAGCAGAAAATAGTCATTTCCTACTTTCTAAGTCAGTCCGAATGTTCGAATATTGTATAGTTACGAATGTAGGAAATATTAAAGTGTTTGAAATTATAAATGCCTGTCTCTCGGAAACCTTGTATGTTGGAGAAAACCCGATATCATATTTGAATTCAGGAGAAGAAATATTATCAGAATCACATATAGGGCCTATTTCTTTCTGAGACAAAAAAAAAAGTCTTTGCTGCTCAGTGTATCCGATGTGCGCTGCTACGCGTAAATACATTAAATGTGTTTTTATCTTTTTGTTGAATAAGTCAAAAGAAAAATAATTATACATTTATATCGTAACTATTTTAGATACCCCGTGCTGATTACCCGGCGTTGCTCGGGAATCTACTTATCCCCATATCCTTGGCATCAGTGAGCTGAAAGACAAGAATGGTTACTGTGAGTTATCCGTAAAAGAATACGCACCGTGCGCTGCTGCGCTTGCCCGGGAATATACTCATCCCGATCTTCTTGGCGTTAATGAGCTGAAAGACAAAAAAGGTTATTGTGAGTTATCCGTAAAAGTTAGACATGTGCTGTAAGGGACTTTTTTGGAATTTTTGAGATATTCAATTATGTGTACAATAATTTGGTGTATTTGTTATGGTTCAGGCAGCGTAAGCTATTTGAGCGTCCAAAAAGCAACCTTTTTAGTGCACCGATGCTTTTTGATATACGTTAATTGTCCGAAAAATTCTCCAGTTGATGGGGAAAAAAATCAAATCGATCAAGTAGTTTTTTAGTCCATAAAGATAAACAGGCAGATTCACAATCATGTATGTATATATATATATATATATATATATATATATGTTATAATTAAATGTTTAACATTGAGCAATGCAAGCTTGATATGGAATGATAAGAAAAATAAATGCCTGGACGGGATAGCGTCACTGCTATAAGGTAAAAATATTCTCTTTAATTTGCTTACTTGTTATAGTCAGCTACTAGATGGCGGCGAAGACTGAGTTCTCGCGACATCTAGTAATAATGGAGAGTATAATACATATATAAGAAAAATAAGTGTTTGAATTGGATTCGCCTGGTAGTGTAATGGATATCACTATGAGGTACTGACTCAGAGATCCGGGTTCGAATCCCGTCCAGGCATTTATTTTTCTTATCATTCCACATATATATATATATATATATATATATATATATATAAGACAAACACAGGAACTAAAAATAAACATTTCCGAACATTTGACGGTTTTTCCTAGAACATAAGAAAATAGTTTCAGTAAAGTAAAACCTTTATTCCTGTCCGGTGTTACGCCAGTTCGAGCAAACAGATTGGGTGAATATTCTATTAAAGGTCTGTGGTATATGAGAATGCTTTCTAACAAGGCTTGTCGCATCATCACAGGGGCAGATGCAATCAAACGAAATTGATTACATGTGCATGGAGAAGTAGTGGAATTAATTTTTTTGTCGCGGTGAAGTGGGATAACCCAGAGGAAAACATTCCCCGACTCCGATTCGTCCACCACGAACCATATGTGGAATGACCTTGTCGCGATCTCATTAATCAGAAGAGGTGTGGTGAGAGTGTCTGATCACATGTGTCATGGAGCCGCCAGTCGTAAGGCGCAAGGTAACAATGGTAGTCTCGCATTGGTGGTCGGAATATATTTGCGAGTCAAAAGACCCGCGTCAACCACCGATATTTCTGAGCTGTCAGTACAGATAATTCTACAGACATCTCCCTCTCCTTTTGGGAAATATCCGTGGCCAGAGGTTTCTACGGTTCCAAGTGTCTCGAACCCTATGCCTAGAAAGTATTTTTTTTTTCAGTAGATAGATAATGGAATTTATTGCCTTTTTTCAGAAGAAAGAAAATACATATGCATTTACATTGCGCACGGGCCTTCTTGGCCGTACGTGCATTTTTTTCCATGAATAAAAAAAACAAAACTAATCATAATATAAACAAATACCTACAAATACACCTGTATCAGAAAACAATAACAGGCTACATATAAGTAAAATCTGTGTCTACACTATATCACAATAATACATATATGCACTCATCCATGAAAAGACCATGTGTATAAATAAATAAAAAAAAGTCTCATTCTATACATTAATATTTAAAAAAATTGCTAGAAAACAAATTAAAAAAACACACACATACACCCACACACCCCCACTCATATACACACGCGCACGCTCATACCCCCCTCCCCCCGCTCCTGCAGACATCAAATGCACTATCAGACTATTCAACTTATCAGACATACTTATTATATAATATAATTAAAGATCGAAAACAAAGACCATATTGAGATTCTTCTTTATTGATAATACATATATCCTTAATCTACAATTTTGCTATATCTCAGTTTCCTGACTGTATCCAAAAACTTGCTGTTTTTAATTCACTCTCCATCCGTCCTAAAATATCCCAACACGCCACTCTCCCATGATCCGATGTCTAGAAAGTTCCTCACCGCACGTACATTGAGGCGAAGGCAGGAGGCGTGTTATTAGTGTTTTTGGCTGCAATAGATGAAATGTGATAAGAGCGAGCGTACTCATCAAAAACTGTGAATAAATTGTGAGATTGAATCAAAATTATTGTTAGCGCAAATTATGATTAATTTACTAGTGATAAATTAAAAAAATAAATAGGGTGTTAAGTGAGATTTTATACGACGCGATGTCTGTGTATTCATTTACGCCGAAATTAAGTGAACATATAATCTGCCATCACTGTCATAATATTTTTCTAACACCCTGTAGCTTTAGATGCATTCTTGTAGCCATGATACCGACCATTAATAGATATCGAAGTGGATCTTAATTACGAATCTGCATATAATATCCTGCTTGATAATGGGGCCCCTTTCGTGTTGACCAGGGTCCTGATGGCGCGTTTAATCACTTTTCTTGCGGATGGACACTCTCCACCTGTCAGTGTAGTGTAAACACATTTTAACTGCTTCATCCTGAGCTTCCATCCGGTGCGGAATTGCTCCATTAACTACCCTTCAATGTTAAATATATTGCTATCTGTAGGCGTGAATGTTGTTTAAAACTGTGCAGCTCTGCTTTCATCTACAGTGATTCAGTAAATCCCCTTCATAAAAATATTTTGTTTCCATATTGATTAATAAATGGGATCTTCTTGGTGACTATTTAACTCATGCCACAAATGCTAGTCAATGACCAATCACGTTTCAATGAATTTTGTTTTACAACCAAAGACAGTCGTGTTTCACCTCGCTCTTTATCGATTTCTCTTTATCAGCTCCTGCTTTTGTGATAAAGAAAGCTCCCCCTTTTTAATGTTCTGAACAGGACAGAACATTATTTTTCTCCAACAAATACATTGAATATAGCAAATAATGAACAAATTCCTTGATTTTACTGAGTTGTTTACTAAAAAAATAAATTAATAACCCGTAATGTTGATTATGATATATAGTTTGATGTGTTTCATTATTTCTCCACTTAGGTAATTCTTACAATATTGCGATATTATTTGGCAATAAATAATATGATCTAGTTGCAGTGAATGAACATAACCTCACATTTCTGATTTGTTTTCAAACATCGCCGTTTACATTAAATACATAAATATTTTAAAATAACTATAGTTAAACAATGAGGTGTGAGTAAGCAGCCTAATTTTATTCGTTAAATAGTCCTAACAAATGCCATTCTTGATTTCCAAATTCTCTAAATAAATTCACTCCTCACTTCGTGAGTCGTGTTGGAAATCACTCGTGGCATTACTTATGATATTAAACTTGCATTTACACATTATCGATAACGCGTTTCGATAGCGAGGTTATCATTATCAAGATTTTTTTAAATTACCTATCGACATCATCAACATAATCCTCTTTCGTTTTAATTAAAAAAAGAGGGCGCTGACCGGAATAGGGATTTCGCCATTATCCATATTTTCTCTTTGTTTTTATAAATCTTGATAATGATACCCTCCGTTATAAAAACGCATGGACTGTTTTAACATTTAGTTTGGTGATTTGGGTTTTATTGATAACTAGCTAATACCCGTCGTGCGCTGCTACTCCAAAATAAGTGATAATGTATTTTTTTACCACCAGCCTTGAGCTGCTATGCTTGCCCGGGAATCAGCTTATCGCGATTTTCTTGGCATCAATGAAAGACAAACATGGTTATTGTGAGCTATCCGTAACGGATAAACATATGCTGTCGCGGACTTTTTGTAGAGTTTTTTTTTTTTAATATTCAATTCTGTGTACAATAATTTGGTGTATTTGGTACGGTTTAGGCAGCGTAAGCCATTTAACCCTCAAAATAGGGACTTTATTTCACATTTTTCATAACAAAGAGTGATTTTTAGGGGTGAAGGTGTTGAGTATTACAACTCTCTTATAGCCTATGTTCATCCCCGGAATCTCCTTAACATTTTTCAAAAAGCCCCATCACAATCGGATGAACGATATGGCAGGGCACGCTTGCCCGAGAATCTACTTATCCCGATCTTCTTGGAATCAATTAAAGACAAAAATAGTGATTGTGAGTTATCCGTAAAAGATAAACATATGCTGTCGCGGACTTTTTGTAGTATTTTTGAGATATTCAATTCTGTGTACATTCATTTGGTGTATTTGTTATGGTTAGGCAGTGTACGCCATTTAAGCGTCAAAATAGGGGCTTCATTTCACGTTTTTCACTACAAAGGATGATTTTTTTAGGGGTGAAGGGTTGAATATCACAACTCTCTCATAGCCTATGTTCATCCCGGGTATCTGCTGAAGAGTTTGCAAAACCCCACCACAATCGTATCAACGGTATGGCCGCGCATAAAGGACGAACAAACAAACATTCATTTTTATATATTAGGTGTGTAAATACACTTTTCAAAATTATTGAAGTTTTTCTTATGAACAAACTACGAAAATATATTTTATAAATCTTCATGATTTTACTTGGGTATTCTCAACAATTGCATGCCGAAACCTAATTTGAAATTTCATCCAGAAAAGCGTAGTGATGTACCAAGCGCATATCTAAAAAATATATATTTCCCTAAAAGGCACTAAAATCCAGCACCGAATATCTCATTTGAACTATAGAGAAGTAATACAACTCCTGACTTGGTGGGTTGGATAACTCTCACAACCTGCCGTCCGCGCCATGCCCTATCTCACTCCACTCTTTTCAAGCAGGTACGTCCATCTGGTACACACAGTGGGTGCCATTGCTGGATTCTGGCTTCAATTTCTGTACATTGCAGTTAAAAGCGGCAGATATATTTTTGGACTCGACCGAGGTACATCAGAACGCTTCTCTGTGAAAAAATTAAAGGTTGGATTTGGGATACAATAGTTGACAGTTCCGATGTTAGTAGACATCGAAAATGACATGCAAAAAAAGTGTGTGTGTATATATATATATATATATATATATATATATATATATATATATAAGGAAGAAAAAAAAATTGTGCTAGGATGCCTGAGTGGACTATTTGGTATGTCAATAACGTATATTGTTAGAAATCTCGGGTTCAAATCCCGTTTAAGGCATTTATTTTTCATTATATATATATATGTATATATATTTGTATTTGTAACAGTTTTGGGCTTCCCTTTTTTTTCCGGTATGAATGAGTTTACTTTAAAATAAATTTAAATATATTTCTTTTATAAATGGTATTTCAGTTGATTAATTGAGGGTTTGTGATTTTTTGCTTTCCTAATAATATTAACTAATACTATTGACGTTTTCACTATAATTTTAGTTTAATTTTGTATAAATATTTACGTATAATTGCATATGTTATGACATTGGGCAAATGTTTTCTGCGTTTAATATTTTTCGCTGGTTGAGTGGAAGAGAAGGCCTTGTGGCTTTAACTCTGCTAGTTTAAATAAACCATTATCGTTATTATTATTATTATTATTATTATTATTATTATTGTTATTAATGTAGAAGAGGCATATAGTAGATATGCTTACCGAGCTCCATTCTTGATTCTAGCAATTAGTTCAATAAAGTTTGTTCCATCTCACATCTCTCTTTGTATACTTTCTGACTATTAAACATAATAAAATATCCGAGGAAAATCATATGATATATTCGACATCCATAGTCTACTAGACATTTTAAATATATTTACTCCAAGAAAGTTGAAATTAAAATCTACGAACTTCTATTACTCCATCCTGTACAAGACTGAATATAGGAATCGAAAGTAATGAAAGGAAAAAATCCTCAGTAAGAAATAGTATCTGAAAAAAACAAAATCCGTAGTCACTAAATAAATGTATTTTGTGTTTATATAAACGCCTATTGCACTTCTCTGATATTGGATTTATAGCACTGGTTTGAAGTCAGATATAGATACGTGATATACGACCATTCAAAAGTTTATTCCATGTTACATTCAGTTTAAGTTTGCAGTTAATATTTAACACTTTTTGACATTTGAATTGTTCGGAAAGAAAAATAAAACGGCGACTCGTTGAAAGATAAAAAGTGAACTCATTCATATAACTTTAATGTATTCCTCTCGATATTTAACATGATTAGGATAAAATAAAAATACATCGTGCTTTGCAATTTTGATTTCATAGGCTTAAACAATGCCATAATTTTAGCACTAATGACCACTGTAGCAAAACGTGGGGAGGCTTTGAAAAGAGTCAATACTGCCGTTACGTGTCAACTCGAATCATTTACGTGGCATTTGTTTCAGCTTATTTATCCTCACAACTAAATTACCCAATCCGAAAAAAAAAAAGCTTGGTTGGTTGGGGGGGGGAGGGCATTACACCATTATTGTCGATATGATCAATACTATAACAAAGTTTATAGAATTCATGTACCAGTGGTGGGGAAATATAACTTTGTTATGTGGTTGTTATTCGTTCTATTGGAGCTATTTTCAAAGGCTTTAAATTTTTTATACAAACAACATGTAGGTGGAGTTTTATTGTTCATCTTTTTTCTGTATATACTACTCGTTAAAGTCTTGAGAATTTAAGTATTAGTTTGATGTGACTATTTAACTCATGCCCCAAATGGGAGTCAATGACCAATAACGTTTCAATGATATTTACAACCAATCACAGTCGTGTTTCGCCTAGAATTTACCAACTAAAGTGTATCATAATAAAGAAAATACCTCCTTTTTAACATTCTGAATAGGTCATAGCATTATTTTGCAGTGACTGACCTCCTAAGAAATACGGCCACCAGATTGTATATATAGTGCATGAATGTCAACACATACCGCATGCGGTAGTTAATATAAGAACATTTGTAGCAATTGATTATACCTCCAAAAAAAGAAACCACTGTTTGCACTTTCTTAAATGTATTTATTCCCAGAAAAATATAATTGTCATATTTACATCATACGATATCAGAAATGAATTAATATATAGTTTGATGTGTTTCTTTTTTTCTCCACTAGAGTGCAAACTTGCAATATTGCGTTGCTTTGACAATAAATAAATGATCTGGTTGCAGTGACGAACAAAAGAAGCAAATGAAGCGTAACAATCGTTTCTCATTTGTTTTGAAACATCGCCGTTTACATTAAATATATAAATATTTTAAAATAACTATATTTAAATAATGATTTGCGAGTAAACAACTTAATTTTATTCGTTAAATAGTCCTAACAAATGCCACTCTTGATTTCCAAATTATCTAGATAAATTTATTGATAATTTGGAAATCACTCGTGGCATTATTTATGTTAAATTTATTTGTTTCATAGTTATATTATTTGTTTCGTATTATGACTCATTTCAATAATTATGTAAAATAGCGGACAAATAGAATAGTTAATTACCATGTACTCAGATACTCCCATAATAGACACCAGTTTCTTAAAGATGTGAATAAAATTGAGTGGAAATATTTTCCTTATATACTTGCCAGTATTGATTTAGTAAACAAGTGAAGGTACTCGACGTGTGTTATATTTTAATATTGGGATGGGTTGTGTGTGGGAAAAAGGGACTGAAAATCGCAAGAATGTGTGGAGAAAAATAAGGAGGTATTTAGATATAAACCGACAAAATATTTTGGCCGAATGTGTGGGAAAAAGATCACTGTTTTTACAAAGAGACCTAAAACAAGTTTGGGGAAAAGAATCTTATATACTCAATCTACGATTTAAAGAGAGATCAGGACTTGCTTGGTTCAGGTTAGGGGCATGGCAATTTTTAAAAATTAGCGACGATCACGGTATGCGAATATGTCCAATGTGCGGGAGATTTGAAGACGAGATACATATATTAGGAAAATGTAACGATTTGGAATATTGGAGGCGTCAGTTATTACCGGCAAGATTTCTAAATTCAAATCCTGAAAGATTGGCGTGCTACGAGTTATTGGTAAGCCCAGAAAATTGGATAAACTTGGGGAGATTTTCTGGACAAAACGCGGAAAATAAGAACAACACTCATTCATGAATAAATAAATATGTTAACAAACTGCAATACCATTAATTCTTAATAACTAAGTTAATGTATAATGTAATTGTATTGTTAGCTAATTGTAATATTATTATGTTTTCTTTTTTTTTTCTTTTTTTTAAGTACATTATTACCAAACATCAACTTATTGTAACGGACTGTCAACAGCAGGTACGGCTTACTGCCCGTGCGACCCATATTTGTAAATAACATTGTATGTATCTCACTTTTAGTCTAATAAAGGCCTTATGTATATATATTTTTCACTTAGTTGGATTTGAAATCCACCTCTTCATATATTTATACATATGGACTACGTCGTAGCCTAGTTGGTTAAAGCAATGCGCTATAATGCCAGGAAGTTGAGGGTTCGAGTCCCGGTGGGGTCCGGAATTTTAAACCGACCCAAAACTTCTGGCGGCACCATGGCCTTGGGGTCGACTTAACCTCTAACCGAAATGAAAACCATACGCATGTTCCGGGGGTATAGGGGGCCGTCACGCAGGGCTGACAACGCGGCTGACATCAAGTTCCGAGTATCACTTTACCTATATACATTTATATGATTAAGAAAGTTTACTTGGGTTTTCGGCGTCATGGATTCATGGTCAGCATCTGGCCACTGATTCCGGCGTTTCGGCATGATCCCACATACCGTTGTCAAGGAATGATAGGTTCGAGTCACAAATTAATGTCTTAGGTGTGTGTATATATATATATATATATATATATATGTGTGTGTGTGTGTGTGTGTGTTTATTTGGGTTTGTACCCCATATGTGCTCCCTAGCGGAAGTGTCTTAACCAAGCTAATTTAGTACGCTTATTTACCTACCGATGTCAACGAGTGACCTGTGGTTAGCACATCGCCTCAATGAGACATCTACTAGGCAACTAAGGTATTATTTGGATCGATGATGGTGGTTAAATTTTTATTCAGGCTTGCGGTTCTTTTACGAGCCTGAAAATCTTCAGACTCGGGACTCACGTGTTAAAATCCCTCCCGAATGGGACTTGCCTCTTGGATTTTTTCATCCTAAGAACCCATCGACCCCGGCCGGGTTTCAATCCTCGAGATTAGAGGCAAGGAACATAACCACTAGACCACCACGGCCGACACACACATAAACACACAGATATATATGTATATATATATATTTATATTTAGATGTTATAACTATATTTTGACATTTAGCAATGATGGCATGAAAAGAAAAATAAATGTCTGAGTTGGAATATATATATATATATATATATATATATATATATATATATATATATATACATACATACATACATACATGCATGCACGCTGTGTCTAAAAAAAAAGGGTTTTTACAACTTTGCAAGTTAGAGATATTTATTGAAACATTACAGAAGAAGTTACATTGACAGATGAACACTTTTTTTTTGTATTTTCTGGCCAGGATTTTTGAAAGTAAATATGAAATTATTGTATTGTCACGGGTCCTCTACAAGTATACAAAGTTTCAAGTCGATCCAATGTTTGTAAGTGGGTGAAAAGTCTTTGAATCTCCTTCATTGGAAATGAACCCGTGCATTTTGGATCCAGAGACGAACATCCAAGGCCTATGACATGTCATCTTGTAACTCTTCGTGGAAGCTTTTGGATGTAGAGACGTCATTTTAAAGCAAAACACATCAAATTTTGACTCACGTTTTGCGTAGTATCATATTCAGTAACGAAGAGCGTGTGTCTTGAGTCGCCGCATCCCTTGGTACGATAAGTACATGCTCGATGTACTGTATTAGAGATTAGAGATCTTCCTCTATAAATGGGATATGAACCCATTAGCTTAATTCAGCTTAATTTTCCTTCCTGCAACACAGCACGCAACTTCAATTAGTCGTCCCTTTCATAGCCATATACAGTCTCCTCAAGATATCAACTGCCGTAAAAGATTGAGCTGACATTAATGAATTTAGACAATGGACCAAGGCCATCTCGCCCGAAACATTTTTTCGGAATCTTTCACTTACGAAAATAATGCTGTATTGAAATAGTAAAAAGTTACATAATTTTTATTTACGAATTGTCATTACGTTCGTCAAAGTTCTACTGTAATGTTCCATTTGTTAGCCATTATATAAAATCAAAATTCTCAAGATGTACATTAAATACAGGAATCATTACCACAGGATTGTGTTTTAATCCGCTACATGTCTTCAACGTTTACAAAATAGTTTATTCTCTTAAATAACTTGGCTTACATGGTCATAATATGCAAACTAATTACACATGAGAGATAATTCAAATCTTCCAAACTCAGTCATAGCAGAAACCAAAATATCAAATTAATCTTTGCAGTAGACAGAGTGTCCAGCAGTCGGGAAAATCTTAAAAACCTGGAACAAGTCGGGGATTTGAAAACAACCGGGAAAACGGGGAAATAGACAGGAATTGTTAAAGATATTTGCATATATCTTGTGTTCAAATAAAAAGAATCGCAACCGTTATAAAAATATTATAAAAATGTTTACAGATATTGAACTATTTATTGGAGAAATACTTATGAAACTATAGCATACGTTTGTCAAAGTCAAGCTACCTCCGCTAAAGTAATGCTGGCATTTGCTAAAGCGATATCGCGTTACAAAACAATACTCGAGCACACACAATTCAAATTATATGTTTTTATTACTTACATATATATATATATATATATAATGATCATCATCATCATCTTCATTCATGGATTAGGTCTGTTGACCAGTTCCGACTTCAGCCCATCTCTTTCTAGGTCTGCCCACATCTCGGGTACCTTTAGGTTTGTATTTTGTTATTTGTTTTGGATATCTATCTTCATTCATTCTGTCTATGTGTTGCTTCCATTTTTGTCTATATGTATCCATTTTATCAGTTATTGCAAATATTTAAAGTTCCTGTCTTATTTCTGTCTTCTTGATTCTGTCTTCCTTAGTGCACCCTTTAACAGATCTCAAAAATGTCATTTCTGCTGCCGTTATCCTACTTAGGTCTTGTTTTTTATGTATCCAGGCTTCTGAACCATAGAGCAGTACCGGTACTGCCAACATTTTATAAAATTTCAGTTGGGTCTCTCTTGTTGTTTTGTTATTTAGAGTTCGTTTTATCGTACCACATATTCCCTGGAATTTTGATATTTTATTATTTATATCATTATCATAATTAAATGGAATGTCACATCCTAGATAATTGAGATGGTTCACCTGTTCTATGATTTTGTTTCCTATTACTATTTTCGATCTGATTTGATTTTTCCCTTGGAATGCCATTACCTTAGTTTTTTCTATGGATATTTTGAGATTATATTGTTCACATATATTATGTAGTTTAAAAATATTCCTCTGAAGTTCTTCTGTATTTGCTATTATTACCTGGTCATCAGCGTATAATAATGTTTTCAAGTAGTGTGTTTTATCTAATTTTATTCCTTTATTTGTTTCTTCGTTCCATTTTTTTATTATATCATTGATGTATAGGTTAAATAAAACTGGAGAGATACTGCATCCTTGTTTAACTCCTTGATTAGTATGAATTTTATTTTTACTTACTTCATTTCTAGTTTTTATAACAAAATTTGTGTTCCAGTACAAACTCTTTATAGCTGCTATTAAGTGTTTCGGAATTCCATATATATATGATATGAAAAGAAAAAAGAATGCTTGAGTCGGGATTTGAAGTCGAGTCTCTAAAGTCCGACTCATCTAAATCCCGACTCAAGCATTCTTTTTTCTTTTCATATCATATTTGCCTTCATTGCCAAATGTCAAAAAAAAAAAATATATATATATATATATAAATATTGCAAATGCCCCAGGTTTGTCTTTCGCCATTCCTGGTTTCTCTCCTGGCATGACGTACTTGTAACCCACTTCTGAGGTTGGGGTGCCTGGAAGGCTGGGTTACGTTGCTCCGATGATATGATGGGTGATAATGATGATAATGGTGCGCCAGGAGACTCCCTAACCTAATATGAATATGAATGATGATGATTGTGATGGCCATATGATTTCGGGGACCGTTTGGGCCTTAAAGTTTTCCTGACATTTGTCTTACAGGTGAGGAAAACCCCCGATAAAAACCTCACCCAGAAAAACTGTCCCGACCGGGGATCGAACCCAGGCCCGCTGCGTGACAAGGCAGCACGCTACCCCGAGACCACAGCGGTGGACTTACTTACATATATTTAAAATAATATTTATACAAAACTAACTTTACTATATTTAATTCAATTTAGCTCTAAAAAAACTCGGGAATTATTCTTCGTTGCCATAAAAAAACCGGGAAATAATCGGGAATTTGATATTTGTAATTTACTGGTGACCCTGAGTAGAATTGGTAGAAAGAATACTAGTCGATTAGTTTGAAAGACTACCCGAAGTAGTGCTCCTGATGAAATAGTGAACTTAAATCCAATAGTCAGTTTCGATCCTGAAGTAGACAGCTGGAGGATAAAAGGGATTAAAACGAATAAAAACTCTCAATAAATTTAGTTAATGCTAGCTAATAACTCGGTGTACGCTGCTACGCCTAAATAAATTAAATGTGTTTTTGTGTTCAGTGGAATAAGTAAAAAGAAAAATATATTATAAATTTATATCGCAGTTATTTTTATACATCCCGTGTTGGATACTTGGCGTTGCCCGGAATTTACTTATGCCGATCTTGATATCAATTGAGCTGAAAGACAAAAATGGTTAGGTGAGTTATTCGTAAAATATAGACAAATGCTGTCGCGGACTTTTTTGTAGAATTGTTTGATATATTCAATTCTGTGTACATTAATTTGGTGTATTTGTTATGGCTTAGGCAAATTTCTTGATGTTTTAATCAAAATCTGAATGATGTAGCCTTATATTATGCAATAATCTATATTGTTTGCAATTTTGTAACTGAAAACTAACTCATTAACACTATCGAACCCATAGGTTCATGACTGCGCGGTCATAAGCTCTCCATACATTCCTATCCAGAGTTAATGTTTTCCAATTATTCCCTCTATAATTTACTTCCCTCGAATCATTGTTAATCTTCCACCTTATTCTTGGTCTACCAACTAGGCGTTTTCCCTCCAGTTTTCGTACAAGAAGTTTCCATTCCCCACTTTTAATCAAAATTCGTACCACATGTCCTGCTCGTTTTTAGACTACGAGATTTAACTGTTCTTTTTTATATCTGGTTGCCTATAAAATCATGTAGCTCACCGTAAAGCAGTGTTCTCCATTCCTCCAGTCTGTTCATCCCCCTTTGGTCCAAAATTTTTCCTGAGAACTTTATTCTCAAATACTCGTAATCTCTTTACCTCTCTTAAAATAACAGTTGATGTTTCGCATCCGTATAATATAACTGGGAGAATAACATTTTTATATATTTTCAGTTTGACGTTTTCTGAAAGGAGTTGGGACGACAAGAGTGCCTGTAATGCATAATAGCATGCATTTCCAGAATTGAGCCTATGTTTAATTCCTTTATGCATCTCATTTCTGTCTGTAATTATTGTTGCTTGGTACTTGAATTCAGCCACTTCTTCAAAATTCCCCGTATTTTTCATTGACTATATATTTCCTACATATAATGTATTTGTGTGTGAATATATATTTAGTTAAATTACATTTGCTTCAAGAATGAATGGGTTGTAGACGATGCAACTTAGATTTCTTGGAGATCTCTTTTACTAGCATTTGAGAGCATGAACGGAAAGAGAGACGAAGGCAAACAAATTTAATCTGTTACGTGATCTCGCCAGAGAGCTTTCAGGTAGTCCGAGAAATTGAGAAGTTCTCTCAAGAGCTAATAAAGCACTTCCAACCTTAAGAAAGTTTAACCCAATACATTTAGTCGAGCTTATAGAGGTAATACAATCAATATTGACTATAGTGGTACTTGTACCTAAATAAGTTTAGATTATTTTTATGTTTAATATACATCAAAGCACGTATGACTACTAGATATTCTTTACAACCTGTGACGTGACTGTTTTATATCCTTCATAAACTCCTGTCAAATTTTATTGTTAAGTTTCATTTTTCACATTATTATTTCCCACAATTTACAGTGATTTTTACATTTTTTCTAACGATTATTTCAATATATTTTTGTATGAGATTGAACTACATATGTAGCTTGACATGACAACCATATTGATTTTAACGAATATTCTATAAACAACATACTGTTTCAGTGCAACCAACATAGAGCATGTGCTAATTAACTGTAGGCTATACATATACTTCAGAATTTCAGAACTTACCGGTACTATGTATTTTTGGGCGTTGCATTCTTTCACAGGTTAGAGTACCAAAATTGCGTTAGATTAGCTTTTAGATTTATTAATTATCGTGTATATGTTGACTGCATTCCGTGATTCCATAGTGTAAATCGATTCGCGTTTGGTGGCGCATGCGCATGGTGTATGATTGGAACTTAGAAAACAAAAATTTCCCGTCCCATGTTGTAAAGAATCCTCGACTACTTTTTTTTTTGTAACTAACTCAATGCAATTAGCCTGGAAGTTGTTGAACGTGCGTACCTTTGCTCTTCATGCATCCCTATACTGAGCTTTTTTTCCCTATCATTCCCTATATAATTCATATCCCTCATATTAATGCTAATACAATCAATTGTTTAAAACCGTTGAGGTGCATAGTCATAAAGTAAAATAAAGTTAAAATGTACCTTCTTAGGTCAGAGCCGGCGTCCTCAACTTATAAAATATGTATGCTTATTTTTCTGAACACATTTCAGAATCTCCATTCCATCTTTAACAGATCTTTGTTCGCTACAGTACTTGTTGATCTCGGTGTTGATCATGTAATCTCAGAAGTGGGTTACAATTCTCCAATGCGAGGAGAGAATACCTGACATGTCGAATGACATACAGGTGGCATTGAACAGAAAAATATTTTCTTTAATATTGGCTTGATCATTACTTTCACGTGTAATGTATATGTATAAATTGGTGTTTCCCATTTAATTTATTATATTACTACTGTCATTATTTGTATTATTACTATTATTACTATTATTATTATTATTATTATTATTATTATTATTATTATTATTATTATTATTATTATTATTATTATTACGTTCATCGTATAACATTTTATGTACATTAAATTTCAATTACAATTCTTAATGTATTTTTAAACCATCATAATTAATGTACTGTATATATTACAAATTATGGTATACAAATTTATTTGTATATTTGTGCTGGTTGAGAGGAAGAGAAGATTATTTGACCTTAACTCTGCCAGAATAAAGAAATCATTTTTATTATTAATATCATTATCATTATTATTATTATTATTATTATTATTATTATTATTATTATTGGTATTATTATATCTCATTAGTCAAAATAAATCATAACATATTCAACATCTAGTTCGATATTCAAACGAGAATCAAATACGTACTAAAATAATATAGAACATTCTTTGAAGTATGTTCTTGGTTGTATGCTTTGTTCGTCAAAACATTTTGAAAGGGTTTTTTTTTCATTATTAGTATAAAATAGTAGTCAGTAGATTTGAAATATAGAAAACTGATCAATGTTTGAAGCATTTTCAACATTGGCTGAAAGTACGAGTGTACAGATGCGTCTAGCTTCTGTTTATTTACTTGTGTTCTATTTGCAGTATGGAACACACATTATTTTAACTGGGCTGTGACAGTGGTTTCCTTCCAAAACCAGAATGTACAAAAATATTACTGGTTCAAAGTAATTTATTATGACCAAAGGCATTTTGTTGACAGTAGTTCAAATGACAACTGGGGAACAAATGACAGTCAACACTGTGGGTGAAGCTTATACTCTAAAAAAAACTTTGTCAAGGATTTAAAAATAAATCAACAATTTTCAGAAGCAAAAAAATATTGTTTTGTTCCCACATAGAGCTTTTTTTTTGGTCTTTTAAATATAGCCTAAAATCATTGTGTTTAGGTGATAATTGTGGTGTGTGCGGCCTTGGACTACAACCCATGGTCTGTGGGCAGAGGGATGAGGGTTTTGGTGGAGGCGCCATTTGTTTGGCGGTAAAATAAATCAATATCACTAGTTAACACATGTTGCCTACATTGTCTCCGCGGGATTTAGAGCCTCCCATTGTTTATTGCTTTAATTATTGCATGATGATGTAGACAGGGTGAGTTATCCTAAAGTATTGATTTAGATCATCATGGCGGTTAACCCAATTCCTGACATGCTCATATTTTTAAAATCTCCCTGTAATGAAATTGATTCTTTGAATTATTGCTGTCTATTTAAAAAGCCAACCATGTTTTTATTAGTAAAATAAATCACTTGATTTTAATTCTAAATTTAGCTGACGTGTCATTACATTAGCTTTTACGAATACAATGAAATTGGTCATAATTTATTTGATAATTGCTTAATGCGACATTTTTAAAATGGAACATCAGTTTTGTGTTCAGTCTTGTGTTAGGAAATTGTGAACGTGTTAACGGGCAGGGGGTATTTGTTTGTGTGTGGTTTTATAGGCAAACCAGAGTTGGGTAGCTATAGTTTAGCATTTTTAGTATTTATTTACCCTGATGGAGTTAATGCCATTTTCTCTTCCAGTCAGAAGACAAACATATATTACCTTAAAACACAACATATTGTAAATGATACTTTATTTTTTATTTTAGGAATATTCTACAGTACAGTATTTCTCCTTCAACCCAAAGTGATTTGTCGTCAGAGGTTCCTGTCTAAAGCATCTTCTTCCCTCAAGTCTCTAGCTTCCATACTTCACTTCACCCATCCGTCGGTCTCTAGGCCTGCCTCTTTCACTTTTTCCATTACCTTTCCTATAAAGGATCTTCTTTGATATTCTCTCTTCTTCCATTCTTATAAGGTGTCCATACCACTTCAAATGTTTTTCTTCTATTTTTCCTAACATATTTTTTCAACTTGTGTAATTTTCTTTATTCTTCTGTTTCTGACATTTTCCCTTCTTGAAATACTTGTCGATCGTCTCCAAAAGTCCATTTCTACTGCTAACATCTTGTTGGCTGGTTTTCTATTTACTGTCCACGTTTCGGTCCTATATAAAAAAAATGCTTTGTAACAGAACTTGGAATATAGTTTTCTTCGTTCTGTATATTATATTTCTATTCCAAAGTAAATGATATATAAGTGATTTATTTTCACATTATTATTATTATTATTATTATTATTATTATTATTATTATTATTATTATTTTATTATTATTTTCTTCTTCTTCTTCTTCCTTCCAAGTATTAGACCAAGGCCTGTTACGATCCTATAGAAAACTTTCCCTCCAGCGTTTCATAGGACGGCCCAGAGATCTTCGTCCTCGTGGTATATAATATTATAAACAGCTTTGGAGATCCGATTTGAACTCATTCTTTCAAGATGGTGTTTCCAATTTAGTTGGTACTGTTTAATAAATTCCAAAATATTATTATTATAATATATGAGAGTTGATGGTGATGGTAACGGTGAGGCCTTAAACTAAACTTAATCAAATTAGGCGAATTTGATAATGATGGCCAGAAGGTGTTCGGGGACCGTTTAGGCCTTAAAGTGTCATGACATTTATCTTACAGGCGAGGAAAAACCACGAAAAAAAATTCACCCAGGAAACTTGTCCCGACCGAGGACCGAACCCGGGCCCGCTGCGTGACAAGGCAGCACGCTACCTCGAGAGCACAGCGGTGCATATTATTATTGTTATTAACATCAAGCATTATATAAAAGAGGAGGCATAGAATATTTTGTAGGAAAATCAGAGGGAAAGCACCCAAAAGGCAGGTCAAGAACGAGGTGGAAAATTGACATTAAAAGTGATTTGAGGGAAATGGATTATACAGGGGATGATTGGAAAACATTTAAGGATAAAAATATATAGAGAGCTTATGTTGGCGCGGCCTTGAACCTAGATTCCCATTGAATTAGTTTTTATTGAAAGTCCTCGTATTGTATACTTTATTGTGTTCTCTACAAATGTTTAATGACCCCTTAATTGTGTTACTTTAACTTCTGAAGTGTTTGTTTGCTGGATTTATAATGATCCGTTATGTTCATTTCTTTTGTTAACATTGTCCATCCTCTTTCTCAATTCTACTTCTTTCGCGGCATCATAGCCTAATTGAACTTTTATAGGAATTAATGACTATGAGTAAATCATATTTGAAGAGAAAAATTATATGCTCAGACCGGGACTTGAACCCGGGACCCTTGGTTCTCTAGACCAAGTGCTCTACCAACTGAGCTACCTGAGCAAGTACCGATCTAAACGCAAATCTTTCTCTATATACATTGTAATTCCCGTCCACCAAATGCTATGAAGCCATGCTTCTATCTTGCAAATGGCGGCTCCTTTATTAAGAAGACATATTTGGGAATTATACATTGCAGCCAGTACGGCTTTTTCCATGTTATTATTATAATAATAATATGGAAAAAGCCGTATTGGCTGTAATGTATAATTCCCAAATATGTCTTCTTAATAAAGGAGCCGCCATTTGCAAGATAGAAGCATGGCTTCATAGCATTTGGTGGACGGGAATTACAATGTATATAGAGAAAGATTTGCGTTTAGATCGGTACTTGCTCAGGTAGCTCAGTTGGTAGAGCACTTGGTCTAGAGAACCAAGGGTCCCGGGTTCAAGTCCCGGTCTGAGCTATAATTTTTCTCTTCAAATATGATGTATCCATCATTGAGATGTACGAAATCAATAATAATAAAATAACTATGAGGTTTAATTTATGATAAAATCAAATGTTTCCTACCTCTCATAAATCTACTAAGTAGATCGCGATTTCGAAACCATAACGGTCTCACCTTTAGTACAATCTTGGCGACTGATGTTATGTCGATCGAAAGAAACACTTCTTCTTCCCTCTGTTGGTGGACCGATGAATATCTGGATCAGGTCAGGATGAATCTCGAAATTCCCGTAAATCCTGACCTGATCCAGAGGTTCATCGGTCCACCACTAGAGGGAAGAATAAGTGTTTCTTCCGATCGTCATAACATCAGTCGCCAAGATTGTACTGAAGATGAGACCGTTTATGGTCTCGAAATCCCGATCTATTTAGAAGATTTATATGACGAGAGATTTTATCATCAAAGCCTAAGTTGAACTTTACCCTCCCTTAAAGGATGCCTCAATTTCGATCTGTCACCTTATCCCAACTTTTGCACTCACATCCTCCCATATTCTCATACAAGTACTGTAACCATATTTTCCTTAATTTTACCTACTCTTATAACATCAATTTCAATGTCATATCACTGATTGCCGTGAAGGAACAAAATCGATCTCCGATTATAGCAAAGAATAATACCCATTCGGGTGAATCTTACATCTTTATAACATCAATTTCACCATGTACAACTTTGTTGGACATTCTTTTGGCTTGGGCTTTGTATGTTCACCTTAAAAACTATAACATGTTTCTCAAGCTTCTTACATTTAATATTTCTCTGTCTTGTACTGGTCCATATTATATACACTAAAATCTCCTTATTCGCGGTACCCTTATTCGCATTTTCATTATTCCCGGGTTAAAAAATTGCGACACAGTTGCTGTATTCGCTGCTAAAAAAATATTTATTTGCGTATCCAGTCGGTATGTTAGAAAGATTAGTGTTCTTTATTAACGCAGCGGCAACTTTTTTACTGCAGGCACGTGCCAAGGCGGCTTTTACAAAGAGTGATTTAAATCAAATGGGCAAATTAATATCAAAATAAAACAAACCTTATTGTAACTAAGCCTAAAGATCGTTGTTAAAAGCCAATGCCGTTGTATTTCACGTGCCTCTACGTCCATTGATAAATGCCGCCCTCGTCACGATCGGTGTTTTATTGTTTCAACTTGTCATTCGTTGCAATAATTTTGATTAAATAACACGCGTCTCGTCTGCTTTGTTGCCAATTATAATGTCGGGTAAAAGTAAAATTGTTCAAAATCTCTCATTAATTGATTTTTATTTTGATAACTTTTATTGTATTTTGGAACCTTGGAAAGTATCCCCTATATCTTCTTCTTCTTCGGCTTTCCCCCACTTATAGGTTTGCCGTCTTCAGTTTCCATTTATCTCTATCATTCCAATCTCCCTCTTCCAAATTCCTATCATCCATTATAGTTCTGACGTAGGTTTTCCATTTCCACCTTGGTCTGTTTTTTCTGACATATTTTACTGAAGCCGTAGCGTAGTGGTTAAGGCACTGAGCTACAAGCCAGAAGGTCGAGGGTTCAAATCCCGGTGGGGTCAGGATTTTTAAGCTGACCCAAACCTTCTGGCGGCACTATGGCCCTGGGGTCGACTCAGCCTCTAACGGAAATGAGTACCAGACGCTTGTTCTGAGGTAAAGGCGGCCGTCACGCAGGGCTGACAACCCGGCTGACATCAAGTGCCGATTGTCCAGAAAAAAGTGGGAGCCTTAACCTCCTACTACCCGAAGGGCCTCTTGAGGCCTGTAGTGGGATTACTTTACTTACGTAGCGATATACTTTTTTCAGGGCAGGTTGCCAGCCTGACGCCTAACCCCCAGACATGGAGGACCTGTTTTTTTTTTTTTTTTTTTTTTTTTTTTAGGGTTTGCTCCCTTAGCCGACAGGTCTCAGTTTTAAGGCGCTGAGAGCTCGCCTTTCGTCCCATCCTGTTAGCTACAGTCTATTACGACTAAAGTCAGTGAGCACGACGAGAACGTAGGATTAGGACTTGCTGGCAGAGCTGCTAAAAAAGTCGCAGTGGCATTTCTCGAGATTTATTAAGGTATACATAGTCGGCATCTGTACCCTTCTCGAGGCCGTACCAACCATTTGCTGCCCTATATACCCATATAAATTACCATTCCATATTCGCGGCATTTTTGTGGAACATGTCCCCCGTAAGTAAAGAGCTTTAACGGTATCTTATTTTTTCTTTGAAAAAATTATTAATAAAGTTTCATTAGCTTTTGGCATTGTCCATTTTGAAGTTCCATAAAATAAAGAACAAATTGGATAAAATATTGTATAAAACTCGTATAATAATAGCTTTATTCCCTCGTAGTCCCTAAAAAACTCCCTGCGGCCGCGTTGTAACCTGAGATTCTCGTTAAGCTCTCCTCCTATAACTGGTTATGTCTTATTCTTCTTCTTCCTTCCTTCCAAGTATTAGGCCAAGGCCTGTTACGATCCTATAGAAAATTTTCCCTCCAGCGTTTCATAGGACGGCCCAGAGATCTTCGTCCTCTTGATATATAATTATAAACAGCTTTGGGGATCCGATTTGAACTCATTCTATCAAGATGGTGTTTCCAATTTAGTTGGTACTGTTTAATATATTCCAAAATTGGCGTAGTCTTCAATTCTTTTAAGATATCGGTGTTCCTTTTCCGATTCCATCTGGTGTAACCCGCTGTTCTGCGCATGAATCTCATTTCACAAGCCGTTATTCTGCTTTCATGTTGTCTTTTTAGTGTCCATGCTTCACTACCATAGGTCAACACTGGTCTAGCCAAAGTGTTATATAAACGTAATCTGGTGTTCTTTTTTGTACAAGGGATGGTTATGTAATATAGTTTTAACGCTCAGTAACAAAAGAAAAACATGGTCAAATAGTATGAACTTTATTAAAAAGACAGGTCATAGTACCGGATGTGAGTTGAAATGGTGTCGTGTTGAGATATAAAATATTAGTTTTGGTCCAGAAATTGTTTGAAATGGAAAAAGTACGATCCATCATTTGGACATGAGAGTGCAGCGGCTTCTTGTAGTCTGACATGTTCTTTTGTGGATCGACATCTATCATCGAGTGTGTCAATAAAAATATCTGATTGCTGATATACGACCCTAAAACTAGAGCTTTGATTTGTGAGTCGGATTTCCTCCGGGAATTCTGTACCAATCAACGTTGTTTAAACTTACAGTGTTGTACGTCTAGAAATATTTTGTTTTTACTATGCTACAGTGCAATGATCCGAAATTATTATGAAACATAAAGGCCTAGATACTTACATCCTTTTGATGTTCTGATTCTGATTACGATGGCGTTAATTTATTAGTTCCTTGATCATTCGATATTGTGTATTGTATAGTTGAGAATTTAAAGAAAAACATCTTAATACATACATCCATCCATCCATAGTAATTCTGCCCGAAGGCAGGTCCTTCACTGCAATCGTAGCATTTTTATGCTGTGTTTGCAGCTTTACTAGGGAATTGTAGGTGTGGTAGCTTCTCGTTGCTTTGCACACCGGTGAAAGATGATGATGATGATGATGGCCATATGATTTCGGGGATCGTTTGGGCCTTAAAGTTTTCCTGACATTTGTATTACAGGTGAGGAAAAACCAATACATGCATATTGTGTTTAAATTCCTAATGATTTCGCCTGATCGAGCAATAAAAGTATGATGTCCACTTAACCGCTGGTTATTATAAAGAACTAAAGATAATCATATTCGTGTCTGAAACTTAATGTACATTCACATAGGAACATTACTGTTAGTTCAACGCGAACATAAACTTAATGTACATTCACATAGGAACATTACTGTTAGTTCAACGCGAACATAAACTTAATGTACTTTCACATAGGAGCATTACTGTTAGTTCAACGCGAACATAAACTTAATGTACATTCACATAGGAACATTACTGTTAGTTCAACGCGAACATAAACTTAATGTACATTCACATAGGAACATTACTGTTAGTTCAACGCGAACATAAACTTAATGTACATTCACATAGGAACATTACTGTTAGTTCAACGCGAACATAAACTTAATGTACATTCACATAGGAACATTACTGTTAGTTCAACGCGAACATAAACTTAATGTACATTCACATAGGAACATTACTGTTAGTTCAACGCGAACATTTAAGTTTGCAATCAGCTTACTTCATCGAGTCATTCACACGAACGCTCTATCGTCAGATGGTAACGACAACGCTTGTAAATTCCAAAATTTCTTGTTCGCGTTACCGGGATTCAAGAGGGGGAAAATTACTGTCGCATTGCACAGCGAGACAAAATAAGAGTAATGTGATGATAAATTGGTATCTTCTTCTTCTTCTTCACTTCCTGGTTTAGGCAAGAGTTGCCTGTTCCGTCTTCACTAATAGATCTAAGACCATCTCTTCCGAGGACATCCGACATCTCTTCTTCCTCTTGGAAAATAATGGAAGATTTTATTTGGTAATCTACTTTCTTCCATTCTTTCTACATGTTCTTTCCACTGTATCTTGTTGTTAAATATATTTTCTTTTATGGAGTAGATCTGCAGTTCTTCACGGATATCCTCGTTTCTTATCTGGTCCATTCTAGTGCAGCCTTTTACTCTTCTTAAAAATTTCATCTCGGCTGCTTGAATTTTACTTTCTTGTTTGGTAGTGGTAATCCAAGATTCACTCCCATACGAAAGGACTGGGACAGCCATTGTTTTATAAAATTTTAATTTTGTTTGTTTATGGGCTTTATTATTCAATATTCTATTTATTGTATGATAAATTGGTTTTGTTCCGAATTAACTCTTGTCTTTATTGACAAAAACAAATAATATAAAGATAAAAAGAGGGAACCAAGTTGACTTTTACGTCAAACTATGTTGGGTTCTAAATTTGACTAAAACAAACATTAATATAAAGATAAAAATAGGAATACCAGATTGACTATTTCATCAGCGTATGTTGCGTTCAATCTCATGTAATGCCGGATTTGTTTTGGGTCACTTTCTCGTATTTCACTGAGAATATTATTAAAATCATCTTAAATTAACATCCTCCGGTTCAATAAGTGATCCCATCATTCACATCGAATTTTTAATTTTATTTTGAATGTGAACGACACACACAAGTTGATGCAGTTTGTAGAAGCATAAAATGCACTGCCACATTGTATTCAGTCATCACTATCATTTTTATTTTTCTTGCTTCAATTCTTTCATATTCATGTTTACGTTGTGTTGACATTGTAAATGGAAATTCGAATATTATATTCATGTCATACGTTTATATCAGAGCCATCCAAACTATGGCCCGCGGGCCACATCCGGCCCACCATTGCTTTTCGTATGGCCCGCGTAAGCACTGAAATGAACAAATTAATGTGTGAAATTCAGCTCTCTTGATTGTGAGGTTGAGGTGTCACTGCTTCTCTTGGCAAAGTAGTAGAGATGATTCATCCCTTATTTACCGTTTTCTCCCCACTCCAAACTTTGAACATTACTTGTTTTGTTTGTTGCATTGTCAGTCAAACAGTAGCATGTGCACGTAATTGTTATAAAGATAGTGTTAAAGTGAGAAAACGCTTTAAAAAATACGCAAAGTTAATTCCGAGTGTTGGAAGTTTTACGAATTCTGGACCAGCAAGTACTAGCATTTCTTGTCGACATGGCAAAGCATTTGAATGACTTGAACATAATTTTACAAGGTAAAGACAAATTAATCAACCAAGTTTCCTCTGCAATGACAGCTTTCTAATTAAAAACTGAAGCTATTGAAAAGGCACGTGTCTGTGAAAAACTGCGTACATTTTCCAAGTGTAAATGCTCTGCAAAATTATTATCCTGAATTGTGTTTCAGAAGTGATTATTTTGTTGAAGTTATTGGAAGAATTGAAGAAGAGTTTTCTAATAGATTTGTTATTTCAATAAAATGGAACCAGGCTTTTTTTTTAGTCTCAATATTCCTTCGATGTTAACAAAGCACCGGCAATGTTGCAATTTGAACTAATAGATTTGCAGTGTGATGGCGCAATGAAAGGAGTTTCACTTTTGTATCTTTTTTTTTTACAATTTTAATTGCAGCATGGTGTCACAAATGTTTCAACATTCTTTTGTATGATCATGTAATTTTATTTCAGTAGTAGTAGTCGTAATACTACTACTACTACTACTACTACTACTACTACTACTACTACTACTACTGCTACTGCTAATAATAATAATAATAATAATAATAATAATAATAATCCATCCATAGTAATTCTGCCCGAAGATAGGTCCTTCACTGCAATCATATCATTTTCATGCTATGCTTGCAGCTTTACTAGGGAATTGTGTAGGTGTGGTAGCTTCCCGTTGCTTTCCGCACCGGTGAAGGATGATGATGATAATGATAAGGATGATGGCCATATGATTTCGGGGACCGTTTGGGCCTTAAAGTTTTCCTGACATTTGTCTTACAGGTGAGGAAAAACCCCGATAAAAACCTCACCCAGAAAACTGCCCCGACCGGGGATCGAACCCGGGCCCGCTGCGTGACAAGGCAGCACGCTACCTCGAGACCACAGCTGTGGACACTAATAATAATAATAATAATAATAATAATAATAATAATAATATTAATAATAATAATAGCACCAGGAGTACCAGCAGTAATAGTAACGATAATTATGTTCCGGCCCGCGATCAATTACTCAATCAGTTAGTGGCCCATCCCATTAAAAAGTTTGGGAGGCCCTGGTTTATATAATGCTTTAACGTTAATGTTTATTTATGAATGAATCTTAAAGTTTATGTATATATTGTCATATTGTCCACGTGTCCTGTAGGATGTTTTTATACCGAAAAGAGACGTGGGCATTTAATTTCAGGACAATGAAGCCGTGGATCCAAAGTTTGAAAATATCTGCTGTACTTGGAACAGATCGTTTTAATTTTAAATTGAATTTGTCATTTTTATGTATAACTAGCTAATACCCGGCGTGCGCTGCTACAATTAAATATTTCGGGTTATATGATATACACTGCGACGAACCAAACATGGCGGTTTCTAGAGTAAATTTTTAATTTCAAGTTACAGGTAAACTCCCACTTCTAACAGTTGAAGTTCTCTGATGTTTGCATAATACATATTTTGTACCGGAGCTCAGTAGTAGGCAAAAGATCTCAGGGTTATGAACTCTTTATAAGCAAAAGAACAACGTATAAATGTACACTCAATTTTAACGAATCCAAGAACTCTTTATTTTCGGAGAAATACACTTTTGTTAATACAGTTACAAGTTTTATCTAAGAGTGGAGTCGATGAAATACTTAGAGGTCCACGTGCTCGAGTCAATATTTTTAAAGTCCAAATGCTTAACGGACTATAACTTTAAATTTAACTATTTCTCGGACGAATCTAATATTAACACTTAATCGGAGATCGCGGTCTGCAGGTCTACAATTTCCAACACTGAACACAGACTCACTGAGAGTGATAGTGCGTATTTTGATATAAGTTCTCGCTTATAAAGGCGGTGGCTCCTCCCTCTTTTTCTCGAATCCACTCCTTACAATTGAATATATATTTATGTTTTATAATGTTATTTACTAGTATGTATAACATTTCTAAGAACTGGGTAAATTGGTTCTTTGATATTTAATAGAAAAATGTTTATCAGTTTCTTTGTAAACTGTCAATGTTAAGAGATTATCTTTTCTAGAGGTGAATGAATGTATTTTGTTGTCTGTACTAGGCAGGTAGTAATTCTTTATCATCATTTCTTGGAATTCCTTAGTAGCGTTAATTGGTTTCTAAGAATTGGTCAATAGATTTTTAATATTTTAAATAGCTAACTAATGTTATCTTTTCTTATTAGTTGTATAGACTGCTAATTGGAATTCTTTTGACAATACCCTTTTTTGTGTTCCTATATTATTTGTAAGTTGTGTAGTAGATAGAGTTCTGACAATACCTCTTTATTTGTCATTTGTATAGCAGGTAGCGTTTTACAGTATTTATTCTAGACAAATGTAGGTGGAATTTTTACCTGGATATTTTTACTTTTACACATACATATTTTATAGCGATATTAGTAATATATTCTATTTTCATTTTTTATAGATTTATTTAATTTTAATAACAATTTAATATATTTCGGAACATTTTAGTTTCAGCTCCATGCATATTAGAGTTGTATCTTAGTTTATATGTCTCCTTACATATTAATCGCTACAACTTCGGTTTATTTTAATGGGAATTCCGAGTTTTGTTGTGAGACATCGGAAATATTGATCGCTACAGCGATTTTTAAATTTTAGTTTCAGGTGAACTCCTACATCTAATGATTTTAGAACATAGTAGATAACGGATAAACAATCGCCATATCTGTAAACCTGTACATACAAATTTTCACGGAGATAGGTTGAACGGTTTAGAAGTCTATAAAGGACAGACATACAGACATATTCGTATATATATATATATATATATATATATATATATATATTAGAAGTCCCGGCCACCCATTGCTGTGGCTAAGGTATACGTTACAAATTAAATTAAGTTGCTGTCTTTCAGCCAGATTACTTAGAACTAATACTTACCCACAAAATTAATAATATTGAAAACAGAATAAATACTGAACACACTTAAATTATGAAATAATCAATATTTGTAATTCTATTGAAATTCGCGGTTGCAACAAAAAGCACAGCCATCTGGATCTCTCTTTGTTAAATAATAAACAAATTACTTACACCGCCATCTGCTAGAATCGTATGGAACTCGCAGATAATAACTCTTTGTTAAATAATAAACAAATAATTTTCAATAAAAAAATAATGCGACTATAAATTTAGTTATAAACTTCCCTAAGTCTCAAGTTAGATCAAACTGCACACAGTGTGCAAAATTTTATTAAAATCGGTTCAGTAGTTTAGGATTCCATCGCGGACAAACAACGTGACACGTAATTTTTATACATTAAGATATATATATAAATGAATATTTTATTAACTTCATGAAGTATTTTAAAAATAAAGTTAAATGGGTTTTTATGGGACATATAGGTAGAACTCTAGATTTTAACGAACACAAGAAAAAAAAAATGTAATGCTATTGATCCTTCAATTAATGAATGTTTCATGTTTTATGTAACTGTATGTTAAGTGAATTGTGTTATTTCTTTTGAGGATATGTTTAATGAAAGACAGCCATTAATGAAAGAAGTTTTGTAATTGGTGTAACTTGGGATGTTTATTTTCATTTAAAAACTTGTATAATGAGGTTCCAAATCTGCATTTTCCTTGAGGATTTCAATTAGAATTTAATTTTGTTGCATAAGTGGATTGCATTGAGAAATTGAATCTACCCATCCTTAATGTGAATACAATTAGAACAGATTATCCTATTCCTTTTATCATCTTCTCTATAGGAATTTCTGATTACATCTCTTAAATGGAACTACGCTTGCGACTGGACTAGATTTGTTCAAAAGATAATTAAATTCCATTCATTGTATTCATTGCATGAACTTTTATTTTCTCGGTTGAGTTTTGAGAGATAAAATGCATTTTTTGTTATAAATGCAGAATAAAAAAAACTATTTAAAGTAACAATTTTAATACCATCATCATAGTCATTGCATTGCAATGCATTAGTACTTACTTACTTACTCACTGGCACTATCGAACCCATAGGTTCATGGCCGCGCGGACATAAGCTCTCCATACATCCCTATCCTGAGCTAATGCTTTGAAATCATTCCCTGTATAATCTACTTCCCTCAAATCATAGTTAATGTTGTTCTCCCACCTCATTCTTGGTCTACCAACTGGGCGTTTTTCCCTCTGGCTTTCCTACAAGAAGCTTCCATGCACGTCTTTCATTCCCCATACGCGCAACATGCCCTGGCCAACGCAGTCTACGAGAATTAACTGTTCTTATTATATATGTATTGGTACAAAATTGTATATTGACTTTTTAAAAATTATTTTTCACTGAGAGTAATTAATATTATAATTACAAAAAAAAATAAACGTTATCTCAGTCAAAACATTAATTTATTGTGTCGACGTTTCAATCTCCTGTTGTGAGATTATTTTCAAGACATGGTTGTTTATAAATAATCTCAGAACAGGAGATTGAAACGTCGACACAATAAATTTACGTTTTGACTGAGATAAAGTTTTTTTTTTGTAATTAAAATTGTATGTTAAATAATTTTGTTGAATTATCTCCACAGGGTAATTATAATAGTAATAATAATAATAATAATAATAATAATAATAATAACTAATAATAGTAATAATAACTTTACGATACCTGTAGAGTTACGGCCTTCATTTTCTACCATTTAAACAGGTTCAAAAATTTAAAAAAAAGACTTACATCTAAATTACAATAATCAAAAATATTTGATATCTACAATATAATTATTATTTAAATCATATTTTTATTGAATCTAGATTTAACGAATGTACAATATAGAAAAATGAGAAAAAATAGGCCTAATGTTAATGACTACATTTATTTCTCGAGAAAAATTATTTAACAACAATCAGTGGCATTGCAAAGGTGGATTTTGTCATTCATTTTTATACATACCGACTCTGTAATCTATTCAACTTTTTTATGTGAACACTAAGAACACTTCGGAGGTTAAGTCGGCCGTAGAGTACGAGAAGCAATCCTAACTTATTTTAATGTTACCTATTTTAACGCATAAGGTACTGGAGTCCATTAATAATTAATACTAAAAATATTAATAATACTAATAATAATACTATTAATAATAATAATAATAATAATAATAATAATAATTATTATTATTATTATTATGTTAATTATATACAGGTTTTCAATATTTTCACATCTTTCCATGCCTAAAGTTTATTTTCCTTCTCCGCTCATCTCCATCCATCCACTCCATGCCCTCCAGTCCTCTTGTTCTCATTCCAGTTCTTATTTCTTGCATCCACGAGTTTTGATAATAATAATAATAATAATAATAATAATAATAATATAACTATTATTATTGCTATTGTTTCTAAATTTAATTAAATGCAGCAAATTTAGTCTTACTATAATAATGTATCAAGTTTTGTTCTAATTACTGTAAAACATTTTTTTACGAAATAATGTACGATGCAGTTTTGATTGTGCTGTTTTTGTTCGTTACAAATGAAAACTGTAAAACATGGTACTGACAAATTCTTGAAAATTGAGTTGTAGCATGTAAAATGTAACATGTGTTCTCTTGAAGCATTTGGTGCACATAATTTTTACATCCGTTAATAGATAGCAGATGTATTGTCACCGTAAATAAAACTACATTCACCAAATGATTTTAGGTGTCACATATCACAGTTTATATGCTACAGCTCAATTTTCAAGAATTTGTTAGTTACAATGTTTCACAGCCGAGCCCTTCAAATGTAAAATTGTGCCGGGCGTGTAAATAAATTTCAATTGAAACATTACTACAATGCTAATTTCTACTGTTTGACTTCATACAATCAGAATATGTGTATCTATGTATGTATGTATGTATGTGTGTGTGTATGTATGTATGTATGTATGTATGTATGTATGTATGTATGTATGTATGTATGTATGTATGTATGTATGTATGTATGTATGTATGTATGTATGTATGTATGTATGTATATATATATATATATATTTATTTATTTATTTATTTATTTATTGAGCCATAAGAAATTCCTACTTGTTGCGAAACGCGCCTAAGTGATTTTCTAGGAGACTGTTCCAATCGATAACGGATGTCATCTATTGTTTCTTCTGTGAGAATGCACGCGGCTTGTGTGGCTTCTTCGGCTGCACACTTCCCGTTGCGTGAAATTTGTTGTACCGATTATGAACTATTAAACGTGATGGAATTTTTACACCCGGGAATCATGTTTCAAAGAGTCTTCATATTTGGCTGGCAGACTGAGTTAACAAATATTGATCATAAATAAATACACGTTGTTCAGTAGAAAAATATTAGTCATTATACAATTTACAATTATAACACGTCATTCAATTTACATTATACACACATCATTCAGTCCACAATAAAAAGCGAACGAGCACATTATCCACTCGAGGCACACAATCTTACTGCGACCGTGAATGTGTGGGATGTGCTTGTATACTGCTGAGTCGGCACACATTTCAAGTCACGTGTCTGCATGTCTAAGCTTCGTTATCGCACAGCACAAATTCCGCGTCTGCTGTCCAATACTCTACTGAACGCTCTTTATATAACCGTGTTGTAGTTATATTTTTTTATTATTCTTTTATGTTTTGCACTTTCATTGCCAAGCCAATTATTTAATCAATTTATAGATTACTAAAAGAACATTTTCAATTTATTATTATTATTATTATTATTATTATTATTATTATTATTATTATTTTACTACTAGATCACAAAAAAAATGAAGACATCTTAGAAGAATTACACATGGAATCTTTAGAAAACAAAATTTCTGATTATAAGTCAAGATGGATACAACATGTTCATCGAATGGAAGATCACAGAATACCCAAACTAATGTTAAGATATCAACCCGCAGGAAGAAGAAGACCAGGACGTCCACTCAAAAGACTTCTGGATGGTGTTTCTCTTGAGGCCGAAACAGGTCAACAAATGGCCTAAATTCGTGAATGTACTATGATGATGATGATTATTATTTTAATCATTATTATACAAGGATCTCCTAAAGCCTGTACTGGGATCACATTATTTTTACCATATTACTTGTTTCACGAACGATACTATACTAATATGAAGAAAAGTGAGAAAATCTTAAAGAAGTAAGTAAATAAATAAATATATATATATATATATAGTCCACCGCTGTGGTCTCGAGGTATCGTGCTGCCTTGTCACGCAGCGGGCCCGGGTTCGATCCCCGGTCGGGACAGTTTTTCTGGGTGAGGTTTTTATCGGGGCTTTTCTCACCTATAAGACAAATGTCAGGAAACGTTAAGGCCCAAATGGTCCCATCAGCATCATCATCCTTATCATTATTATCATCATCATCATCCTTCACCGGTGTGGAAAGCAACGGGAAGATACCACACCTACAATTCCCTAGTAAAGCTGAAAAGCATAGCATGAAAATGCTGTTATGCAGTGAAAGTCCTGCCCTCGGGCAGAATTACTATGGATGGATATATATATATATATATATATATATATATATATATATATATATAGTTTAAATAATATCATAAAAATGTCTACTGTAGTGTGTGGAATTAGTATTATTTAGAAAAATAAATGATGTTGATTATCCGAAGAAAATGGAGAGTAAATAGGGTATAAGTGAAATAAAGTAGGTAAATCTTTAATAATTTGCTTGTTGATAATTTTTTTTGAAAATACACACTCGAGAAGAAGGATGTTCCAATGTCTTCTCTAGTTCGATAAATGCTGAGAGCGTTTCACATTTCGCGATATGTAAATAAAGTAACGAACAACATGCTTAGCATTCATAGAATTTTGAATAGAACAGAGAATTTCATTAACATACGAATAGTTGAACAGAAACATTTCAAACGCCCATTTCCCAGATTTTCCGTTCCATAACACCTTGTTTCACACAGAGGTGAGATTTTGAAATTGTTATGAGCTTTGTTAATTATAATCCTGTGTTCAATAGACTTTATTAGTAGCTTTATCCGGATTTATGAATAACGTGTTCATCATTTTAGTGTGCTGCAGTAGATAGCTTTATCCTAATTAGAATTGATCTGTATTATAATGAACAAACTTATGAAACAAACTGTAGTGTCCATAGTTTATCAATTGTTTGTGTTAAATCAACTGAATTAACAAATGCTGATTAGATTCTGATATTACATGTATAATATATTATGTGTGACCATGCACACTTTGTCACATGCTTTAATATTTGTCTTGAAAATTATTATTTTTTATTTCACTGTTATTTTATATCTTTACTAGCTAATACCCGGCGTGCGCTGCTACTCATAAATAAATGTTAATATTAATTAAATAAAAATAAAACGTAGTTTTATTTGATTTTCATATTTATTATTTAATTCAGTGACAGCTGTTTCGGTACACTGTACCTTCTTCAGACATGTTAACAAATTATGAATTGTGTTCCAACTGATCTAAGCAACAATACAACAATATTTATTTAAATTTTTAAATTTAACAAACGGGATTCATTCAAATCAAGTTGAGAATTTAACAGTTTTTTACTACTTTTAAACTTATTAATTTCTACAGCCTAATGAAATTTTACATATTTGTGATAAGGGTAAGAAGTTAGATCTTTTGGAGGCTGTAGAAATTAGTAAGTTTAAAAGTAGTAAAAAACTGTTAAATTCTCAACTTGATTTGAGTGTTAAATTGTTAAATTTAAAAATTTAAATAAATATTGTTGTATTGTTGCTTAGATCATTTGGAACACAATTCATAATTTGTTAACATGTCTGAAGAAGTTACAGTGTACCGAAACAGCTGTCACTGAATTATATAATACATATGAAAATCAAATAAAACTACGTTTTATTTTTATTTAATTAATAAATATGGATTTTCATCAAGTAAACACCAACTCAATTGATTAAATGTTAATATATTTTTACCACTAGCCGGGAATCTACTTATCCCGATCTTCTTGTCAAAAAGACAAAAATGGTTAATGTGAGTTATCCGTAGAATATTCCAATCTGTGTACAATAATTTGGTGTATTTGTTATGGTTTAGGCAGCGTAAGCCATTTAAGCGTCAAAATAGGGAGTTTATTTCACGTTTTTCTCTACATAGGGTGATTTCTATGGGTGAAAAGGTTGAGTATTACAACTCTCTTGTAGCCTATGTTCACCCCAGGAATCTCCTGAACATTTTTCAAAAAGTCCCATTTGAATCGTACGAACGGTATGGCAGAAGACGCTTGCCTGGGAATATACTTATACCGATCTTCTTGGTACCAGTGGATGACAAAAATGATTATTGTGAGTTATCCGTAAATGATAAACACATGCTGTCGCTGACTTTTTTTGTAGAGTTTTTTGAGATATTCAATTTTCTGTAAATTAATGTTATGTATTTGTTGTGGTGTAAGCAGCGTAAGCCATTTAAGCGTCAAAATAGGGCACTTTATTTCACGTTTTTAACTTCAAAGGATGATATTTAGGGGTGAAGGGGTTAAATATCACAACTCTCTTATAGCCTATGTTGATTCCAGGAATCTCCTGAACATTTTGCAAAAACCCCCATCAAAATCGGATCAACGGTATGGCCTCGCATAGAATACGAACAAACAAACAATCATTGATTTTTATATATTAGATTGACAATCAGCTGAAATACGAAATTTAATGTGTTTTATGTTTAGTTAAATAAGTAAATGGAAACATTTATATCGTAATTATTTTAGACACCCCGTGCTGTTTACCCGGCGTTGTCCAGGAATCTACTCATCCCGATCTTCTTGGCATAAATGAGTTGTAAGACAAAAATGAATGCACTTCTTATGATTAGTTAAATAAGTAATATGAAAAATAATTATAAATGTATATCGTAATTATTTTAAGATTTCCTTTGCTGATTACCCGGTTTGCCCGGGAATCTACTTATCTCGATCTTCTTGGCATAAATAAGCTAAAAGACAAAATTCGTTATTGTGAGTTATCCGTAAAAGAATACCCGCCATGTGCTGCAATGCTTGCACAGAAATCTAAGTACTTTCTCGATCTTCTTGGCATTAATGAAAGAAGACAAAAATGATTATTGTGAGTTATCCGTAACAAATAAACGTATGCTGTCGGAGACCTTTTTGTAGAGCTTTTTGAGATATTCAATTCTGTGCACAGTAATTTTGTGTATTTGTTATGGTTTAGGCAGCGTAAGTCATTTAAGCGTCCAAAGAGCTACTTTTGTCAAGTTTTCCACTACAAAGGGCGATTTTAAGGGTGTAGGTGTTGAGTATCACAACTCTCTTATAGCCCATGTTCATCCCGCGGAATCTCCTGAACATTTTGCAAAAAGCCCCATCAGAATTGGATCAACGGTATGGCCGCGCATAAAGTACGAATAATCAAACAAACATTGATATTTATATATTAGATTTATTAATTTATTGTATAGAGTTTGGAATGGGGATCACAATAGAGCAGTTAGTTGAAATAATAAACAGCAATATCTCGTTAACAAAACTTAAATTCGACGAATTATGTAACTTTCTGTAATGCCTCCTGATTGCATAAACAGCAACAAGTTAAGTAGGCCTCGACTCCTCGCAATGTGTCCAACAGTCAGGAAAATCTTAACAACCGGGAATAAGTCGGACATTTAAAAATACCGTGAAATAGACGGGCATACGTAAATCGACGTGCATCTATCATTAAACCACATTCTAAAATGCATTCAGATACTGGAATATTTATTGGAAAAAAAATGTTTGTGAAACTATAGCATACCTTTGGCGGAGTCAAGCTGCTGCTGTGAAGAAATGCCGGCCCTTGCCAACACGATATCGCGTTACAAAACAGCACGCGCAGTACAATAAGCTAGATCACCTCGGACTCCATGCAGTATACTAATATTGAACACATATACTTATTATTTAATTTCACTCTCAGCAAATGTATTTTGCTTTTCGTATACAATCGACTATTTCTTCCTATTACTAATGTAATTTATCGAAATCTATACAAATTTATTGGCAAACGATTAAAAAAATATATGATTAAAGTAATTTTAACGTACGATTGTTTGCAATGTTTTATGGTAACATAGTTCATGTTTAAATAATAAAAATATTAAACTGTTCTGCTATTTTTAGTAAGCCCGTACCATAAAAAAAAATAAATTATGATATTATGACCTACACATACTAAATTTGTCCACCGCTCTGGTCTCGAGGTAGCGTGCTGCCTTGTCACGCAGCGGGCCCGGGTTCGATCCCCGATCGGGGCAGTTTTTCTGGGTGAGGTTTTTATCGGGGTTTTTTTCCTCACCTGTAAGACAAATGTCAGGAAAACTTTAAGGCCCAATCGGTCCCCGAAATCATATGGCCATCATCACCATCATCATCCTTATCATTATCATCATCATCCTTCACCGGTGTGGAAAGCAACGGGCAGCTACCACACCTACAATTCCCTAGTAAAGCTGCAAACATAGCATGAAAATGCTATGATTGCATTGAAGGACTTGCCCTAGGGCAGAATTACTATGGATAGATGGGATACTATTTTTTTTACAAAATTAGGTTTGTTAGAATTAATTAATGTAGCACTAAAAAACCCGGGATTTATTTTTTGATCCCGTAAAAAACCGGGAAATAATCGGGAATTTGATATTTGCAATTTGCTGGACACCTGCTCTTCGAGCTTTATTCTCGGGTTATTTATTTTACTTAGTTGTAAATACCGTATATTTTATCTACAAACAGCTCTAAATTGAATCTTTTTCCTTCTGTCGAGAATGTAGATACATACTGACTACTTATAGGCTACATGCTTTTATTGCAGAAACGCCCTCTATCATGCCTTCTCATGACCTCACTTAATCAGTAAATTATAGAGTATTCGAAAAGTAATTTAATTACCAAGAATGAGGTGGGAGAATAACATTAACCGTGATTTGAGGGAAGTAGATTATACAAGGGATGATTGGAAAACATTAGCTCAGAACAGGGATGTATGGATAGCTAATGTCCAAGCGTCTATGAACCTATGGGTTCGATAGTGCCAACGAGCGAGTTAGTTAGTTAGTTTAGGTTTCTGCATTATGTTCTTCTTGAGGAATAAAGAAAATGTTAACGTTAAACAGTTCAATTGATTCCATTCATGTATCTTCACAACAGCATCCCTGTTATTTTCTACGGTCTAGTAACGTAAAACATTTTCGGAAGTGGAATGAAGTTGAGGTTCTCAGAAGGCAAAGATTTGGAAGCAAACAAATGGACCACATCTCAATAGTTGGAGATTGAGATGAGAATGCTCCTCCCACATGAAATACAGCATTCAACTTTAAGTGGAGCCTTTTGTCACCAAACCGACTATTTGTAACATGTCCTGCACAGTTTATTTGGCTCCTGAATAATGTTAATAGATGACTCCGATGTGTCAGGCACACGCGGGCCCCCTGTCCAGACGCCCCTTATCCTAGCTCCTCCATCACTCAGAACATGTGACCTGGCTCTCACTTCATGTTGACATACTTTATTTTGCTCTCGCAAGATGATTCTCTAAGTATATTGTCTTCTCAGATTGTACATCATAGTGTGCAAAACTGAAATTCATAAATGTTAAAGGTAGAGATAAATTGAATTTATAAAATTACAACATTTTCTCGATATTAATTAATCAAATTACATTTATATTACTGGTATTGTCTAATATAGGCTACCCCATTTTAATATATTGTAATATTCTGATGTAGAAATTCATAATTAATTGTACATTAAAATGCCATCTGTAGTCAAATGCTATTGGCCTATGTATCAAATGACATATTTATTTTCAAATTGTTTCCAATAATAGACGATCAGTATTTTAAATATCCACAAATGATATATGACTTATTTAATTATTCCACTTAACCCATAATTTCGCAATGTATCCCGTAGGATACATCAGTTATTTAATTTTTTAACATCTTTAATGAAAGAGAAGAAAACGAATAAGTATAAATTACTTAAAAGTGTGTAGAATTACACAATATACCCAATAATAATAATTATGTGTGAGTAAGTATGTAGCATTACACAATAGGCTACCCAATAATAATAGTTATGTAGGATATTGTTTTCAGTGCGGTCCGCAACATTCAAATAACTGACACGAAAAATTAATTCTTTTTCATTACCAATTTAAGTGTTAAAGATGTTACAAAAATGTTTTTTATGCTATTTATTTAAAATAGTAGTTAATTGTTATGTACTGTTGTGTTTTGAAGGGACTCTTTTCATCACAATATCCCTAAAGAACTGTTAAACTAGAAATAAATAAAGTTCTCTCAGTTATATGGATACGAAACATTGTGTCTTACTTTGAAAAAAGAAGAAAGTATAACGAATATTTGAGAATAAAAATGCTTAAAAAAACGTTTGGACCAAACAGAATAAAACGGAATGGATAAAACTACATAACAATTAGTTATATTTTCTTAATGGGAAACTAGATGCAATTAGTAGAATTCAATCTCGTAGACTGCAAGGGGGAAATGTGGCAGGTATGGGAAATAAGAGGAGCATAGCTTTTGTAGGAAAACCAGAGAGAAAGCACCCAGTAGGAAAGGCCAAACATGAGATGGTCAAATAGTATTAATCATGATTTGAGGGAGCTAAATTATAAAGGGAATAATTGAAACAATATGGGCTAAGGATAGGGATGCATGGAGAGCTTATGTCCGCCCGGTCATAACCTCCTAGTACGATAGTGCCTATAGTATGATACTTTTTTTGAACTTTCCACGGAAATGATTTAATTGTGGAACAATCATTAGCTGCCGACTGTTCACAGTAGACGTGAAAATAACATTATAACAGTTTTTGTCATTAGTGATATTTTATTTTCTCGTTTTCACAATACAAATTCGGAAACAGTAATGAATTCAAGTGGATGTTTCCATAAGCGCCTTGAACATAGAAAATGCACTAAGCTCCTATAAAAGTTGACGATTTTAAAATTAAACTTCTAATACCATTCTCTTTTCACATTTTTATAATGATGCAATCTTTGTTTAATAAGCCATGAAGGTGCGTTATCAAATAAAGAATAATGGGGAAAATATATATGACCACAAATAAATTGAAATAGGAATAAAAAACCGAAAATGGAACTGGATAAGACATACATTTAGAAAATACCATTATTCGATTGAAAGAATTGCATTGAATTGGAGCTCTCAAGAACACAGGGGAAGAGGCAGACCGAAACGGACATGGAAGAGAACCATCCTTGAAGAAATTGCAAAGGAAGTGAAAACCTGGAGGGAAGTGAAGAAGTTGACTCAAAATAGGATTCGTTGCGACGTTTTGTGGATGCCCTGTGCTCCTGATAGGAGATGCAAATTATGATATAAGGTACGTTAGCTGTAATTAACTTTTTTTTCCGCATAGAATTGTTGTCGCTGCTTTATTGTTTAATACCTTTTACACTCTCTCTGGTCCAAGATACTGGGTTATGACTTGCGGCTTTATAGCTCTTAGTGCCTCAATTGAATTATTTTAATTGGCGATTTTATTGGTCACTAACATTAAGGCATGAAAACAAGGTAGAGCTATTCGAAAATAAGACGTATATACGGTTTATCTCTTCTTGTATATTGTAAGCCATGTTTCCCTTAACTGGGATTTAGGCGCTCTCCCCCTACAGGAAAGAATTTGAACCATACTAATTTAGTTACACTTGTTTTCGTATAGATGTCATTTGAGTGGTCCGTGGTCAGCGTTCCGCCTTACTGACATCTAGGAAACCAAGGTAGTACTAGGACGGGACATTTCGGTAAATTTTGCTTAGAGGCCTTTCATTCAGGCTTAAGGATATTTTACGAGCCTGAAAATCTTCAGACTCGGGACTCACGGCTTGAAGTCCCTCCCGGAGGACTTGCTTCTTGGATTTTTCCATCCTAAAAAATCCATCGACGCCGGCCGGGTTTCAACCCGCGGCCCTCCGGACCAGAGACAAGGAGCATAACCACTAGTCCAAGGGATAACATTTTAGAAAAGCTGAAACTTCTCAATGCATAATTATATCGTCTTAAATTTATAGGAGTTTGAGATCGTCAGATGGTGTAGCTGGAATGAATGATAGTCTAGTAGAAAATATTTCGAAATTTGTATTAGAAAATAATTTGAGAAAAGTCAATTAGAAAGAGCTAGGCGTAAGTGAGTGGATAATATTTGGATAGATCTTAATAACTGCACATTGGATATACGAGTATGAACTGGATACAGGTGAGTAGGTAACAACGCAGGATATTAAATAATAAGGCATTGAACTTGCAGGTTCCTTTAAACATTCAAATTACTTTACCTATAGGTATGATAGTTGTGTTGTTTATTGATGTTTATAGAAGCAATTTTATAAATATTTTTTAAAACAAATCTATCATATTCATGAGTTGGTATGACTGAAGCCGGTGTATCAGTGTATCCTACATAAAACACTTGAATTTTTATGAAGTGCAAAATATAACTTCCTTCCCACTGTGTTAAGTATATTCATAACAAGTCACATATACAGAGCCTTGTGTCGTCGCATAATCTTCTCCTTCAGCTTGCGGATGGAATTTATCAACCACGTTTTAGAATATACAAAATCTCCTCCATGAATCCAAACATTCCTCATTTTACATAAACAATAAGGACACTGCCCTTATGACTTCGTAAAACCGAAACACAAAGTTGTATTCTGAAATATAATCAATTATCTTCAATTGTCCACCGCTGTGGTCTCGAGGTAGCGTGCTGCCTTGTCATGCAGCGGGCCCGGACTCGATTCCCGGTCGGGACAGGCTCTGGGTGAGGTTTTTTAGGGGTTTTTCCTTACCTCTAAGACAAATGTCAGAAAGCTTAGGGCCCAACGATCCTCGAAAATCATCCGGCCTCATCATCATCATCCTTATCATTATCATCATCACTCTTCACCGGTGTGGAAAGCAACGGGTAGCTACCACACTTATAATTCCCTGGTAAAGTTGCAAAGCATAGCATGAAAATGCTATGATTGCAGTGAAAGACCTGCCTTCGAGAAAAATTACTATGGATGGATCTTCAATTGCAGAATTAACCTAAATCAATTATTTTCTATTTTACATATTTCCAGTTTCCTTTGCATTTAAAAACAAATTCACGGCTTATAAAATGAAAAGTATCATAAATAAATATTGTTATTTATATTATGTGAGTATTAACTACTTAACATAAAGATTATGTGGTTATTTTTTGCATTCACCTATCTAATCGTCTCTTTCTTTTTAGTCCAAAAGTTTTCTTAAACTTTTTTTAAAATACTTGTAATATTTTCTCCTCTCATAAAGTTACATATAATGTTTCGCATCGATATTTCTCTACCATCGTACTGAATTGCACCTCAGTTCAGTCTTACCCCTTAGAGGAATTAATTTGTAATCGGGAGTTATCAAGTAAAGCAAGTGTCCAAGAAAGTTTTCACTACACTTCATTTCTTCACCACCTAAAATGTGTACCCTATATTTACAGCTTAAACATATACTAGTTAGATATACTTACCATGCCACTTTTTGACTACTATGAATATTACCAACTTGGAGAACAGTAAACTGTCAAACAAGTTACAACGTGTTCTCATAATGGCATGTTTGAATATCCGAAAGTATGACCATATTTCGCCATCTATTAAATCACTGTCTTTGCTTCGGCTGAGTGACAGAAGAACATTGCATTCCTTTATCCTTCTATTCCAAATTATTCACTTCTCTAATCCAAATTTCTGTGAGCCCGCTTTTATCTGTTATCCTCCAATTATAACGTCAACACTATTTTTCTTTCATCATTTCACTCTACCGTTATAGGAATTCATTACCAGTGGAAATCAGGAGCTGCCGGCCAATAGTCTCTTTCAAGCAAAAATTTTTAACATTTGTTAAATGTATGTATTAGTATTTATTTCGTTTTTATATAATTTATTTTAATACCATGTGTTATTTGAGAAATTTGAATTTGTTTTTACATGTATTTAAGACCATTTTATTTAATATATTGTAATTATGTTTAATTTCACTTTTGTCTTAATAGTATCTAGTATTACCTTTAGAAATAATTACAGTGTAGAAATACATCATCATTGTATATATTTTTATTTATTTATTTGGCATGGTGGAGTTACGGTCATATGGCCATCTCACCACTCACCAGGACAAACATATTATATAATCAAGTACAAAAATCAGAATATTAGATATAGATCTAATATTAGATATTAAACGATTATCTGACCAAACTAAACAACAATAAAAATAGATCTAATATTACAATAAAGATAAATACAATTTAAATTAAAACTAATCAAAGAATATACTCACAAAGGAAGAATAACTGGAATCTATTAAACATGAAAGAAAATAGAAAGAAATAAGCTGTCATGAATGAATCTATAGCTTATTATTGCCCTATATAAGACATTAGGTAGAAATATTGATAAATCTTCATACTATTTTATTAAATATAAGCAAAATAAATTATTAACTGTTAAGAAAATACTATTAGTGAGATGTCTTTATATACTTGAGTGGAAGATAATGCCTTATGACCTTAACCCTGTTAATTTTATTATTATTATTATTATTATTATTATTATTATTATTATTATTATTATTATTATTATAGTATAACTGGGACAATAATATAAGTGGTTAGCATATACTAGGTACAATTAAACAAACAAATTTTATAATCGAAGATGATGCTGGATACACTGTTGAATTTCATTTTTAATACAGGATTTTTTTTTCTTGTGTTAAAAATTGAGTGAGCATTTGCTTTTCCGTTGAAAATTCGCATATATACACATAAAGCTGTATGCGTTAAAATTGTTTTCTGACAACACAAAATTGTTCTGTGCAGTGCACTGTGTGGGCCCACCACACGCTTGCAATGTGTTTGAATAACATGTAGCCATAATGATGAATAAACATGAGGACGCCTGGAATGCTGAATTACTCCACAGCGATTTAGCGATATAAAATAATGAGCCTCAAAGCTTTACGAGCGTGCTGCGTTCTATATTACACTCCCTCCACACTCTGACACTCATGCCAGTATCTCCTCATTACAGTAACGACCAATTTTTGTCAATTAGAAGTGTAACATAACTGAAACCATGTTGAACTCATTAATTCATACACGCGGAATGTAAATTTCTGCAAAGAGTTTTTTATTTAAGTTTTAAGTATCCTGGGATGTAATTGCAAGATTCTTTGAGGATTAATAAAGCTTGCATCCCTTTCAGACACAAGATTGAAACTTATCCGCAATCGTACTCGGAAATTTTAATTAAATTACTGACAAAAAGTAGGAATCACTATTTGAAGATGTCTTTATTTGTGGTGTCGGGCAAAATATTACTTTTAAGTGTCGTATTTACATAACCACGTGTTATAAAGATTCTTTTTATTATTTTATAGTAGGAAAATTTCACATGATTAATGTGACAATTAAATACACATCGTGAATACACATTGTAGAGGTGAAGTGGCGCAATTATACGATTAACTGTAATATCATTCTAAAGAATAATTGAAAAAAAAAACAATTCGAATTGTTTACTGTTCTATTACCTACTTAGGTACCGTATACATAAAAATACAAATATACTATAAAGAAGCTCTAGTGGAATTTTTAATTTCTGTGTGTGTTATATATATAAAATACAACGTGTCCACAAATAAAGTATCCTACATTAAACTACTACTACTACGTCGTTTTGGATAATCGTATTTAAATTAAATTGGTGACAATCAAAAGAGAAACTCAAAAAGTTTTGTTATACTTCATAGACTCTAGTGCCCCGCTTTGTATAAAGTCCTAACATTCCATGTTCCTAGGAACATGCCCCTGTGTTGGAGCCTTTGGCATGGGTTCCCTGAAGTAGACCCCGCGGAGAACCGAATGGGGGACTATTTGACCACCGGAAAATTTTACCCCAGTTGAACCCATGTCCGCATTTCTTGACGGTTGTATTTTTACGCTGAAAGATCGTCACTCTTTCGACCAAGGTATTTTTTTCGTCTGGCTTATCACCTTCGACCAGTCTGCCATGGGTAACCCTATCGGCAGCAATGCTACCGCCGGCATAGCTCTCAGGATCATTTAAACACGCAAGCCACTCGAGAAGACTACATAACAATAAACTACATGGTCTTTATAGGAAGCCAGGTATAATAAGAACAGTTAAGTCTCGTAGACTGCGATGGGCAGGACATGTTGCACGTATGGGGAATGAAAGACTTGCATGGAAGCTTCTTGTAGGAAAGCCAGAGGGAAAACGCCCAGTTGGTAGACCAAGAATGAGGTGGACAATAACATTAACTATGATTTGAGGGAAGTAGATTATACAGGAAATGATTGGAAATCATTAGCTCAGGATATATGGAGAGCTTATGTTCTCGCGGCCATGAACCTACGGTTCGATAGTGCCAGTGAGTAAGTAAGCAAGTATACTTCATAGACATTAAATATGACCCCTACGAGTGACGCTGCAGACATCGCTGTCTGCTAACTATCCAACAATGAACCCATATCGACCAAAAAAACATGATTAAATTTAGTTTAGTTTATGTATTGTTGTCCATTATTCTCCATTGTTGACATTAACATGCACAAAACGTTTTGAGTTTCTCTTTTGATTGTCACCAATTACATTTAGATACGATTATCCAAAGCGACGTAGTAGTGATTTAAAGTATGATACTATATTTGTGGACACGTTGTATAATATAAATGTCTGCTTTATTTGGAAATATCTTAGTATAGTTTGATTTGTTGACCAATTACTTTAATGGGTTTCTTTTCCTTTGTTTCAGGTAAGGAAAGACGAATCTTCTGTTCGTATGATTTGAACTGTGTCAGTGAGTTGAATCTAACCATCGAATAAGAAAATGAAAAGTGCACTTAGGTAAGATAGTTTTTTTTTTTTTTTTCGTGTTACGTTATAAGCATCGACTCTTTTTCTTGTCTTATACATGAAACAGATTCAATATCTTGTATCTATTTTCTTGAGAGCATAAAATTATTCTCAATGTCTCGCTAAGTTTTCTGATACAACTTTGAGACCACGAATCATTTCATATAGCCTACTTTCAAGTTTACATGTGTACTGGGATACATATGAGTTGTTTATTTTATTTATATAGACCTGTACTATCCGACACAGCGGAACGGCGACTTGCTTCGTTTATCGATGATTTGCGAAGTAATGCCGTGTCATCCCGCGTACACTCGCTTCACGTTAGTCTCTGACGTCGAGAAGTGCAACTATTACCCCAAGTAAGCTGGGTAAGTGTTTCATTTGCTATTTGTTCCTGACTATACATGGTTAATATATATATCTGTGTGACGCAACAGCAATCCTGCTATGACTGGAGGTAAACGTTCCGCTGTGTCATATAACTATCCATCCATAGTAATTCTGTCCGAAGGCAGGTCCTTCACTGCAACCACAGCATTTTTATGCTATGCTTGCATCTTTAATACGGAATTGTAGGTGTAGTAGCTTTCCGTTGCTTTCCACACCGGTGAAGGATGATGATGGCCATATGATTTCGGGGACTGTTTGGACCTTAAAGCTTTCCTGACATTTGTCTTACAGGTGAGGAAAAACCCCGATAAAAACCTTACCCAGAAAAACTGCCCCGACCGGGGATCGAACCCGGGTCCGCTGCGTGACAAGGTAGCACGCTACCTCGAGACCACAGCGGTGGACATAATAACTATGAAGGCCTGTTATTGTAAGAAATTTAGAAGCAAATATCTTAATTCATTCACTATTCATAATATTCTTTTTCCGCTGCCACTGTAGTCACGTAGTTTTGCTTTTACATTGAATATACTGACAGACGCCTATTTTACTGTCGCCTGTTTTGGTTCTGTGGGCAATGGGATGCAATTTTTTATTTCCCTAGGGAGATAAATAAATAGTTCCAGAGAAAGAAACTACTGAAATCTATAACCGTATATCCCAGGTGTGGTCAATGCTCCCTAGCGGGAGTTCTAAACTAAGGTAATTTTCTCACGTTTATTTACCTACATATATCGGCCGCAGTGGTCTAGTGATTATTTTATATGTCTCTGGTCCCGAGGTTCGAAGGTTCCAATCCGGCCGGGGTCGGTGGATTTTTAGGATGGAAAAAATCCATCGAACAAGTGCTCCGTGAGGGATTTCAAGCTGTGGATTCCAGTCTGAAGATTTTCAGGCTCGTAAAAGAAATGGAAGCCTGAATCAGAAGGCTTCTGTGTAATATTTAACCGACCTTTATCTATCCAAGTAATACCATAGTATTATTAGATATCTAGTTGAGGCGCTGTGCTAACTACATGTCACTCGTTGACATCTGTAGGTAAATAAGTTTAACTAAATTAGCTTGGTTAAGAAACTTCCGCTAGGGAGAACCCGTCTCTCCACGATATGTATACACACAAAAATTTACTACATTTACCTACAGATAGAAAGACATAACTTACTGTCACTGTCGAACCCGTAGATTAATGGCCGCACGGACAAGTTCTTCATACAACCCTACCCTCAAATCATGGTTACAGAAAAAACAAACTCATTTTGGGCTACCTACTGGGCGCTTTCCCTCTGGCTTTCCTACAAGTGATTTCCATGCCCCTCTTTTATTCCCTATTTGTGCCATTTGTCCTGCCCTTCGCAGACTACGAGACATAACTGTTCTTATTACATCTGCTTTCCCATTAATATAATGTAGCTCACCGTTAAATAGTTTTCTCCATTCACTTGTACGTTCATCTCTCTTCGGTCTATTTTTTTCCAAGAACTTTATTTTTAAATATTCGTAATCTTTTCTCCTCCATTAAACGAACAGTCCATGTTTTGCATCCACACAATACAATTACAAGAATAAGTTGTATGTATTTTCAGTTTAACATTTCTTTAGAGAAGTTGGAATGACAAATGACAAAAGTCCATATAATCCATAATACTCCTATGTTTAATATATTTTTTGAATCTCATTCCTGTTTGTAAATATTCTTCTTCTTCTTCTACTTCATGAAATTATGCCTTTTGACCTGCTTTCACATCAAGTGGGGTTTAATGAATCTTAATGTCTAGTAAATGGGCGTGAAACACTTCTATCTTCTATTGGTTTGTACTTTATAGGGGTGGATTCTATCTGTAGGCATTCATTTAACATGTTCATACCAGGTGTTTCTCATATTGTCAATTCTATTTGTTAAATTAAACACATTTAAGTATTTTCTAATATCTTCATTTATTTTTCTATCCAAAATTGTCACACCTGCTACTCAACGTAAGAACTTCACTTCTGCAGTTTCTATTTTTCTTCTTCTAAAAGGTTAAGATACCAATTTTCACTTCCATATGTTAAGACAGGCATTGTCGTAATTTTGTAAAATTTTAATTGTGTCCTCTTCAAAGTTTTATTTTTCAGTATCTGTTTTATAGTGCCACACATTCTATAAAATTGGTTTAATTTAATATCAATATCTTCCTTCTGGCAGTATGATACATTGCATCCTAAATAATTGAAATTGTTCACCTGTTGTATTGTACTGTTATTAATAGTGATATTACAACTCTGATGGTCTTTCTCGTTACTTTCGAATTACTTTCAGAGGTTGTCATATTGCCTGTTCGTAATTATTTTGTATAATTGTATTATGTTTGTAAGTATTTTTTAATAATAATAATAATAATAATAATAATAATAATAATAGCTTTATTTTACCTGGCAGAGTTAAGGCCTTAAGGCCTTGTCTACCACTCAACCAGGTTTAAAAAAATACAAACAAAAAAATAGTCTTAAATCTAAATTACAATATATATATATATATATATATATATATATATATATATATATAAACGATTACAAGTTATGAATACAATACAATTAATATTTATAATGTATTTTGATTTACTCTAAATTTAACGAATTAAATATATAATATGCACAATATATATAATATTGATTTTATTAAACACAATGTGTACATTTAGAGTTTTCACCAGTCTTTTGTAATTTTGGTGAGAGGCTCAGTTCTGCTTTGGCATTTCATTAGGTGGTACCTGGAGCATGGCTCGTCGCAAAGCTTACATTTGCAGTCCTCCTTCGGGTCGTGGTATGACGGATTCTGACATATTTTCCAGTGGAAACCATGCGCGGCGAAGCGTACAATATATATAAAAAACCAGGAAAAGATTAATGACATAGTATAAAATTAAATAAATAGAGAAAAATTAATTATTAGACAACAGGTAACTGTATAAGCGTGACTTAAAGGTACCAAGTGTGCGGCAACCCCTGATATCTTGAGGAAGGAGATTCCAGGAGCGGGCAGAGGCTACTGTGAAGGAAGTAGAATAGGAGGAAGTGCTATGAAGAGGAATTGTTAGCAGACTGCTATCTTGTGATCTAGTGTCAATATTGTGGTAAGAGGATAACTTCTCAAATCTAGACGCCAGGTAAGTAGGGATGTAGGAATTCAGAAGCTTGAAAAGTAGTGAAAGAGAGTGCAATTTACGTCTGTCAGTAAGACGGAGCCAAGAGAGGTTATTAAAGTGTTCGGAAATATGGTCATAACGGCGGATATTGAAAATGAATCGAACGCAAGCATTATGAACACGCTGCAGTCTCTGCGACAAGTCATAGTTTAGATCATTATATATAATGTCACAATAATCGAAGTGTGGTAACACAAGATTCTGCACAAGGATTTGTTTTAACGAAACTGGGAGAAAATTCTTTAAACGTCTAAGATAATGTAAGATGGAGAAAGTCTTTTTACATATGTGTTTCACTTGTGTTTGCCAGGTTAAATTTGCGTGCTAATAATGTTTTTGATATTGTAAAAGTTCATCTGAAAAGAAACTGCTAATTGAATCCGATTGACCGGATAAGGCCAGAGGTAATCTCGTTAATCCATCAACCCTACATTCTAGGATAATTGAGCTTCGCATTAAATAAATGTGAGTGGGCATGTTTCGAGTTAGGTACAATAGTGGCTATAGAGAAGAAGCTGGACATTATTTTGTATGGTGTAAATGTTGAGACAATAGATTAATGCTGCAGGTGATCACAATGTTGTATCAATTAGTGAAAAGGCGGTGGTGCGGGAAGTAATAACACTAATGCGTACATGTCGTGACAGTTGCCACCCTCTTCTCCATTAACATTAACAAGATTCACTTCTAAAATTTCCTTCTCCTACTGATTGTATTTGTTTACATACAATATGACCCACTTAAGTGTAGTTTATAATATTTCACTATTTAATTTCTCCTTCAAGCGTTCTGATATACTTTTTTTGCACGATAGTGCGTTCTGTCGTAGGCCTAATTATAGGAATGGCGGCCATGATTGAAGGTTCAATTTCCTAAATTTGGGGGTTGCCAACCTATACATAACTAAATACCTATACTGTAATATTACAAATTTCCTACTTAGGGCGAAATAAAACCACTGCCCTTTATGTATACCACGTACAATGTATATACAAGGATATATCCAAAGAGCACTGTTAATATACGTTATACGAAACAAAGCACTGCATTTTAAATGAACTGAACTTCATTTGAAACAATATAAAAAAATAAATTCGTAAAATTATACCTGATTGGTGTCACGGCCTGCTGTAGTCTGATCTAAATTATTTTCAGCATTTAGCGTATATAGACTGCTATTGTTAGTCAGTTGTTTATAATGAACGCAAATAGTTCCAAAAAGGTTATTATTTTACTGTTATGTATTATTTTGAAAACACCATCGTGCAAAAACGAATGTACAACACACATTTGTGAAGTGTTTTACAGAATCTCGGAATTAAAAAAATTCCAACCATACATCATGCACATATGCCAACAGATGGAAAGTGGTTTACACTATGGAATCACGGGATGCAGCCAACAAACACGGTTTTTGAACTCGCGTTGCCAACCAATCTAAATACTAACACAACGAAATGTAGGTATTCTAACCTGTGAAAGACCAACCTAAAAGCTAACCTAAACGCAATTTAAGTACTCTAACCTGTGAAAGGCCAACCTAAAAGCTAAATCTAATTGCAATGTAAGTAGGTCCTACTCTAACCCATGAAAGAATGCAACGCAAAAAAGAAAAAAATGGGTAGTGTAAATAAGTTCTGAAATTATGAAGTATATCTGTAAAGTTAAATTAGTATATGCTCTATGTTGACTGCACTGGATCACGTACCTAGTCTTTCTTGGCTGAATAAATATTCGTTAAAATCAATATGGCTGCGACTCCTCACGGTACGTAATGTAATATCGTAATATTCAATATATTCAAATAATCGTTAGAAAAGTGTAAAAATCATTCTAAATGTTGGTAAATAACTTGAAAAATGAAACCCTAAGAGTAAAATTTGAAGGAGTTTATTAGGGTACTTGACACATGTTAGAAAGTTTAACCGCCAATTTTACCAATCTTCGTTATTTTTATAACGTATCGTTATAATAATTTAAATATAATTTACCTTTATTTTATTTTCTGAAGCATTGTCATAGCTAGCGCGTCTTTAAAAATTATTGTTAATTTATTCGAATCCATCGTTAATGTTAACATCCCAACGATTTATGCAAAAACATAGTGGAAGTAAATTGACGTAGAAATCATTTATTTAATATGTTGAAAATTATAGTGCAGTTAATTGCATTAATAGCACTAAAATAGTTGATTTTAACTCTTATTTTTATTAGGAATCTTCTACAACACAGTATTTTTCCTACAACCCATTGTATATTTTACTTCTCCATAAATCCTTATTTTGTGCATTACTCTCTGTTAGTCCTCTCGATACCATACCCTTATGCACTCCTTAAATCCACTGTTACTTTGGTATCCCTATCTTCTGTTGCACTCCGCTTCAAAATTTAATATCATCTTAGGTATCCTGTCATCTGACACCCTCTTTACATTGCCAAACAATTTCTGTCTTCTTTCTTCAATAGCTGAAGTTTATGAGTAAGTTATTTTTTACTAATAGAGGTTACCAGCCTCTAGCCAAACCCCTCTTCCTGGAGGGCAGGGAACTGCAATTTCGGAGTGTTCGTCTCCTAGAGAAGTTGCCTTCACTATGGCTTTGGGGACATCTCTTCTCCCCACGTATCCCTGTGGACGGGCCCCTACCCAGGTACTACCCACTGGGCGAGTGGGACCTGGAGCTCACAAAAGGGCAGGGGCACCTACTCCCTGGAGTGGACTACCTCTTTCAAGGGTTCCACTCTGTTACCCTTGAAATGAAATGTTTGAGATCTGTTAAAGGATGCACTAAGGAAGACAGAACCAAGAACACAGAAATAAGACAGGAACTTGAAATATTTGCAATAACTGATCAAATAGATACATATAGATAAAAATGGAAGCAACACATGACAGAATGAATGAAGATAGATATCCAAAACAAATAACAAAATACAAACCTAAAGGCACCCGAGATGTGGGCAGACCTAGAAAGAGATGAGCTGAAGTCGGAACGGGTCAACAGACCTAATCCATGAATGCAGATGATGATGATGATGATGATGATTTCTTTAATAGCTTGTAGTATAGGTATCTTTTTTTTAACATCCATTATTTCGCTGAATGTTCTCTCTTCTTGAATTTCTAGAAGCCCTACTCCAAAAATCAATTTCTGTCACCAATAGTTTATGTGCTTGTTCTCATACTTAATGTCCACGTTTCCGCACCATACAATAATATACTCTCCACCAATGAACTATGAATAAGTTTTGATCAGAATGCTTTTACTCTGCAGCACCGAATTTAACATTCCATTTGCTTTCCTTCCTTGACTTCTCTTTTGTTTATATCTGAACTGCTTGTTCATTCTTATGTGCTTGCTCTCTGCTTAATGTCCACGTTTCCGCACTATAAAAAAAGCATACTCTCCACCAATGAACTGCGAATATTTTTTTTTTTTTAGTTTTGTTCAAATGTTTCTACTCCGCAGCACTGAATTTAACATTCCAATTGTTTTCCTTCCTTGACTTGCTCTTTTGTTTATCTCAGAATTGCTTTGTTCCTTCTGAATAATATTGATCCCAAATATTTGAATTTGTCGACTGTCTTAATGTTCTCATTTTCAATCTTCAAACTTTCATCCATTTGCATGGTAGTTGATAAATAGTCTGTTTTATTTGAAATTTGAACATTTAATACAAAGTAATCCCACAACATGCTTAGGAGATACTTAGGTACTAGGATGTTGAGGCTCCTACTTTTCTAGATAGTCGGCACGAAATGTCAGCTGGGTTGTAAACCCTACACGACGGCCGCGTTCACTCTCAGAACAAACGCCTGGTTCTCATTTCCGCTAGAGCCTGAGTCGAACCGAATTGCTTGTTGCCGCTAGAAGGTTTAGACGGGTTTAAAAATCTTGACCCATCGGGACTCGAACCTTGACCTTCCAGCTTGTAGCACTTTGCTTTAACCAATTACACTACGGGTTGCCTCCTTTTTATAATTTAATCGAAGCAAAATGTTATGGACGTTACGGATAAAGCAGTAAATGATGCGAATTACTGATGATGCACCGCCCATTCACTACTGGTAAAGCCGTAGGTCCCGTGTCGTAAATTAACACATATTAAACAATCTCATGTCTGAGACGAGAGACTTATACACAAAATACATCGATCCTTTCGTACCTAGATTTTAATTTCCACGCCAATGACCTGAGTCGCTAAAGACTGTCGTTAAATAAATGCCATAGCTAGAAACTTTTATTTTCCGTCAGTTTTCACTTGTAGTTTATTCACCAAATATTTGCTTAACTTCTTTCTTTTATGAACTCAATTGACCTCTCTCCAAATAAACAATAAAAATGTGTGCCATATTGTATATAAATAGGCCTGAATTGTTAAGGAATTGTGAAAGTGCTTTAAGATCCTTCGATCTCGGTCGGGTTCGACACGCGAAACTCGAAATCAGAGTCGAGTATGTCCAAGACTTTGAATTTCCTAGTGTAGATCGCTGACCGAAAACAGTACAGAGTGATTCAGAAATATGGCTATACGTTTGATCGCATTTTGTGACAAAAATATTACTATTATTAAAGGAAATATGATGTTATCATTGGAAAGGGAATGCTTGAAATTACGACAATAGAACAAAACAAATCACTTCTCCCGTGCAGCTTGGTGGGTTGATTTTGTGGGCTAGCGTCGAACGCCTCCACAATTCTCTTCATTGTTTCTGCATCCGTGCTAATGCGAGGCCTTCCAGGAGGTTTGATTTTCTGCATCCTTCCCGTTTCCAGCAGTCGTTTTCTCCACTTCCCCATAGTCCACGGCTGCAACGCTCCGTTAAACTCACGTCTTGTCCGTCTTGCGTCCTCACGATCATTAGCATACGTTATTGCCCATGCAGCAATTGTAATTTGCTGTTGCATATTCAACGCCATTTTGACTAATGACGTAAGTTCTACACTGTTTTGTTTTATTCCATTTTTGTAATTTGAATAATTGCGTTTCCAATGGCAATTTCATATTTCCTGTAATGGTAATATTTTCATCACACAACGCGATCAAACGTATAGCCATATTTATGATTCATCCCGTATACTGCTTATATTCAAATGCGCTTCCCATTAGTTGCATGATATGTTGAATGACAAAATAAGTAAGGAAGTTGTTGTCAGTACATTTCACCCTGAAGCACTTTGAGTCTATCATTAAACGTGTAAGATTGCTTATCTGGATTTTGGAGTTGGTAGGCTTGTAAATCTTGAGTGGAGTTATTTGCATGGCTGGGAATAGCTTATCTATGCCTCGCGGTGTGCGATTCTGATTTGTGAGGTTGAAAATCCCCAGCTTATCTCTTCAGGAACAATACATACTGTGCACTGAATCACACTCCATGATTTCACGTGATTGGTCTTCGCCCCTCAAAACAAATCTTATGGCGAGGGGGTTGTCCTCAAATGGAAGTTTGTTTGATTAGATCTACTTTGTTTATTAATAGCTCGTGCCTTGTAACACTCGAGGCAAACCATTAAGTTTACTTATAATTTACTGAATATGGAGTATGGTTCATATATAAATATTAATATATTTCTTGCGCGATAGTGCGTTTTGTCGTACTTAGAGCAATGGCGACCATGATTAAAAGTGCAACTTCCTACATTTCGGGGTTGCCAACCGAAATAACTATACTGTAATATTACATATTACAAACCACGTGTGGGAAGTAAAATCACTGCCGTCTATGTATACTACGTACAATGTGCATACAAAAATATATCCAAAAGGTAGTGTTGATGTACATTATACGAAACAAATCACTTTATTTTAAGCAATATAAAACAATAAATACATACTTGCCGACATTTTATCACTGATAGGTATCACGGCCTCCTGTAGTTTCACCAAATAAACATTGTCATACTGATAACGTCAGTCAGTTGTTTATAATGCACGATGCTATTGTTTTACTATTATTTATTTTTTGAAAACACCATCGCGCAAAAAATAATGTACAACGCTCGTTTGTGAAGTGTTTTACAGGATCTCGGAAATTAAAAACCGAGCGATCAGTCAGTTGTTTATAATGCACGATGTTATTGTTTTACTATTATTTATTATTTTGAAAACACCATCGCGCAAAAAATAATGTACAACGCTCGTTTGTGAAGTGTTTTACAGGATCTCGGAAATTAAAAACCTCGCTATCGCTCGGTTTTTAAACATTTTCCTTCCTTCTGTATAAACCACTTCCCAACCTCGCAACTTAATATACTATTTTTGACAATATTGTAATACGATAATTACATGTAATATAACTGGATCGCATTAAAGTGGTGTAATTCATTGGCGGAAACACTTTTTAATTTCTGGATAAGACTCGGAGAATAAGAACTACATTTATTCAAGAATAGTAGAATATACAGAGTTTTTCAAGATAAGTATTACAGACTTCTAGGGATTGTAGGGGGGGGGGCTTAGTAGATAAAGTTTTGAAAAGGAACTCATGTCCGGTAACATACCATTTCGATGTAAAATAAGTTTGAAGATCAAAACACAATGGGCTGATATCGTGTGTCTTGTGTTGACAGTCAGTTCTGTTGAGTCGGCGTTCGCATCAAATGGCAGTCAGTTGTTGAGCAGTACAGGACGAGATAGTACAAGTTGATCCGCGAATATCTCAACCAAACATACGGTGAAAGTTGGATAATTCGAGATGGTCCTACTCCTTGGCCACCAAGGTCGCCAAATTTAACTTCTCTCGACTTTTTCATGTGAGGCCATATGAAGAACTTTGTTTACGAGACACCTGTCGAGTCGGAGGAAGATCTTGCACGAAATCTGGAGGCAGCCAGGTCATGTGGGGCGTGTGTATGAAAACATGCGTCGCAGGTACACATTGTGCAACGAACAGGGTCGCCACGTGGAACCACACTTATAGTACAACCACTAGAAGTATGTTATACTTATTCTGAAACATAACACACACGATATAGCCGATTGTGTTTCGATCTTCAAACCTATTTTTCATCTAAATGGTACGTTTCCGGACATGGGTTCATTATCAAAACTTTATCTACTATGTCCCCTCTACTACCTCAAGCAGTCTGTAATCGTTACTCTGAAACACTCTGTTTAAACAAAATGCAATTATTAGTCCGATTGAGTGTCTTTCCACTTTTCAGCGGTTGCCCTTTTACCAGCCGGCTGGTGGCCCTTCACATCCACATGTGTCAATCACAGAGGTAGATGATCAACAGCCAGTGTAGGGGTGACATGTGGTTAGCATGTCGAGTCCCCCAGCCGTTATAGCTGGTTCCTCAACCTGGAGCCGCCACTTATTGTAGCTACCCAATTGCCTCACGATGCTGGGTGGGCACCGGTCCCATACTGGCCGAAATACCATGAGAAAATTTCTTCCCCCATGGAGACTCGAACCAGCGCAAGTCCCGTAGCTCTGCGCCAAGGCTTCCTACCTTAACCGCTCGGCTACGGCGCGGGACTGCAATTATTAGTACTTCTACTATTTGGCTTAATTGCTTAATGTTCAATATAATTGTACACTATCGACTCCGTCTATTGATAGAACCGTGGTACTATTTTTACCCGCCATGTGAGTGAATTGTGAAGGGAATTGTCATGAGAGAAATATTATTCTTAGGCAACAGAGAATTTAACGAGAAATAAGACCGAGTACAAGGTGAGGTGGTACCAATAATTAGGAACTTCAATTTCGAATTTATTTATGACAATATATATATATATATATATATATATATATATATATATATACACACACATACACTAGAAGTCCCGGCCACGCGTTGCTGTGGCTAAGGCATACGTTAAAAATATAAATTAAATTGCTGTCTTTCAACCAGATTACTTAAAACTAATACTTACACACGAAATTAATAATATTGAAAATAAAATGAACACTGAACACACTTAAATTATGAAATAATCAATATTTGTAATTCAATTGAAATTCGCGGTTGCAACAAAAAATACAGCCATCTGGATCTCTCTTTGTTAAATAATAAACCAATTACCTTACCAAATTGCCTTACACCGCCATCTGTTAGAATTGTATGGAACTCACAGATAATTACACCGCCATCTGTTTGAATCGTATGGAACTCACAGATAATTATAACTCTTTGTTAAATAATAAACAAATAATTTGCAATAAAAAATAATGCGACTATAAATTTAGTTATAAACTACCCTAAGTCTCAAGTTGGATCAAACTGCACACAGTGTGCAAAATTTTATTAAAATCGGTTAAGTAGTTTAGGATTCCATCGCGGACAAACAACGTGACACGAAATTTGTATATATTAAGATATATGCCTACCTAACCCAACAATTTCGCTTTTTCCACGATCTTGAAATATATCCTTTATTTACAATTTCATTACGAACAGGATTTATGTTCTGTTTAGACTCACCTGTAAAATCTGCTGTTATTTTCACCACATTGTCAATACCTAATATAGGATATTTCTCATTAAACTATTTGAAAACATTCAAAATAATTTATTTCTGTACGTTTTTCAAATGGTTTCTTTTGTGGTCTTTTAAGAAATTCTACAGAAAGCGACCGTTAAAAATAATTGAAGCGTCATCGTATTCTGCATTACGCGTGCGGAAGAATTAAATAATGAAATGCGATTTATTTAATCTATTAAAATTGTAATTATATATTTTAATATTCTCCCATTCGATAAGAAAAGGAATGATGATATAAGAAAGGAACTAAATATTTTCAAACTTACAGACCGAATAATTAAATATAGGAACGACTGGAAAGAACATATTGATAGAACGCCAGAAGAAAGATTTTCAAAATTATTGCTAAATTATAAACCGTGCGGAAGGAGAAATGTTGGTCGCCCACATAGAAGATGGTCTGAACTATTTTAACAAATCTAGCTTTCATGAAACCGGAACGAGCCAACAGGCTTAATCCCTGGATGATGATGATGATAACTTATATATAAGTGTACTAAATAAAACATGTTTTATTACTTTTATTTTATTTATTTCAAGTATTAGAGAGCGAATTACATTATATTACACGCTTAAAGGTAAAACGTTATTCGACCAATTTTTTTTTCTTTCTTGTTTTCTTTCGTTTACAGTGTTCTTCCATTTTGTTTTACCTTTGTTGACTTTTTTTTTATCTTATTCACACATACAAACACAAGACAGGAACACACCCAGACCCAAGGTGGAGATTTAAAATTCCCTACCCCGCCGGGAATCGAACCCGGTTCACCGAAGTGGAAGGTAGGGATTCTACCGACTACACCACGGCGACAAAAAAACCAATGAAAATGCAGTCCATACATCTGATTTGTTTACATTACAACTGGGACTTAGCTTGGGAGAGGTATAGACATTGGTGTATTGATTCGGTCTGACAAGCTTGCTGCCCGAGCGATACATTTGTATATAACTATTTTTTTTTTGTTCTACTAAAGACCTACTGCTACATAAAAATACTCGAAGACGTGATAGGCCTGAAAATCCCGGCTTATTAGCGGTTGGTTCTCTCACATCCACATGTGTTAATCATACAGGCAGACATCCAGCCAGTATAGTGCTACCAAAATTCCTCAAAATGCTGAGTGATCAATGGTCACATACTGGCCTAAATTCGATTGGACAATTTATTCCCCCACTAGGGATTTGCTACAATAGGTAGCGGCTCCACATTGAGATAACCAGCTATAACGGCTAGAGGTCCCGACATGCTTGACCACATGTCACCCCTACACTGGCAGGAAGATTGAGTATATCTGTGGTTAACACGTGTACATGTATTACTTCCCTATAGTTTAAATGGGAGCTTTGGCGCTGGATTCTAGTGCCTTGCTGTTAAAAACGGCAGATGATTTATAGGACATAGCCTTTGTACTTCACATGCTTCTCTGTAAGAAATTTAACTCTTGCACCATGGAGATTTTCCATAAACACTGCCTTGCAGTTAAAAACGGCAGAACCAACTGTTTCCAACATGTTTTTATTGACTATTTAACTCGTGCCCCAAATGGGAGTCAATGGCCAATCACGTTACAATGATTTTTTATTTACAACCAATCACAGTCGTCTTTCGCCTAGAATTTACCAACTAAAGTTTATCATAATAAAGAAAGCACCTCCTTTTTAACATTTTGAATAGGTCATAGCATTATTGTGCAATGACTGACTGTCCGAGATATACGCCTACCAGATTGTATATATAGTGCATGAATGTCAACACATACCGCATGCGGGAGTTAATATAAAAACATTTGTAGCAATTGATTATAACACCAAAAAAAGAAACCACTGTTTGCACTTTCTTAAATGTATTTTTTTACAGAAAAATATAATTGTCATATTTGCATCATAGGACATCAGAAATGAATTAATATACAGTTTGATGTATTTCATTTCTTCTCCACTAGAGTGCATTCTTACAATATTGCGATCCTTTGGCAATAAATAATATGATCTGGTTGCAGTGACGAACAAAAGAAGCAAATAAAGCGTACCAATCGTTTCTCATTTGGTTTCAAACATCGCCGTTTACATTAAATATATAAATATTTTGAAATAACTGTATTTAAATAATGATTTGTTAGTAAACAGCTTAATTTTATTCGTTAAATAGTCCTAACAAATGCCACTCTTGATTTCCAAATTATCTAGATAAATTCGCTGCTCACTTGGTGAGTCGTGAATTTATCGATAATTTGGAAATCACTCGTGGCATTACTTATGATAACACTAAAGCTCATCAATAGCTATTAAAAATAAAGAAAATCGGTTGACAAACTGAGGAGAAAATGGTACTTAACTGTTTTGTGTGAGCCTATTTATATATAGATGCATCTGTCTACTGCGGAACCCGAAGCCCGGAAAGCGCTGTGTGTAGTATTGAATTACGCTTTAAGATAAGGAGAACACGAAATAAATATTTTGAAAATATGTATTTGTTAAACAAGAGAGAACAACTAATTTTATTGGAAAGCCTTTATATCTGAAGGCGACACGAGGAACAAATCAAGCATCATTAATAATAGAACAACTCTTGGATATAACGAAGTAATCATGATGACGGTTGAAATGGAATAAGAAAATTCCGAAGGTATGAATTGTATCTCGCGGTTGTAATTTTCCACCAGCGTGCATTGTGGATAAAGTCAGTCCGACAGATCGCAAAGGGTTGAAAATTTATTGTCCTCTGAGGGTGAACAAGGGGAGAAAGGGTTATCTACCGTGATAATTCTGCCCCCATCATTTTACTAACGTTGTCACAGTTTGCTTTTCTATCGACTGGGCGACTCTTAACTTCTGAAACTAAAAGTTGGAGTAAAACGAATGGGATCTGAATCAATTCCTCTTACCTTAACTTTAAAGGCGATAAAATAAATCACTTGATTGCTAGCTATGCTCAAACTATTTTATTTAATGAATTATTATTATCATTATTATTATTATTATTATTATTATTATTATTATTATTATTATTATTATTATTAAAGTTACAAATATATAATTCAATAGTGAGAAGTACTGTCACATATGGAGCTGAAGTTTGGAAATTCAACAAAAACTTAGAACAAAAATTTATGTCGATAGAAATGGATTTCTTGAGGAGAGCAGCAAGATGTTCAAAATTAGACAAAATAAGAAATACTGTCATAAGAGAAAAAATGAATATTGGTTATTCAACAGTAGATTATATACGGTATAAGCAATTAAATTGGTATGGGCACGTACGACGAATGCAAGAAGAAAGATTACCCAGGAAAACATTGGAATGGTTTCCACCTGCAAGAAGGAGGAGAAGAAGACCTCGAAACTCGTGATTGCAGGAAATAAGAACTGGAATGAGAGCAAGGGGACTGGAGGATATGGATTGGATGGAGAGAGACGAGTGGAGAAGAAAAATAAAACTTTAGGCACAGAAAGATGTGTAAACATTAAAATTCTGTATATAAATAAAAATTATTATTATTATTATTATTATTTGTTGTTGTTGTTGTTGACGGACTCGGCACACTAGTGATTATGTTCCTTGTGTCTGGTCCCGAGGGTCGCGGGTTTAAACACAACCGGGATCGATCGATTTTTTTAGGGTGGAAAAATACAAGGAGCGAGTCCTCCGGGTAGGACTTTTAAGTCGTGGGTCACGAGTCTAAAGATTTTTAGGCTCGTAAAAGAACCGCAACCCTGAATAAAAAGCCTCTGTGCCTAGTAATGAAGAGAGTTTCACTCGGCTTGTGTCCTCTAGCGTGGGGACTGCGTGGGCAGTATGTTAAAATTTTACTTTCTGGGAAATAACTTCCTTTTTTAACTTAAAATTTTAGTATACTGTTTTAATATTGGTGTAGAATTGTAAATAATAATGATTGATTTAATAATATTAAATAATAGTTATTATATTTAATTTGATGAATTATTTTAAGGAATTAGTGAAATATTTATTCATGAGAGTTGATGACTCACTACCTGCAGTCATTTTTCTCATTAGCTACTTGTGGCCGCTGGTGGGAAAAGTGATTGCGGGCAGGGAGTCAACAACTCGCAGTGACCACGCTAGAGGCCACAAGTCGAGTGTAACTCACCGTACCTTAGTTGCCTAGCAGACGTATCATTCGGTCCCAATCATAACATCTATAGGTAAATAAGGGTAACTAAATTAACTTGGTCCAGTAACTCCTAACAAAAGGAAAGGCTAAGACCCCAAATTTGGACTGTTACGCCTTTGTAGATTATTATTATTATTATTATTATTATTATTATTATTATTATTATTATTATTATTATTATTATTAGGCAGGATAGGGTTGAAATCAGAGCTCATATCCGCGCAGGCAAGAAACTCCAAATTCGATATAGTTGGTGACTTATTATCATTATTATTACTATGTATAAACGTTTTAACATTTTAGCTCACATCGGATCTAAACTTAACAAAAATACCAACTTGCTGGCACTATCGAACCCGTAGGTTCATGGCCACTCGGACATAAGCTCTCCATACATCCATATCCTGAGATAATTTTTCCAATCATTCCCTGTATAATCTACTTTCTTAAAATCATGGTTAATGTTATTCTCCCACCTCATTCTTGGTCTATCAACTGGGCGTTTTCCCTCTGGTTTTCCTATAAGAAGCTTCCATGCACGTATATCATTCCCCATTCGTGACACATGTCCTGCCAGTCGCAGTCTACGAGACTTAACTGTTCTTATTATATCTGGCTTCCTGTAAATACCATGTTGTTGACAATTTATATGTACGCTTATTTTTATTTTTATAATAATATGAAATGATAAATGTGAATAAATGAGCCCCGAAAATACGTAAAATGCCAACACAGCATTTGACATGACCACGTAGAAGAAGTAGAAGGAAAAAAACCTCGGTCACATTTATCGACACCGGGATTTCAAGCCGGTTCATTCCAAATAAGAGTTTAATCGCTACTTCTGAGCCAATACATTCGATTTCTAATGCGTTTGTTTATTTTTATTTTTTTAATTTTCTTTCTATCTGAACAAATCGAGTAATATGTAACACATTTTTAGTATAAAATTTCATGTAAATCAATTTTTAGAGTAATTATTTTACTGTAATTACAGATAAATAAACGTTATCTCAATCAGAACATAAATTTATTGTGTCGACGTTTCAATCTCCTTATGTGAGATCATTTTCAAGACATGGTTGTTTATAAATATATGAAACGTCCACACAATAAATTTATGTTTTGACAGAGATAACGTTTATTTCTTTGTAATTATAATATTAATTACTCTCAGTGAAAAAAAAATAAAAAAGTAATTATTTTACATAACGATGATGATTCTTTGATACCTTGTTCCGAAAATGCATGTCCCTAACAATTGTTAGCATAGCCTGTTAAGTACCATACGGCAATTCACACTAACATAATTAATAAAATTCTTCAATACAAACCACTAGGACGAAGAAATGTAGGAAGACCCACTAAAATATAAACAGATTAATTCTAGCATGAGATCGGAACAGACCTTAAGGTCTAATCTTTGATGCTGATAATGGTAATTCATAAACGTTTTTAATTTGTATCGATAACGGTACAAAATTGATTAAAGATAAAACTTACACGTTGCAATTTATTCAGAAATACATGATTATTGTGGTTTTATAATTCCGCAGTCATAGGTAAATTCTACTGAATGATTGACAAATTCTCACCTAAAATCACCTAAAATAGGTTCGCCCTCATTCTTAAAATCCTGAGAACTATGATGATGTTCTCAACTCAACCGACTATTTCGGCTGCACTTTTTTAAAACCCGGCAGATATCAAACAGCAGCATTCGACTAAGAAACTCGTTAAAGGACATGTGCTTGGTCATGATTAAGTTCTAGTCGATTGCGCCAATCTTCGATTTGATTTCTTGTTCTTATCTAACTTGCTATGACGTCTGTTCCAAACAGGAATTGGTGACATGGAGAAGCACTTTCATAGAGATGTCTTCCTCTTAATAGGATATTTACTAGTGCAATAGTCGTGAGACGTATCTGCCTGTTGGTAAAGAAAATGTTGGAACAGCAATGCAATTAGTAACACCATCACATATCGAATTTGGTGGTATGAACAGTCGAGAATCGAACGGTGATCACAAAATGAGACACTGGCATTACCGTTGCTTGAAGAACGCAATAAATATATAGACATAAAAACAAATGTATGTCTTGATTCCTGTTCGATTTGTCTTTCGGGCTAAATGACCGTGGTCTGGTTTTCTTAAAACTCAACGTTTTTTCTACTACTGCGGTAGACATCCTCAGGAGATTCTGCGTGCTGTATGAACTCTTAACTCTTCAACTATCGATTGCAGACTGTTGAAGAGTTAGGAGTTTATACAGCACGCAAAATCTCCTGAGTATGTCTACCGCAGTAGTAGAAAAAACGTTGAGTTTTAAGAAAACCAGACCACGGTCATTTAGCCCGAAAGACAAACCGAACATGAATCAAAACACCTTCCATGAAAGCTTACAGTTTTTCATAAACGTATGTATGTTTGTCCTTTATAGACTTCTAAACCGTTCAACTGATCTTCGTGAAAATTTGTATATAATGGGTTTCAGATGTGACGAGTGTTTAGCCGTCATATATAACGTTCTAAAATCATTAGGTGTAGAACTTCACCTGGAACGCAAATTTAAAAATCGCTCTAGCAATCGCAATTGTCGATGTTTGACAACAAAACTCGGAATATCCTATTAAAATAAACTGAGGTACGTAGTATCAAAAAATCAGCGAAAGCTGACCATTATAAGCGGGGGTTTACATGAAATTTGAAATTAAAAATTTACTCTAGCAACCGCCATGTTTGGTTCGTCACAGTGTATATCATATCATTAATTAACCTTCAATATTTAATTTATTTAGGCAACGCAGCGCACGTCGGGTATTCTCTTGTAAATTATAAATGTGATGTATCTCGTCATTTGTGATGTCACGACCAGGGCTGCAAATTTACTTCTGGTTTTCTACTGAATTTATTTCCGAGTATTTTCACTAACCTATCAGATACTTTAACAATTTGGATTATTTTTATTAATTTAGAAATCACTTAATATATTTTGAAATACTGATGTTATTTTGTCATATAGTATTCGTAGGAATTAACTACCATTATTATTTCGATCCAGTGAACTACATGGTCTTTATAGGAAGCCAGATATAATGAGAACAGTTAAGTCTCGTAGATTGTGATGGGCATGGCATGTGGCACGAATGGGGAATGAAAGACGTGCATGGAAGCTTCTTGTAGCAAAACCAGAGGGAAAACGCCCAGTTGGTAGACCAAGAATGAGGTGGGAAAATAACATTAACTATGATTTGAGGGAAGTAGATTATACAGGGGATGAGTGGAAAATGTTGGCTCAGGATAGGGATGTATGGAGAACTTATGTCTGCGCTGCCATGAACCTACGGTTCGATAGTGCCAGTGAGTTAGTTAGTTATGGTTTCCGTCAGAATTTTCCTCATTTCATAAATTTGTAATTTTATATAATTTTTTATTTATGCATTGTATGTTTTATGCTTGAGTGAAAACTTTTTACATAAACAACATTACTAAATTAATAAGGTTAGTCTGTTCGCTTATAATGTTATGTTTTATATTTTTCTTTGTATAAATATGACCAGTCAGCCGCGGTGGACACGGTTAAACTCCTTGCCTCTGGTCCCGAGGGTCGCGGGTTCAAACCCGGCCGGGGTCGACGTGACGGAGAGGTCCTTTAAAATATTAATAATTTTAACTACTCAAATAAGGGTTAAGAATAGGAAGCAAGTCCTCCGGGAGGGACTTTAAAGTCGTGGGTCCCGAGTCTGAAGATTTTCAGGCTCGTAAAAGATCCTTAAGCCTGAATGAAAAGGCCTCTAAGCAAAACTTATCGAATTTTCCCGTCCTAGTACTACCTTGGTTTCCTAGATGTCAGTATAAGGCGGAACGCTGACCACAGTCTACTCAAATTACATCTATACGAAAACAAGTGTAACTAAATTAACATGGTTCAAATTCTTCCCTGTAGGGGGAGAGCGCCTAAATCTCTGTTAAGGGAAAACATGGGTTTACAAGAAAGAAGATAAATATGACTAACTTATTTGGTTGCATTTTAATATGTATGCCAAAACTGTACATAATATATATTGTTTGTCTAAATAATGAACAAATATGTCAAGTAAATAGTACTAAACATTAGGGTGATTCTGTAAGAGCTTGCAAAAATTAAACAAGGCATAGGGGACGCTCCACTGGATAATTTGAGTTAGGGATCCTAAGGTCCGAGAAGCCAGCCTAAAGAGATGTGGAAGTAAACTTGTTTATCACATTGTCCAGCTGATTTACAGCTAACATGCGTATAAGTTTTCACGCACTGTACTGTTTATTTGCGTGTACTTTAGTTCGTGCAAGCATGAGCCTTGTGTCTAGGAAGTCATGATGCAGTATATGACCTGACTCTTTATTCCTATGAGGGTATCTAAAGTCACTTGTGTTTGATACTCCTGTGGAAACGGACATGGAATTACTTACCTGGATTGTAGCTGCCTGTGATGTAATTCGAAACACCAGGGATATTTGCTAGGGTACGGCAGAATCTTGCTTTGATGTTGATGACCGTCAGTTTGAGCAACTGTTATAGATACAAAATGGTTATGTTAATTGTCTCAGTGATGGTACTTGCAGTTAACTGATAAATAATGTAAATAAAAAAGACAACACAGTAATGTGAGAGATACGTTTACTCCCATTCTTCTTAAGCTGGTTTCTCGGACTCTAGGTTTCCTACCTCAAATTGTTCAGTGGAGCATCCTCCAAGACCTGTTTAATTTTTACACGCTCTTAAAAATCAGCCCGATATACAGAGTGATTCAGAAATATGGCTATACGTTTGATCGCATGTTGTGACGTTATTATTATTATTATTATTATTATTATTATTATTATTATTATTATTATTATTATTATTATTATTATTATTATTATTATTATTATTAAAGGAAATAATCAGCCGCGGTGGACTAGTGGTTGTGCTCCTTGCCTCTGGTCACAAGGGTCGCGGGTTCAAACCCGGCCGGGGTCGATGGATTTTTTAGGACGGAAAAATCCAAGCAGCAAGTCCTCCGGAAGGGACTTTAAGCCATGGGTCCCGAGTCTGAAGATTTTCAGGCTCGTAAAAGATCCTTAAGTCTGAGTGAAAAGGCCTCTAAGCAAAATTTACCGAATTTTCCCGTTCTAGTACTACCTTGGTCTCCTAGATGTCAGTATGAGGCTCAAAATGACATCTATACGAAAACAAGTGTAACTAAATTAGTATGGTTCAAATTCTTCCCTCTAGGGGGAGAGCCCCTAAATCTCTGTAAAGGGAAACATAGGCTTACAATACAATACAATTAAAGGAAATATGATGTTATCATTGGAAAGGGAATCCTTGAAATTACAACAATAGAACAAAACAAAACTAATCACTGCTCACGTCCAACTTGGCGGTTTGATTTTTGTGGGCTAGCGTCGAACGCCTCCACAATTATCTTAGTTCTTTCTGCATCCGTGCTAATGCGAGGCCATCCAGGAGGTTTGATTTTCTGCATCCTTACCGTTTCCAGCAGTCGTTTTCTCTCCCTTCCCCACAGTCGACGGCTGCAATGCTACGTTAAACTCACGTCTTGCCCGTCTTGTGGCCTCACGATCATTAGCATAGTTATTGTCCATGCAGCAATTGTAATTTTCTGTTGCATATTCAACTCCATTTTGACTAATGACGTAAGTTCTACATTGTTTTGTTTTATTATATTGTTATAATTTGAATAATTGTCTTTCCAACGGTAATTTCATATTTCCTGTAATGGTAATATTTTCATCACACAACGCGATCAAACGTATAGCCATATTTATGATTCACCCCGTACAATGCGTCTAAGGGACAAGACGGAGTGGCAAGTTGGTGAACTACTAGTTCTTACGCTTATACACAGTATATTGTGTGTAAGTTTATACCAACATCAAAATAAAAACATGCAACGGCATTAAGAACAAATTTCCATCTGCCTCATCGATGCACCAACACACTGAAATACGAAGCAGCAAATATGAAACCACTAAAAGAATACATCACAGAACGAATCATCATATACTATCATAAAGCCAAACAGAGACAACTACTAGTAGAACTCATACAAAACACTCCTCCTAAGACGGTACTTCCAGAAGTACAACAACTTGCATACCTAAACAGATACGCTCAAAAAAAAAAACAACTGATGCTATGAGAGGTTTAAGCTTTCTTCCTCAGACACCCTAACCTAAATGTAAACCTAACCTAATTTTTCTTGGAGAGATATTCACTTCCTCGTTTCTCGATTACCTAAATACCGACCCCAATAATCTCAAATCCGATGGAGAACAGAATAAAGCTTGGTGATAGGAAGCGGACGACCCAAATTTAACCTCTCCTTGTGCGATCGGACATGTGCTACCAAATAAAACAATCTCAAAATCCAATCTAAAATAATCAACTCTAAAAAACAACGAAGGTAGAAAAGTAAACAAAATAAGTCCCTAACCTATCTAGTATTCGCAAGAGTACTCAAATTATTAACCTGAATCCTCCTCGCCATCCGTCCTATCGCTTGGACGCACAGTAAAAGCCACGTAAAAAAAGTTCATCCTTTGATGACTGCAAACTCATTATATGCCTCAAATTTAATAAAATTTAAGTCAACTCATGGGAGAAACATATACGTATTCCAGCGTCAGATGTAATTAAATTCGACAAATTTAAAACGTTCATACTGTTTTTTAGAAACGCTTTAACACGTAAGATCACATCGCATGTGGAACCTTATACTGTAGCTAGTAGGCTATGCATAGCAGCATTGTGTGTTGCGCTTGTGTTTTAGTCAACTATTTTAATTTTGGGCATATTATGGAATGGTGATTACGATGAAAATGGTCATGGAAATGAAATTTCAATTCGACCAAGAAAAGATTCAGTGAATATTTAGTTATTTAGATTGCTGAATTTAAATAGAGTGGCGATGTATGGAAGTGAGGTCTGGGTCCTGAATGAAGAAGAAAAAAGTAAAATTCAGGCAGCGGAAATAAGATTCCTACGGGCTGTGAAATGGTGTACAAGAGAAGAACATATTAGAAATGAGAATATTAGAGAGGAACTAAAAGTACAACCACTCCTTCAAGAAAAAGAAGAACACAGGAACAATTGAATAGAACATCTGCAAAGAATGAAAGAGGATATGATACCAAAGATGGCACTGATGTATAATCCTGGAGGACGAAGATAGGTAGGAAGACCAAGAAAGCGCTGGGCTGAACAGATGAGATCGGAACAGGCAGAGACCTAATCTGTGAAGGATGATGATGATGATGATGCATTTTCATCCATTTGATCTTCACTTCTACTCATCCACGAAAAAACGCATGTTATATTAAAATACAACATTTACTATATAATAGTTAAGACGGAACCGAGCTTTAAACCCTGGAACTCCGGAATCCGAATCTCAAATGGTACCACCGAACAAACTCACTGATAGGTTTAAAAATTATTTATTTTTATATTATGTATTATTTAGCAGCTTTTACAATGTTTCGCAACACTTCCAGCGCCCAATTAATATACTATCATTCTCCATTACATCTCTTTGTCATCCCAATCTACATCTCACAAATGTATTTTCCTCATGCTGCTCAAAACACTATCAATCCTCGCTAGTTTTAGTCTTCCTTTCCTTCTTCAACCAAGTGGCACCCATTGTAGTATTCTACGGAATCTGTCTTCTGTCATTCTTTTTACATGATCCTACAATTTTAATTGTTTGTTTTTTAAACCCTTAAATTGACAAAACACAAATTTCTTCTGTTAGATATTTGAATGCGACGGACCGTAGTGAAAACGGAATCTTGTATAACTGATGTCATTCGGTATATTGTATAATTATACACACATGTAAGTGGTTTATTTTTGTTCGCTTTCTTCTGATTTATTTCAAATATTAAATTAACTAAACCAACTGATGTATCTATAAGGATACATTACGAATTTAAGGGTTAACGAAATCCACAATTTAAGTTTGAGCATTCATCTTTTGTTTCCACCGCTGTGGTCTCGAGGTAGCGTGCTGCCTTGTCACGCAGCGGGCCCAGGTTCGATCCCCGGTCGGGACAGTTTTTCTGGGTGAGGTTTTTATCGGGGTTTTTCCTCATCTGTAAGACAAATGTCAGGAAAACTTTAAGGCCCAAACTGTCCCCGAAATTATATGGCCATCGCAATCATCAACATTCATATTCATATTAGATTAAGCTCAGGATTAGGGACTCTCCTGGCGCACCATTACCATCATCATCACCCATCATATCATCGGGGCAACGTAACCCCGCCTTCCAGGCGCCCCAACCTCAGAAGTGAGTTACAAGTACGCCATGCCAGGAGAGAACACCAGGAATGTCGAAAGACAACCTGGGGAATTTGCAAAAAAAATGCATCTTTTGTTTAATTACACTGTTTCTTATTGTATCTCTTTTAGAAATTCCAGTTGAACGCCTCTAAAAATCCATTTCTGCACAATTTTATTTATTTATTGTTCTAGATTTTAATTCCCTTGTTTTTTTATATTAATATGACTGACTATAAGTTATTTTTGCGCGATAGTGCGTTTTGTCGTACTTGCATCAGTGATGATCACGATTGAAAATTAAACTTCCTACATTTCGGGGTTGCCAACCTAAATAACTATACTGTAATATTACATATTTCAAACACGCGTGTGGCATGTAAAACCACTGTGTTCTATGTGTACTACATTCAATGTATATACAAAAAAATATCCAAATGTAGTGTTAATATACATTATACGAAACAAATCACTGCATTTTAATGAAGTGAACTTTTTTAAACAATATAAAACAATAAATACGTACTTGCCGCCATTTTATCACTAAATTGGTCTCACGGCCTCCTGTTGTTTCAAATAATAAACATTGCCCACACTGTTAACGTTAGTCAATTGTTTATAATGAAGCAAATATTTCCAACAATGATGTTATTATTTTACTATTATTTATTATTTTGAAAACACCACCGCGCAAAAAAATAATGTACAATGCACGTTTGTAAAGTGTTTTACAGAATCTCGGAAATTAAAAACCTCGCTATCGCTCAGTTTTTAAACATTTTCCTCGATTCTGTAAAAATCATTTCTCAACTTCTCATCGAAATGTACTATAAGTCTTATATGAATTTCGAATTTTACAAGATGTAAAAAAAAGTAAAGTAAAGTGATCCCACAACAGGCCCAGAGGCCCTTGGGCTAGTAGGAGGTTAAGGCTCCCACTTTTTCTGGACAATCGGCACTTTATGTCAGCCGGGTTGTCAGCCCTGCGTGACGGCCGTCTTTACCCCCAGAACAAGCGTCTGGTACTCATTTCCGTTAGAGTCGACCCCAGGGCCATAGTACCGCCAGAGAGTTTGGGTCAATTTAAAAATCCTGACCCCATAGGGACTTGAACCCTCGACCCTCCGGCTAGTAGCTCAGTGCCTTAACCACTACGCTACGGCGTGCCCCTTACAAGATGTAAGCCTACGTAAAATAGCGTGTTATATCCTTACGTCATTGTATATCGTATTGAATAGGCAATATTGGCATAACTTATAACTTAGTATAATAATATGTGTATAACTAACTTATTGAACGAAGGTATGGAAGTAATATTTCTGTACATCACAATACAATGGAGTTGTGAATGCGTATCTTTAACGGTGTAAGGAGAAGAAGAGGCGGTAAGGAAGGTGTAGTGAATATTGTCTGCAAGCGTTTCTTTCCTGTTGACGGCTCTCATAAATATCACTGCTCTGAATGTGTTGTCGCTTTCGCATCTCCCTTGCAACATCTCGAGGAATTCCTCTGTGAAAATTGCAAGAAGAATTCAAGGCATGTTACGTTACGAGATCTTGTTAAGGAATATATATGCGAAGATTTGTAGACTGCAGAAACTTAAGTGGACAAGAATAAGTTTCCGACCCTTGACCACCCAGCTTTGTGCGTCGCATCATAAGGAATTTCTTGCAGTTAAACTCTAACAGAAGTTCATTGCCTTCTTCATTTGAGATCATATTGATTTTGTCCTGTATAAGGTAAATCTCTTATCCCATCCCTAATATGCATTTTAATATCCTCCGGAATACGGTTTGTTATTTATTTTTTTACGTTTTTATGCAAGGAAAATTTAAGGCCTAAATCTGTTTTTCCAGACTATTTAACTCATGCCCCAAATGGGAGTCGATGACCAATCACGTTTCAATGAATTTTGTTTTACAACCAATCACAGTCTTGTTTCACCTCGATATTTATCTACTTCTGTTTACCATATTTTAAATGTATCATCGTCATCAGCATTGAATAATCTGACCACAAACTCGCTGGAGACTTAAATGTTTCACTCCTAAGCACGAATTAAGCAACCATACTTTTTTTCACTTACACTACAATACTTCTCCTCCGGCCACTTTCCGAATGAAATATATGTTTTTTCATATATTGATTTGAATTTCTCTGGCACTAAAGAAGCACACCCAACTTCCCACGCTTCTTCAATTTCGTCGTTTTCATTACAATCATTCATACTTGCAGCCATTTTATGCGAGATTGATATCAAGGCCTGCTGTAATCTCAACAGTTATTTATTTTCGGCATTTAGCGTATATACATTGGCCAGACTGCTAACGTTAGCCAGTTGTTTATAATGAACACAAATATTTCCAACAAAGGTGTTATTATTTTACTGCGATTTATTATTTTGAAAACACCATCGCGCAAAAAAAATAATGTACAACGCACGTTTGTGAAGTGTTTTATAGAATCTCGGAAATTAAAAACCTCGCTATTGCTCGGTTTTTAAACATTTTCCTCGATTCTGTAAAAACCACTTACCAATCTCGCATCGTAATATAGGCCTGCTATATGAAGTATATGCTGTGTATCAAAAAGGACTTTACAGCTTTACAAGCTTACAGATAAATTTATTAACACAAATATGGAAGGTTCGTCTTGCTCTTCTATATCCTAATACGTAGCTTAATGTTTATAGAATAACATTGGTTATTATCATTAAGTTGTATAATTTGTTTCAACAAATGTCTATAAGCTTAAAAAGTCGCAGGGATATTTTTGATCCCACAGTATTTCTACATGGAATTCAAGCGTAACTTATAAACAAACTTAAAATTGCATATATTTTAGATATTTTTCTTGTTAGCTCTGTTTATTGTATTGTATTGTAAGCCTATGTTTTCCCTTTACAGAGATTTAGGCGCTCTCCCCCTACAGGGAAGAAATTGAACCATACTAATTTAGTTACACTTGTTTTCGTATAGATGTCATTTTTGAGTGGTCCGTGGTCAGCGTTCCGCCTCATACTGACATCTAGGAAACCAAGGTAGTACTAGGACGGGAAAATTCGGTATTTTGCTTAGAGGCCTTTTCATTCAGGCTTAAGGATTTTTTACGAGCCTGAAAATCTTCAGACTCGGGACCCACGGCTTAAAGTCCTTCCAGGAGGACTTGCTCCTTGGATTTTTCCGTCCTAAAAAATCCATCGACCCCAGCCGGGTTTGAACCCCCCGATCCTCGGGACCAGAGGCAAGGAGCATAACCACTAGTCCACTGCGGCCGACTAATTCTATTTAAGGAACCTTAAATCGAGTAAACATATACTAACATAATTTTCTGATTTCAATAGTGCAGTGCCAATGATGGTTGAATACAATGATCTATAATAATTTCGAAATTTAATTAAAACAAAATGAATAATGGGTTAACATAATTAACTAAAACACACAGAAAGTAACTCATACATATACGCGTATGATGGATATTAGGGTATTAAATTATGTTCGAAGTAAACATTAACCTGGTCTTGTTTCTCAGAAAATTAAATAATTAATGTGTTTGTTTTTCAACGACTGAGCTTAATAACTGCTGGCTAATTGCATTATTTTCATGTGTTTCAACATAATAATGCAAACATATATCAACTTAATTGTATATGCATTATTTAGGTAAATATTGAAGGTTTGGGCACATTTAACATTCCAGGGATTCCGGATTCGATTTCTGGTTATACTGTTTCTTAATTTTTATTTAGTTACATGGTCTAAACGGTGTCTGCTGTAGAATTCGACAGCTAAGTCATTAGCCCATTTCTAGGGCCTCGAATCGCATCCCAAAATTCTATACAAAGAGGCGTTGAAACTGGGTAAGTGGGTATAACATTCTGGGTGCTTAAAGGGCATTTTCAGCAAAATTATTTGTTTTTTTAAAAGATGATTTGATAAAGTGAAATGAAGTATTTTGTATAAATAATTCAATGAAGATGTGAATCTAATAGAAGATAACCTTAATAAATAGCAGGAAATGCAGACGTTCTTTTAAACACCTGCATTGAAACAAGGAAAGTATGAAAGGCGTACTCCGATAATGTTACAATAAATGTCCACCGCTGTGGTCTCGGGCTAGCGTGCTGCCTTGTCACGCAGCGGGCTCGGGTTCGATCCCGGTCGAGACAGTTTTTCTGGGTGAGGTTTTTATCGGGGTTTTTCCTCACCTGTAAGACAAATGTCAGGAAAACGTTAAGGCCCAAACGGTCCCCGAAATCACATGGCCATCGCAATCATCATCATTCATGCTCATCTTAGGTTAAGTTTAGGATTAGGGACTCTCCTGGCGCACCAATATCATCATCACCGCCCATCATATCATCGGGGCAACGTAACCCTGCCTTCCAGGCGACCCAACCTCAGACGTGGGTTACAATTACGCCATGCCAGGAGAGAAATCAGGAATGTCGAAAGACAAACCTGGGGCATTTGTAAAAAAAAATAATGTTACAATAACCAAACTTAGGTCTTATTTTCTCTGTAACCATATCCATCCATAGTAATTCTGCTCGAAGGCAGGTCCTTCACTGCAATCATAGCATTTTCATGCTATGCTTGCAGCTTTACTAGGAATTGTGTAAGTGTGGTAGCTTCCCGTTGCTTTCCACACCGGTGAAGGAAGATGGTAATGATGATAATGATAAGGATGATGATGATGGCCATATGATTTCGTGGACCGTTTGGGCCTTAAAGTTTTCCTACATTTGTTTTACAGGTGAGGAAAAACCCCGATAAAAACCTCACCCAGAAAAACTGCCCCGACCGGGAATCGAACCCGGGCCCGCTGCGTGACAAGGCAGCACGCTACCTCGAGACCACAGCGGTGGACCCTGAAACCATATTAGATAATATAATAACCAAACAGCGAATTTTCGTTCCTGAACATAGGTGATCGAGTAGTTTGTTCTTGTGCGACTATTACGTCATATGAATGTATAAGTAGTTATCGTAACAACTGCAAATAGGTACGCTCAGACAAGTCATAATCATAGTAAATGCAGACGCTCTATTGTCGATGCTGTTTATGTAAAACACCAAGTTATTATACGAGATAGCGGGACAGTTACCTACAGTCAAAGCAGCACTGTTGCTGCGTCGCACGGACGTAGATACTAATCGTGTATAGTCAGGAACAAACAGAAAATGAAACACTTACCCAGCTTACTTAAGGTATTGCCACAGATTAACATGAAGCGAGTGTACGCAGGATGACACGGCATTAGTTCGCAAATCATCCACAGACGAAGCAGATCAATGTTCCGCTGTGTACTTAAGTTGTGATCTAATTCTAATACTGAGTAAGTTGTCTTTATATTCTGAAGTTGTATTGATATGTTTTAATTTATTATCCTGTGTTAAATTGTTCTCCTTTTTATTTTTATTATTGAAGATGATTATGAAGGGCCTAAGGGACTTTTCTCTGAACAAGTCTTTCCCACGCCGATGTCGCTAGAGTCTAATTTAATTTGTAAATTATACACTCCCTCTCTCTCTCTCCCTCCTCTCTCCCTCTCTCCCCTCTCTCCCTCTCTCTCTCTCTCTCTCTCTTTCTCTCTCTTTCTCTCTCTCTTTTCTAACAGAAGAATTACGCTAAAGTTGTTCATATCTGAATTTAGAAGGACTATTTCGGGCTAAGAATTGGAAACATACGGTGTAAGGTTTGTAAAACAGAACTGGAAGTGTGAAAACGCACTGGTGCCAATATACATTGTGACACTAGAAAACATCAGGAACACATGCGGTTGTTCACTGCTTTATCAACTTCGGACGCGGATGTTGTCAATCTGAGTTTTGAGTGATTTGTGTGAAATGATTATCTGCTACATTCCATTTAAGAAATTGAAAAATATATAATTTATTAACTTGATTGAAAAATATACGAACAGAAAAGTGCTTCGGAGAGTCAACGCCGCTTGGGCGTTATCTAGGGTCGTGCTACGACAAACTCTTGCATTGCATAATTATGTAATACTCTAGGCATTAACAAAATATAATTTAAACTAGTGATGGCACATGTTGCAAACTGGAAATCATCTGATGGCCCCAGAAGGAAGATATTGCTGATAAATGAAATTTTAAACAAAGTAAATAGTTCATCCAACGTTCACGTTTTTGAGAACACTTTGTCTCTGTTGTGACCTGATTGTATTAAACGGGATATTGTATTACTATTTGTTAATGAACGACTCGATGGGCAGGACATGTGGCACGAATGGGAAATGAAATATGTGCATGGAAGTATCTTACACGAAAACCAGAGGGAAAACGCCCGGTTGATAGACCAAGAATGAGGTGGGTGAATAACATTAGCCAGATTTGAGGGTGGGAGATTATAGAGGGAATGATTGGAAAACATTAGCTCAGGATAGGGATGTATTGAAAGCATATATCCGCGCGGCCATGAACCTACGGTTTCGATAATGCCATTGAGTTAGTCAGTTAGCTCCTGATGGCTCATCTTATATGATAGAAGCCGGTATGGAGATCAAAAGCCTGTACCTAAAACTTATTCACTTCATTTGTTTAGTACATGCTTTACTACTAAAAAGTCCTACTACATAGCAGAGGGAATTGGGTGTTCGTTTCTACGTTGATAGTTTGGTTTCTAATGTTATGAAATTGGGAGGATCTTTGCATTGAATAGTTCCATCGCTGTTTCCAGGCTTAGAGCTTGTATATTGCATATATATCGTTTATTGCCATTATTGCTTGCGTTGATCTTTCTGCTAAGTGTTTTATGAAGCTTCTTCCACTGGGTTGTAAAGTAATGCCTAGATATTTAAACTCCTTTACTATTTTGATTACAGTTTACAGTTTTATTTCTGTTGTGGCAGGGATCTTTCCACCGTTTCTGAACACCATCATTAAGGAAACGCACCGGAGCGATGATAGACAGGAACTGGACAGAAGCAAATTTCCAGATACGACACGTCATCACAAAATTAAGCGTGCATGGATTCCACCACCTAATTTGTAGAGATAAAACATTCCATGACGTCATGCATATGTGAAGTGTGTGAACAGAAATGCGAAAGATATCACACCGAAACATATAAACAAAGAACACAAACAATTACTGAGTACGCAAGACAAACATAAAGTGTTAGTGATTGTTAAAGTGCTGTTATCACCTTTGCACATTTGTGCGCAATCCATTTATATATATATATATATATATATATATATATATATATATATATATATCGTTTCCTATTAATGTTAAGGAAATATTTTTAAAGGCTCCATCAAGAGTGATAAAACTGAAAACTGAAGGAGATTGCACATCAAATTTTAGTTCCTCAACAACCAGTTGTCACACGTTGAGGTACTGTTTGCCGAATGTTATGAAACAGTGATTAAGACCATTAGTCTCTATTGAAATATAAATTCCTCTGTCATTAAAGTTTTCCAGTTCACTAGTTATGAAGAATTATACAATGACATTACATTTTTTACTGACAATTGCAATATCATATCGATATTAATAGTATATTTTTTTTAAATCAAAGAGTGAAATGTCTGCTGCTATTGACACGGTTCAGAATGTATGTGAAACAATTAATACTGTTGTACATGAAACTATTCCAGACAGTGTAAAATAAAAACTTTAAAATGTACTCCATAATAATCGTAGCTGTTTCTCAAATGTGTTACAGTTAAAGATCATCCGTGGAAAGTGTAGAGAAATTCGCCGACTTGCCGATAGATATCTTTCTCACTTGAAGATTAAGAGAAAAATTATTTATGTCACGTGATCTATTCTCCCTCCTGCACTTCCTTCCGCGGTCTGATTGGTCATGCATTTTTGCCCGCCTCCTGCGTAGATGATTTATTTGGAACAGCTTCCCTGTATATCGACGGATAGGCTTTATACTATAACTTCCAATCAGAAATATTAAATGTCATTAACTAAAAATTATGCGATGTATTATAAATTTACCCATGTAATGGGTTGTAACGTAGAAAAAACGTTACCTAATATGCATTTTATCGTAAAAGAATTTTAAAACGTCGGAATGTACGTATTCATATGGAGATGCGTCGTGATCGAAATATAACAGATTTGGACTGGGTGATACAGGTAAAATACTTATGAAAAGGAGAGAACTTAGAAATATTTAACTCGTTATTAACGAGGTGGATTGAAGATAAATTATATTAAAACCGAATATATTGTAATCGGAGGAAATTCAGAAAACCTACAAATAAATAATATGATAATTAAATGTGTTGAAGAATTTAAATATCTTGGATCTATAATAGATACACCTGGCACTTGTGAAAAATATATTATTAACAGAGTAAATTGTGCAAGGAAGGCGATTATATCCCTGAATGGTCTTTTATGGAATAGAAATTTGACCAGAAAAAAAAAGAGCTTATACAGACAATAGAAAGTATACTTACGTATGGATCAGAAAGCTTAACAATAAATGAAAGGATGCAGAAAAGAATCTTGGCGACAGAAATGGATGGATACATATATCAGACAAGGAATGGTTGCACAAGAAACTGTTATCGATAGGATAACAAAGATAGCTCTACAGTGGTATGGACATGTACAACGGATGTCCGAAGACCAGTGGCCTAAACAGGTGTTGGATTGGATATTACCAGGCAGAAGGAAGAGGTGGAGAAGTAGAAGAGCATGGTATAAGGGAATATATGATGCCATGATGAAGAGGGGTATGGAAGATGGTCAATGGGAAGAGAGGGATCTCTGGAAAGCAGGAATCAAAGGCAAACTGCTGTGAAGTGGAAAGCCTGTATTAAGTAAATTAACGCATCAAAATCGTAGTGCTACAAATGAATGGATGAAGGAGTGAATGAATAAACCATTTTGTCCCATGAAAGGCTAAGGTCTCCTGTAGAGGGAAAGCTCTCACTTGGGGAGCTAATCCACATGAGAAAATTGTTACATGCAAGCCTACATTATAACCTACAATTACAATTGAGTTTTTTATTGCTCACTAGCACTGTCCATTCATTCCTTTCTTGGCCGATCGCAGATCAGTGTACTCCTAAGCGATGTTTGATTGTATCCGCCCATCTCATTCTAGGCTGCCCTGAGCTCTCTTGCCGGCTTTACGGGTCCCACATGATGGTTTCCTGAGCCCACCTTCCTTGTTGTTGTGTGTCGATGTCGCGTCGTCGCCCCATCTCTTATTTTATTACTGCAGCTCATTGGACATTTTCTAAAGCCGTAATTTTGTTCTTACTTCATTCCGGACACCGTGTCGCTCAGTATAAAGTCTAATCTTCATTTTCCTTTGGCAAGTTTAAATATCTTTTTGTTTTTAATAGGGTTCAAGTTTGGCAACCGTATGGCAGTACAGGGAAGACACAGAAGTGAAGTGCATCCAATCACCATTTCCTATTTAGAGATTTGTCCAATATTACGTATTTGAACAAATACAAAAATAAATGCCAGCCCAAAAAAAAAAAAAAAAAAAAAAAAGTCGGATTACCATTCAGTATCTACTTTCTTCTTGGTTTTTTTATCTAAAATTCTAAATATTAAAATTTATAAAATAAAATCTTACACATGGAACTTCATGAGTGTGAATATAGTCTCTTTCATTAAAGAAAAGTTAATCGCTGTGGTCTCGTGGTAGCGTTCTGCCTTGTCACGCAGCGGGCCCGGGTTCGATCCCCGGTCGGAACAAGTTTCCTGGGTGATGTTTTTTTTCGGGTTTTTCCTCACTTGTAAGACAAATGTCACGAAACATTAAGGCCCAAACGGTCCCCGAACATCATCTGGTCGTTATTATCATCATTAACATATTCATTAAGTTTAGGATTAAGGCCTCTCCTGGCGCATCATTCCCATCATCGCCTATCATATATCATCGGGGCAGCGTAACTCAGCCTTCCAGGCGCACTATCCTCAGAAATGGGTTACAATAACGCCATGCCAGGAGAGAATATCAGAATGTTGAGATGAAAACGTGGTGGCATTGGGGGACAAAAAACTAAAATTCGAAAATAGAATCTTACATGGTTCTATCAAGATCCCTAATTTGAGTGTTTTTTTTAATCGGCTAAGTTCATTTTAATTATGTTAAAAATATGAAACGGAGGACGCGATAATGTAGTTGGTTAGGTAATACGCTACAAACCAGATCGTCGCGGGTTCGAGTCCCGAGGGGATAAGGATTTTAAAAACTGGCCTGAACTACCTCGCGACTCCAATGCCCTGGGATAGTCAGAGTCTCTAAGTGAAATGATTACCAGGTATAGGCCTATTGTCTCAGGGATAACGACCTGGCTGAAATCATGTTCCAATTGTCCAGAAAGTTAGAATCCTAACCTTCTATCACCCCATGGTCTCCCAAGGTCGCCTAAAGTATGTATATACCCCATACGTTCCCTGTGGGGACACGGTGCTCCCTATCGGGAGTTTATTAACCAGGCTAATTTAGTTACTCTTATTTGCCTACCTATATATGTCAGCGAGTGCCATATTATGTCGCCTCAATGCGACATCTAGTAGGCAACTAAGATATTACTTGGATGGATGAAGATCGGTTAAATGTTGCACAGAAGTGTTTTCATTCAGGTTTACGGTTCTTTCACAAGCCTGAATATCTTCAGACTCGGGATGGTTGCACGGCTTAAAATCCCTCCCGGAGGACATACTGCTTGGATTTATCCATCCTAAAAATCCGCCATCCTTGGGATTAAAGGCAAGGAGCATAACCACTAGACCGACAAGGCCCATTATGGGATATATATATTTTTTGGTAATAAGTAAACATATTTTATATGAAAATTCAGCCTGCGTGTATTGTGCTCTCTAAACTCGAGAAATAATATAATCGGACAACCTTCATGAAAATTTGTACATGTAGGTTTTCAGATACTGATATTGTTTAGTCAGTATCTGTTTTGTTCTAAAACCATTAGGTATAGTAGTTCACTGTTCAACTGAAACGAAAATGTTTAATTCGCTCTAGCGGGTCGCAATTTTCTATGTTTTACAACGAAACTTAATATGTTCCATTATAATAAACCTAGGTAGATATTATCCATAAAATCAGAAAAATCCGACAGTAGTTAGAAGTGAGAGTTCACCTGAAATTCGAAATTAAATATTGACTTTAGCAATCGTCACAGTATATACCGTATAATTTAATTAACTCTTAGTATTTAATTTATTTGGGCGTAGCAGAGGACGCCGGGTATCATCTTTTTACACGCTTTATAGTAGCTTGACCTGTATCTGTCTATCTATGAAACGGAATCTTTCAACATGATTTTCACTCACTTAAAAACATTGGATCTACTTGAAACGTTGTATACTTGTAAAGGACCAATGACAATACAATAATTTCAAAAAATGTTTTCTAAATCTTGACCATGATCATCAGGACATCAAAAACATTAACACCGGTGTAGTAGGTTGCGGGCGTTTCGACATTTTAGTCCATCGTTGTAAGAAATTAATATTATATCCTCTGGTAGCTCAGTTGATAGAGCGGTGGATTTTAGTGGTATATAATTTCAGAAAGCCATAGGTCGCTGGTTCAAATTCGGCCCAGAGGATTTTTTTTAGAAAAGTATTACTTTTAGCTCATACTACAATAGTATCGAATTTAAAGATACTTACATTTTTATCTTATTCTGCAAAATATTAATGACAATTTTGTAAACTTACCACATAGTAATTTATCCAGAAATTATGAGAAGGATACGATTAACTGTAACTATTTATCTATATTAAAATATTTTTAAAATATTATAATTATATACGTACGTAGACACTAAAAATATCGTAAGCAATTACATTTTCATGGGATTCCGGTTTATGACAATCAATTACACTAAAAATAAAAAATAAATAATAGTTAAAAAACTAAATCAACACGCTTTATTAGAAAACCGAACTAAAAAATGAAAAATAATTTTAATTTCCAACGCGCTTGGGATAAAATTAAAGTGGTCAACAAAAAAATCATCTCCAATACATCTAGAATAAAATTAGTTATCTACAAAAAATAATTATACCATCGAAAGCGTGGGGTGCTCTATATCAATTAATATATTTGATAATAAACAGATATTGGCAAACTAAAGTATCTAAGAAGAAAACGTAAAAACCATAAAAAGCACCCCACGCTTTTGATGGTATTTTTTTTGTAGATAACTCTAGTTTTATTCTAGATGTGTTGGAGATGATTTTGTTGTTGACCACTTTAATTTTATACCAAGCGCGTTATAAATTAAAATTATTTTACATTTTTTAGTTCGGTTTTCTAATAAAGCGTGTTGTTTTAGTTTTTTAAACTATTATTTATTTGTAATTGGTTAACATTGATTTTATAAAGTACAACAGTTAAAGCTTCAATGATATGTACGTGAATACTTCTTGTAAGTCTGTCGTTATGAAATATTTTACTCCTTTCAAACAAAATAAAGGCGTCCGATAAAACAAGTAACAGTATAGATTCTTAACTAAACTATACAATATCTAGCGTATATAGAACTGCAAGTAAATCATAAGGAAAATTGAGAATTGCGATGTATTGGTTACGTTTTCCATGATGGAAGAGTACATAAACTATTTTCTATCCACTGTTCTGGCCGTGTTAAACTGGACATGCATAAAATCGACCACGATATCCGGAATCTAAATCCTCTTATGCTGACTGTAAAACATTTAATCTCATTATTAGGCATATCTGCCTTCGTTCCCGCAAATATAATACTAGTAGCTAAAACCGTTCTCTGCCTGGATTCGACATAAATACATTTCCGACATGCATATCAGTCTGATTGAAAATAATGTAATTTATTTCAGCATTGACAGTTCGAATTTATTCATTTTCCCTTTCATCTATTTTTTTTCTTTTTTCTTTGACTTTTTTCTAGCATTAAATACCGGCACCTTCTCCTAAACTCGTTGTACTTCGTGTATTATTTTCTTTCATTCATATGACATTAATCGTTTTAAAAAAATTGATATTACTGGATTTAAAATTCAGCGAATTATAGCTAATTGAGAAGATGACCTACAACGTTCAGTCCACTATTTTCACCAAATTGCAATAAAGGACAACATGGAAATCTCAACAGAAAAATCTAAAGTCGTGAATTTCCCAGGAAAAGACACAGTTCGCAGTAAAATTGTTATTAATAATAAAATATTAGAACAAACTAACACATATAACTATCTCGGATACCAAGTTACATACGAAGAGGAAAAAGGTTTTAGTCAAAAATTATAAAATTTAACAGAGTAATAGGAATTATAAATAATATTTTCAAGCCAAACACAGTACAGCAACACACACGAACTAGAATTTATAAAACACTGGCCAGGCCCATATATGTTACGGCAGTGAAGCCTGGACAATTCGCAGTGTAGATGAACAAAGACTAACTGCGGCAGAAATTAAATTTATGAGACGTACTCCAGGTTACTTAAGAACAGACCATAAAATAAATTCTGAGATTCTCAGAGAATTACAAACAGAAACAGTCATGGGATATGTACAAAAAATACTGAAACAACTGGAAAACTCACGTAAGAAGAATGAGCAGAACAAGAATACCACGTCAAATCATAAAATACCAGCCACCAGGCAAGAGATCTTTGGGCAGACCCTTCAAACGTTGGATTGAGACCGTAACAGACCACTAGGTCTATCACATGAAAGGAAGAAGAAGAGGAGGAAGAAGAATATTCAGCTTATTTTCTTTTGTTCTCATTCATTTTCTCAATTTTTATTCTAGCCTACTGCTTTTATAAGTTCGAGCCAGTTGGCTAAGAAGGTTGAGACTCGAATCCTGAAGTCTCAGATTTTAAATTCGGAGTGACCAATCCACCTGAAAGATTTTTTAAGGGATAAATACTGAATTTAAGTTTCATTATCAGGTTAAATTTTATCAAAATCATGTTGCCACTATAGCCCTATAAATAAAATTTGATCTCGTATTTCTACAAGAACCAAGTAACTCAGTTACTTATATATATATATATATATATATATATATATATATATATACACACACATACACACACAATCTAATAAATGTAACCAAGTATTCTGCTTGCGGTTTGATCTAAGATTTGAAATCATATGTAAATAATAATAATAATAATAATAATAATGAATTTAAAAATTACGTCACACAAATTGAGACTAATAGTAATAATTAGAAATCGAATTATATGCAACGTAACAAGCTCGATATATGCATGCAAATATGCATGAAAGTTTTAAATATATGCAATACCAAATAATAAAAAAAAATAATGATTATTACTTTATTATATATTTTATTTATAAATTAACATAGCAATTAGTATTTTTATCATCTATTTATTAACATTAGCATTTATCAGTGATAAATAATAAATTATTAATCAGTATCAGACAGAATTATTGTTCACAAATTAAAACATTTTTTTCATTTTGCTACTATTGTAAACAGAAACGATCAGGTACTGTTCCAAATGTTCGATAGTAAGGTTGTGTCTTCGATCGCTCAAAATATATTTATAAACATAAAAGGACCGTTCTACGTCAACGGGTCAGTAGTTGGGCAGTATTTGAATTTGCGTGCTATTTTGGCACTTATTATTTCTGGTAAAAGCTCGCCCTTCCCATTTATAGAACTATAAATTTGACACAAAGGTTCATAGCCAGGGTTAACGTTCAAAATGTTTTCAAACTTTTCCTTAAGTTTTCTTGGGAATACCTCCGGCAATAAATAGTTTAGTTGACGGATTTTATCCAACCTTGAGTTTCAAGCTTTTCAATAATTGCAGATATATGGAAAAAAATGAATGCTAATCACAGCAATGTTTTTTTTTTTAAATACTGGAATTGTTATACGCTTTATTCACTGACAAAATGCCAAAGCCTCTGCACTATCGAAATCGTTTACTACACTTTTGATGGCCTTGAAATGTTAATTGTAGAAGAACACATATTTTTAAAATGTTATAAATATAGGGCGAAAATATGCTTTGTCAGTTTTTTTAGTTAAAATAGGTGAAAAAGGCCTAAATATGCAAATGCGTATGCAACATGCAAGAGCATATAATCCGGTCTTTATTTATAACTCATATCACTCATTGTAATGCGATTTCGTCCTTTGTGCAATTAAAATTAGCCCATAAAACAAACTTAGAACACACACACACACACATACAGAGTAAGTGCTTTATAAGACTATTCAACTAAGACAATTATTGCGAGTCCATCACAGCTGTTATGTTTACTACTTACATTCTGAAAATGAGTGTCTAATTGTTGAATTCCAAGCGATACCCTTACTTGTTTTAATGTGAGAGAAAATACTTAAGTGGTTAGAAATACCTTTGAGGGTAAACAAAAAGTAATTTTGAATTTATTTTTTCTTGTGTAAAATGGATTTTCCTCTATTTTGTGAAAACTAAATTTAATTATCTTTATTAGTTATTGAGTTATAACTTAGAACGCGACAATCATTTGAGATTGTCCTTTAAATATCCTCCACCTTTAGTACGTGTGCCGCCTGCTTTCCATAGTTTTCAATCCTGCCTCCCTCGTATTTTCAAAACTATTTGAGATAAAGTAATGGAATTTTGCATGCAAGTATATTACGTACAGAGAAACAAAATGTACCAAAACCTCTCCTGTAACATAATTGCTTCATCTAAAAACAATTGTCGCAAAAAGTTAAGAAATCTAATATTCTGATAAAAGATCCTATAGTTACTGAAAGAAATCAGGTAATTTTTTTGGATACATGATTTAAGATATTCCAGTTAAAATACAGAAGATATAACATTGTTTCTGAAAGGCCTCCTTATTGGAACTACTTGATGAAGTTTAATAATGTAGTTGAGGACGACTGATTTACCAAGTACAAATTTTGTATTTAATGTCTTATTACATAACCTCAACGCTGCTTTAAAATTAATTCTAAAAGTGTTGACATGATTTAAGAAGATAAAAAATAATTTTAAAATATTCAGAATTGTGAAAAATGCCTGGAAATCATTAGTGAATTTGCATTTTTCTCAGGTGCGATTTTGAGTGTGTGGCAACAATTTTGTAATATCAGAATATTGTACCTTAAATAGGAAGTTGTGATAACTAATGGTACCAATTCATGATTTAGTACAGCTCCAAGTTAAAAAAGACTACCTTATCTGCATGTTCGAAGGTACTTTTATCCCCTAATGATATTTGTCAAATCCTGACCTCTGAAAACATGTCTGAATCTGGAATTCTTTATCTAACTGCGTGTGTGTGTGTGTGTGTGTGTGTAGAAAGATAAAAACAGTGCAGGAACATTCATTTGGACAAATTACACATCACGAGAACAAGGAGACCTCAGTCTGCGCGCAGAGACAAACTTGTGAGCAACTTTCGTAGTAAACAAATCCATGTAACAAACAGGAGGTTTTGGAGGATGGGGATGAGTGTAACCGCAACATGCCCCTGTTCCGACTTGGACGGCAACCAGCGGCACATTAATGCAAAGCACTTGACGTACCCTCCAGGGGCAGTAGGGGATGGGTTTGATATTACCATGTGGTGTGACCGCAAAATCGATATCGTTTTCACTCAAAACCCATCCACCAGGCCGCAAATATCAAACCATTTTTTACGACATTATGTAATCCTTATGGTTTTCCTATCTCGCCCTCTGTCCTGCCGTTTAATGCATCAGTTAAAATACACCATCGGCCAGTCCATCTGATAAAAAGGCTTCTGTGTTAAACATGACATGATATCCATAACGGGCCAAGCTAATGAATATAGATTCAGCGTTCGCCTTGTACACTCCATGCTATTAATTATGTCATTCTCTCAGACTAGTTTAACGAAAATCCATTCTGGCCAGGTACATGTATGAATATCGTGTAACATTATGAGACTTTCTGTTGGTTGGTGAGTAATGTGTCAGAGGTTCGTAGATTACATTCCCAAAGAAACACGATGGATATATTTTTTTTTTGCGCGCGCGCGTGCGTGTGTGCGTGTTTCAGATGTAAATTAAATTATTGGTAATATTTCGAAATATTTGAACCAATATAGATAGATAGATAGATAGATAATGGAATTTGCCTTTTTTTTCAGAATAAAGAAAATACATATGCATTTACATTGCGCACGGGCCTGCTTGGCCGTACGTGCACTATTTTTCCATGAATAAAAAATAAAACTAATCATAATATAAACAAATACCTACAAATACATCTTGAAAGAATGAGTTCAAATCGGATCCCCAAAGCTGTTTATAATTATATACCAAGAGGACGAAGATCACTGGGCCGTCCTATGAAACGCTGGAGGGAAAATTTTCTATAGGATCGTAACAGGCCTTGGCCTAATACTTGGAAGGAAGAAGAAGACCTACAAATACACCTGTATCAAAAAACAATAACAGGCTACATATAAGTAAAATCTATGTCTACGCCACATCACAATAATACATATCTACACTCATCCATATTCCGTACATTAATATTTAAAAAATGCTAGAAAACAAATATTGACATAAAGTTAACACTCATAAAAATATACGACATTAGACTCGTGGAATAATCTATTCGATTCCAAGTAGATGCCTTCCATCTTGCAACCTTACAGGCACTTTTACTAGAAGCAGTTATCACGGATTAGCAAATTATACAAAGAATAAATCATCGTCCCAGCAGAAGATACACCAACTCCATTATATAAATAGTGCGTGTATTTATGCGAGCATATGTGAAGTTTTTAGTTTTTTTTGTAAAATAAATTAAAAGTGTTTAAGAATATGTTAAAGTGTGTAATTTATTTGTCTAATTTTAGAATACATTTTAAATTAAGAATCATTATGTCTCTAAAACACAATTATGGACTCAGTAATTTCTAAAAATCCTGGACTAGTGTTACTTTTTATGTGTATAGCAATGAATCATTTATGAATATTGATTACTTTTTTATATATTTGATAATATAAATTAAGTTTAAAGTACGTTTCTGCCTGTGTATCCAGAATATCAGACCCGAGCGTTTAGATAGTGTGAGCGCGCCTTTCTTTATGTATAGTTTTCGATCTTTTAGTTGCATACATAAACGACATGATAAGTGGGGTACACTGCATTTTATGTGACCACTACATTTCTACTACACGATGCACAGCACTGAATTGGTTTGAATTCTCTCTTATCTGTAGTCAGTGCGGCAACGTTTGTGTGAGCGCACGGGCGCTCTGAGAGTACGCAACCCCACACCTGTAGCATATCTTCACTTTTAACTTAATTAGTATATTTAAGCATTATTAATGTTTTTGCTGATGTAGTGGAAGATAATGATTTAAAGTCAGTTTAAATTTATTAGTCTACCATCATTGTCTAGAGTTGACGTCATTGTCTCAATAGAAGAAGGCTCGGGTTTGATATCCGGAACTATTTTCTTGGATGATTTTTTTTTCGGATTTCTTAACATCTATAAGAAAATAATAGAAAACTTCTTCTTCGGCTTTTTTTTGTCGTCTTGAGTTTCCATTTATTTCTATAATTCCAATATACTTCTTCCAAATTCCCATCATCCATTATAGTTCTGTCCACCGCTGTGGTCTCGAGGTAGCGTGCTGCCTTGTCACGCTGCGGGCCCGGGTTCGATTCCCGGTCGGGACAGGTTCCTGGGTGAGTTTTTTTCGGGTTTTTTCCTTACCTGTAAGACAAATGTCAGGAAGCTTAGGGCCCAACGGTCCCCGAAAATCATCCGGCCATCATAATCATCCTTAGCATTATCACCACCATCCTTGACCGGTGTGGAAAGCAACGGGAAGCTGCTACCCTATAATTCCCTAGTAAAGCTTCAAAGCATAGCATGAAAATGCTATGATTGCAGTGAAAGACCTGCCCTAGGGCAGAATTACTATGAATGAATTATAGTTCTGACATAAGTTTTCCATTTCCATCTTGGTCTGCCACGTTTATTTCTTCCAGGTGGTGACCATTGGTATGTATGGCCATCTTTGATATTTCATTGTATGTATTGTTGCCTCACTATGATGGTTGTCCGTATATATAAAAGTGGGTGCCGTGCGACAATACTTAACAATGATTAACATGCGGAATTATTATAGTGGCGGTAGTCGGCATCTTTGTATGTATTTGTATATAATAGCTGCGGGGAAACAAGGCGAGCCGCTGGAGAACCATCATAGTGAGACGATAATACATGGCCATACCATTTAAGAGTTTGATTTTCAATCCTCTTTTTAACAAGAGATGTGATAACATTCATTTCTCTCCAAAGGAATTAATTTCTTATATTAATAACAGGAAACATGAAGTTCTAATAGTTTCCGAATATCATGTGACCATATATCATCCTTATCGTATTCGCCTTGTTTAATATTAATACCGGTATATGATTCGTGTTGTTTCGATGTTGATCCCGGCATTACGCTCATCGCTCGTTCAGCGATTCATCCATGTCCGTGTCAAAAATCATGTTTGTGACCCAGAGTTAAATATTATCTCCCTGGCTGTAATGTTCGTGTAAGGTACGTAATATTGAATTGTCCAATACAATGGGAGAGGAATTATCCGTGTTGAGAGCAGTAAATTGCATTTAATGTCCAATTATAGAATGTGATTTATTTGCCTTTCGTCGAAGTCCAGATTTATTTTTCTTAATTTAAAATACCAGTTATATAATTGTTAACTATGTCAATGCATTCTATATATTATTTGATTAAAAATGTAAATGTATTCCTAAATCGTCTGCATAAACATAGTTACGGCGTGCGTTAGATTATTTGCTTCGTCATTTAGACTCTCTCTCTCTCTCTCTCTCTCTCTCTCTCTCTCTCTCTCTCTCTTACACACACACACATACATATATATATATATATATATATATATACTTTTAAAATTCATTACGAAAAATTGTTGAGGTCACTATATAAAAGTAAAATATATGGAATTGGTACCCGATACCTCAGCCGTCCTCAACTATAGATTGCTGTCGAATATTTCTGAATATTAGACAGCATTAAATAGTTGTGGATACTGAGATATGAGATACCAATACTATATTTTTATTTTTACATACATACATGTATATATAAGCATAGAAAGGAGGTCCCAAAACTGAACCTTGTAAGTACGTAAAAATACCTTCAGAGGAAGAGGTTAAACTAAGTTAAACATAAATATTATTAAATTATTTCTATTATGTACTTATGTCTACTGAAATGGATTGTTTTAGACTCTCAACTAGACATTCTAAATTGGAAAAAAAAAATCATAAATACAATCATCAGACAACAAATGAAAGTCCAAAATTCAATATTAGATGTTGTGAGATACAGTCAACTAGAATGGTACGGTCATATACGTAGGATGACAGAGGAAAGATTACCCAGGCAAGCTTCAGAATGGATCCCACCTGAGAAAGGAAACAGAGGTCGGCATAGATTTAAATGGGTGGGTTATGTAAGAAGAGGTATGAGGGAGCTAGGTCTGGAAGAATTGGAATGGGAAGATAGAGAAGAATGGAGAAAGGAAATAAACATTTAAATGCTTTGGGCACAGGAAAATGTTTAATTACATTGTAAATTTGTTTATAAATAAATAAACTATTATTATCACTATATCTCTATGCATATGCTTTAGTTCCATTTTAAACGTAAATCAAACTAAACTCAATATCAGGAGTTCTTGTATCGATATTGAAGGAACAGAAGAAAGATAGAACAAAATGGTAGTTATTGTACAAATTAGCTATGTAATAATAATTGGTCGCATTTGTTTAAATGAACATTAATGTTGTTTTATGTTTATGTGATGTGTGCTCGAGTTGTGAGAGGGAGCTCTTTGTGTAAACAAGCTCTCACACCTTGTTCAACTGTGTGAATTTGTAAAATTATACCTAAGTGGGAAATGCGTGTATATGTGATGTACTTTGCTATAAATTACTGTCCCACAAATAATTATGTCACATTTATGCTGTATAAAAGAACATCTACATAAAACAAGCGTACTTGGTCCTGTGTCCCTTTAAATTCCCTACAATTTATTCACAACGTTACTTTATTAAAATGAGTATAATATTATGATATAACTCTGTAAATATATGCAATATTTAAATTATGCTTATAATAATAATAAAAATTAATCAAAAAGTAATATTCATATACATATATATGAATTATTAACATATTTAATATTATTGATCCATATATTTTTACAAATATGTGCATAGGTATATAATTAACTTATCATGGTCTATAAAATTATACACAAGAAAATAAAAAATAGACTTGCTTTGAATATCAATTTATAAACGTTATCAATACTATTTCAGTTACAGACTTATAGCGCTGAAAATAAAGTAAAACCGTCAAAAATAGGAAGATGCATCCTAACATCTAAAAAAATATGAATCCAGATTTATGCAATAATTTTTTTAAGTTGTTACATATGACTTTATTTGTAAATAAAAAAAACATTAAATTTGTTAGTCATCTTCATGGTAGGCCTGTTCCGCTCTCAGAATGCATCTTCCAATCGTCTTCTAGGACGTCCCACATCTCTATTGCCTTGCGGTTGGTACAACAGTGCTTGTTATGTTACCCTAGAAGAACCCATTCTTAAAATATGTCCATGTCATTTTTGTCTATAGCTTTGTATTTTTTTTTAAATTTAGATTAATACATTTTAGTTCTTGCCTAATTTTTTCACTGGGAATATGGTCTCTTAGAGTATATCCTGCAAAGTATCTGAGGAAATTCGTCTCTGACGTTTCTAGTAGTTTGTTTTGTTAGTCATTAAATAAAAATAAATTTGGCCATTGTAGTCCAGGTCTGAGTTTGTGAATGTTACAACGAAAAACGAGTGAATGCTAGCGTCATGTTTGCTAACATAATATACATTTCTGCTATAGCTAATTGGATTAGGTTACGTACATTAGATAAATAAAGTTAAATTGGTTATATTAAGTGTTTTTAAGACAATATCGATTGAGTTAGCGTTATTGGCGGCCTTTTATTTGTTTGTTAGCATTTGTGTTTTTTTGTTTGTTTTTCTAACTCAATTTTTGTAGATCTATCTTCAAGCCTCAGTTAGTCCAAAAACATTCAAGACTAAAAGTGTATAAAATACTGGCTCTTCCAACTCTTTTGTATGGTAGCGAAGTATTGACATTGAAACAGAAGGATATACAGAGACTTAGATCTGCTCAAATGAGATACGTTCGGAGGACTGTAGGATACACACTAATAGATCACAAAAAAAATGAAGACATCTTAGAATAATTACACATGGAACCTTAGAAAACAAAATGGAAGATCACAGGACACCCAAACAAATGTTAAGATATCAACCTGCAGGAAGAAGAAGACCAGGACGTCCACTCAAAATACTTTTGGATGGTGTTTCTCTTGAAGCTGAAACAGGTAAACAAATGACCTAAATTCGTGAATGCACTATGATGATGATGACGATGAATTTTTGTAGACACGTTCCTGACATATAATCCCTCTAAGTTAAAATTAAAAATAATTAACAAGCACTACACAGTAAATGCAGAGAAGATTCTAATAGACCCAGAACAAGTCTGCAATTCTCATTATTTTTCCAAATCGGATTTTTATTTGGAAAAATGTGGAATGCCATGAGCGTAATTAGTTAATCAATATACTACAAACCGGAATGTCGAGGGTTCAAATCCTGTGGGTCTGTATTTTTATACTGGCCTCAATCTTCTGCCGGGACCATGATTCCAAGGTCGACTCATCCTCTAACGGCAATGAGTACTAGAAATTTGCTGGTGGTGACGGTGGTCGTCACGCAGGGCTACCAACCCGGCTAACATCTCGTGTCAATATTCTAGGAAAGTGGGACCCTTACCTCCACTACCCGAAATGATTCCTAAGGACTGTATGTGGGTCATTTTACCTTTTTTTGTCTCTTGAATCTATAATCGAACGTTGTTTTCACCTTATCGAAGCAATTACTGTTGCTTATAACATATAATGCATATTATATATCCCATGTTCCCCCATTTTTGCACTGTATACTATTGTATACTATGGAATGATAATGAACAATTAAACAGAGCGCTGATAAATAAAATACCAACTTAGTGTTTAGTTTTTGAAATGAGCAAAACGATATAAAGCTTGTCATCACCGTGATTTGATGTCGGGACTTGCGGAGTACGAGTTTCACGCTAACATCTGAGCAAAGGCATTTGATTAATAAATAGTATATTACAGTAAGAGGTTGGGAAGTGGTATTTATAAGAAAATGTTTAAAAACCGAGCGATAGCCAGGTTTTTAATTTCCGAGATTCTGAAAAACACTTCACAAACGTGGGTTGTACATTTTTTGTACGATGGTGATTTCAAAATAATAAATAATAGTAAAATAATAAACATATTTGTTGGAAATATTTGCGTTCATTATAAACAATTGATTAACGTTGTCTGGCCAATGCTAAATGCCGAAAATAATTGTTAAGATTACAGCAGGCCTGATATCAATCCTGCATAAAGTGTCTGCAAGTATGAATGATTGTAATCAAAACGACGAAATTGAAGAAGCGTGGGAAGTTGGGTGTGCCGCTTTAGTGCCAGAGAAATCTAAATTAAGATATTAAAAAACATACATTTCATTCAGAAAGTGGCTGGAGGAGGAGAATTGTAGTGTAAGTGAAAAACCTATAGTTGCTGATTTCGTGCTTAGGAGTGAAACATTAAAGTCTCCAGCGAGTTTGTGGTTAGAATATTCAATGCTGATGACGATGATAAATTTAAAGAAGTTATCAATATTGCAGATTTTGTTACACTAGTTAGCTTCCTCAGAAAGAAGAATATTGGACGTAAAGCTAAAAAGTCTAAAAGTTTTCTGTAGAATTTTGTTTAAGTCAACTTTCAATATTGTTTCAAATAAAGTTCCGTTCATTTAAAATGCAGTGATTTCTTTCATACAATGTGTATTAACACTACCTTTTGGATATATTTTTAAATATACATAAAGGGCAGTGGTTTTACTTCCCGCACGTGCGTTGTCTTCTTCTTCTTCTTCACTTCACGGGCTAGGCAAATTGCCTGTTCCGCCTCACAGTTGTTCTGTCCATCTTTTCACTGGCCTTCCTACATTCCTTGAACCTCTTGGCTTGTAGTTGAATGCTGCACTTGGTAATCTTGATACATTCATTCATTTATTCTTTCCACGTGTGTAAACCATTTCTCTCTTTATTCTGTGATTTTCTCATCCAATAAATGTATATATTTAACTCTGTTCTTATATCTTCATTCCTTATCCGATCCAATGTTGTGCAGCCTTTTGTTCTTCTAAGGAAGTTCATTTCTGCGCTTTGTATTCTACTTTGTAATTTTTTGGTCATTACCCAAGTTTCGCTTCCATAAAGTAATGCAGGAACTGCCAATGTTTTATAAAACTTCAATCTAGTATCTCTTCTTGTTTTATTCTTCAATGTTTTATGTGGATTGTAATATGTAATATTACAATACAGTTATTTAGGTTGGCAACCCCGAAATGTAGGAAGTTGAACTTTAAATCCTGGTCGCCTTTGCTGTAAGTACGACATTCCAACCACCGCGCAAAAAATATCATTAACCACGAGGTGTACTTCATTTTTTTGAAAACTTATGTAATTTATAGTAGCCTGCTGAGTTTCTCGGGATGGTTTATTAAATTAACCATTTTAGGCAAAAATTGTCAATATATGGTGTCTAATAATAATGTCGCTATCGTATCAGATTAATTTAGGCGCCTAGAGACGCTGAATCTCTCCGGGCACTGCCTGTTATTCTGGATCAATGATTCATTCTTCAATTACCCTACTGATGATAGGTCAATGGTGACGTGAGGTAGAGAGACTCTATAATGAACTAGGAGTCCAGAACTACATTATAGAACTAATGTCCTTCTTAGTGACATGCAGTAGATCACGAGAATGGAATAATTTACGTATCGATTTGTAGGACATATTGCCTTATATTAATTAGTGGTGTATGGAAAACAAATACGTTTAGAATTGCAATCCGACAGTTCTCATGTTTCAAAATGTAGTGGTCTATCAAGTTTGACTGAAATTTCTTCGTCTTCTCTGGGTTATTTCTAAAATTTATTAAATTAGAATTTCATTAACACGGTACATTTAATCAAATTGTTTGGTGATACCAATAAAAATAATATAATAGAATTTTTATTTAAGCTAGTAGGGTTAAAACTATAAGCTACTATCTTCCACACAACCAGTAAAATAAGTAATATGTTTCTACATTTTACATAATTATCTCTAAAACTAATTCTAAATGCTATTAAACTTCAGAATAAGTACATTCGTTTTAAATATAAATACAGTAAAAGCTCCTTATTCGTGGGGGATACGTTCCATAAATATGCCGCGAATATGGAATAGTAGTAGTAGTAGGACTTTATTAGACAAAAAGTAAGATATTTACAATATTATTTACAAATATGGGTCGCACGGGCAGTAAGCCGTACGTGCTGTTGACAGTCCGTTACAATAAAGTAATAATTGGTACTAGTGTAAAGAAAAATAAACAAAAAAGCAATAACATTACAATTACATAAAGAAAACACAATAATATTACAACTAAATAATAACACAATAGCATTATACACTAAAAAACATTAACATTACAATTACATAAAGAAAACACAATCATATTACAATTAAATAATAACACAATAGCATTATACACTAATTAATTTATATATAATTGTTAAGAATTAATGGTAGTGCATTTTGATAACATATATTTATTCATGAATGAGTGTTGTCCTTATTTTCCGCGTTTTGTCCAGAAAATTACCAAGGTTTATCCAATTTTCTGGATTTACCAATAACTCGTAGCATGCCAATCTTTCCCGATTTGAAATCGAATAATAATTTGTATGGCTATATAGGGGATATATTCCAACGTTCCAAAATAACATAAAAATTATCAAAATAAAATTAATTAATGAGAGATTTTAAACAATTTTACTTTTACTCGACATTATAAATTGGCAACAAAGCAAAAGAGTCGCGTGTTAATCGCTGGAAATTATGGCAACGAATGACAAGTTGAAATAATAAATAATTGATCGTGGCGAGGGCGGTATTTGTCAACGGACATAGCGGTATGTGAATTACAGTGGCAGTGGTTTTTAACAATGAACTTTAGGCTTATGACAATAAGGTTTGGTTTACTTTAATATTTATTTGTCCATTTGGTTTGAATCCTTCTCTGTAAAAGCCGCCTTGACACGTGCCTGCAGTAAAAAATGTTGCCGATGCGTTAATAAAGGATACTAATCCTTCTAATATACCAACTGGATCCGCGAATAAAGAAATTTTTAGCCTCGAATACAGGAACTGTGTCGCAAATGTTTAACCCGCGAATAAGGAACTTTTACTGTACTGTATACTGTAGTAGTCATAAATTTATGTACAAGTAATAATAATTTTTAATTTATCAAATTACTCATGATTAGGCTTAAGGAGCGGGATGGTTTTTAACGGTTCGACATTATATGACGTTATCGCATTCAAGCTTTTATTGTAGTATAGTACATATCTGCACACAAAATATGCAGCTTATCAGATGCAACCAATATGACCTAAGTTATCAATGTGTATGGTCTATTTAAATAACAATGAAATAAAATACTTTAGAATCAATTGCTTGCGGAATCGAAATCTGAGCCACAACCAGGGGTTTCACAATTTGTATTTTTTCGATAAGTTATAAAAATTAAAAAAGTCTTACCATCAATTACAAAAATGAAGTCTGAACCACGGTCATGCCTTTATAAGAGCAACCATGCCATGAATATTCATATTTTTTTAGAAGTTGGCATGAAAATATTTAAAAACAATGTTATCTTCGTTTACAGTTATCTTCTGTAATCTGCTTATTATTTTCATTTAATACAAATGAATTATAATACACGTAATTTTCTTACATACGCACGTAATTTTTAAATCTACAAGTGGCGAAAATTCAAGGTTCTGTTCGATTTAGAATAGAAAGTAACAGTAATCTAAATGAATTTTTTTTTTTGTAATTTTGTGGCCGATGTGGCTACTCAAGAGTAACTCCTCAACAATAACTATTTTACTAATAAATCTGAAGGTACAATTCATAAAACGTCTAGTGCTTCAAAGATTCCGTCATACGAAGTAACCTTCTTATTTTATAACATGATTCATAGTCGATATTACAATGTTTTCAATAAATATCCAATAAGAACTAAAAAATGACTTCATATTTCTATTAGAATCTAAAAAAGAACACCGATTGTTGGAGTTCTGTATAAATTGAAAATAGTTTATCATTTGATAAACATATAGGTAAAGAGATCCAACTTTAGTATATCCTTGGAATAATAAGACAATAACTCTCTTACTTTTTCAGGGAATCGGCGACATTCTCCTTGACCCCGATATGTGTGTGTGTCTGTGTGTGTGACTAATTCCAGTTACATGATATAGTGCAGCCAGAAGTTAGGCCAGTTTAAGATTTGCAACCCCATCGGGAAACGAACACGCGATCTTTGGGCTTGAAGAATATTTCCTTAATACATCACGCTACGGCTTACTCCATACCATTGGTATATTATATGTAAGAATTGAGAAAGAAAACCAGTTGCTACATCGCTTGCCTGGAACCAGGATGTTCTAGTTCCACATTCTAAAATTTTTCAGGGGAAGTCGATGAAGTTTTAGAGACTACCGAAATAATAATAATAATAATAATAATAATAATAATAATGATGATGATGATGATGATAATAACACTGCTTTGAGGAAAGACGTTTTAAAAGAAATAAACAGAGTATGGGAAAGCTAATGTTACTTTTCAGTTCCCTAATGTATAATTATATTTTACAAAATTGGAAGAAAATTTTTGGAGTTAGAACAGACACGTTAAACAATATTTTTGCGCTATAGTGCGTTTTGTCGTACTTACAGCAATAGCGACCGTGATTGAAATTTCAACTTCCTACATTTCGGGGTTGCCAACCTAAATAACTATAATGTAATATTACATATCACAAGCCACGTGTGGGAAGTAAACCCACTGCCCTCTATGCCTATACTACATGCAATGTATATACAAAAAATATCCAAAAGTTAGTATTAATATACATTATACGAAACAAATCACTGCATTTTAAATGAACTGAACTTTATTTCAAACAATATAAAACAGTAAATACGTACTTGCCGCCGCCATTTTATTACTAATTGGTCTCACGGCCTCCTGTAGTTTCAACTAATAAACATTGCTCACCTGTTAACGTTAGTCAATTGTTTATAATGAACGCAAATATTTCCAACAAAGATGTTATTATTTTACTATTATTTATTATTTTGAAAAGACCATCGCGCAAAAAAAAAAGATAATATACAATGCACGTTTGCGAAGTCTTTTACACTATCTAGGGAATTCAAAACCTTGCTTCTATAAAAACCACTTCCCAACCTCGCATCGTAATATACTATTACAGTTCAATGTTCTAATTCCTTTCTGGTTACATTTGAAGAGATGAGTATGTAAATCTTTATGTTTTTAACACGAAATCTCGAAAATGTTTCACCGTACCTGAAAAATATTAGTACATGGAATTTATATCTCAGTTGTTAAATATAATGATTGAAAATAGTGAAATAAAAAGAAATGTTCTTCCCTTATTAATATTTTTGTATCCAATTAATGTTTTAAATTCTTTGTGAAGAGCATCTAAGATTGAATTTCATATAATGAAGCTTCACTTGCTCAAAAGCAAGTTAAAATTATAACAGACTGGACTCTTATTTGCTTTAGTGTAGGGGATATGTATTACATTTTAATAGATTGCAGAAACGTTATAATCTTGCCTAATAATGAAAATTGTGTAGAATATGTTCACAGCCTTTTGCGTATACAGTGTTGTTTCACTTTACTTGTATGAAATACTGTTGAAGTTACTTGGATTCATCAAACGCCAATTTTGAAGTCAAAAAGAAAGTGTTAAGTCTCATTGGAATTCATTTCAGTTGCAATTTTCGTTCTACGTGTACCATGAAAATCCTTTATTATTGATAAGGCAGAATGGAGTCCCGGTATATCCAGGTTATTGACAAAATCCAAAATTTTAAATAATGGTGAATACAGTATATGAGCAGAAAGTCACTGCAATATTGGGCTCAAAAACTTAAAAGTTTTCCAACTATCAGGTTTTAGAAACCAAAAGAAAACCCATTGAAGAAACTCCACTACATCTGATATGAGATCAGAACGGATCAAGAGTGGCCTAAAATCCTTGAAAGCTACATGATAATAAAGGAAATGAAATTGAATATGTTTGATATGATGATCGATCGCAATGTTTACTTCTTGCACTGCACTGTGCGCTATTTCTTGATACTTGTGTTTTATTTTTCTGAATGTACTGGTCCGCCTTTATTCATCAAAAATGTATGTTTTGTAACGCGCCTTTACACTTTTTTTTTATCCTGGGTCTCACCAGAATCGTATCTTATGGTGGTCTTTTATATGCATTTTCTTCTTTCACTTTGTTCCTCCTCACGAAACTTTAATAATTTACAGCATTATGCCATTATTCGACCGAACAGAAAAACACAAGCCATAATGAAAATGTTAGTTTCTTAAACCTTGTTAAATTATAAGAATTTAACCTTTATTTTATAATAGGAAACATATTTTTGAAACTGAGAACTGTTTAACACACTTTACATGTCAAAATACAGGTAAGAAGAGTATTGTAAGAAACCACTTTCCTAGTCCGTGGGTCGTTTGGCGTGCTAACTTCACATCGATTGTGTTAATTCACATAATTCTATCATAGTTAGTCATTCGATAATCTTGGATGATCAAATTATAGCATTGTGGAACTAAGCAGAGCTTTGAACAATATTGAACAATTCGTTTTAACATGGAATGTGCAATTTTATGTGTAAAACTCTTACATAAGAGAGTTGATATATTATGAATAAAGAAGTTTCATTTTTTAGTAAAAAGTGGAGTTAGAACAACCTGGTTCTAAGCAGCCGACATGTCAATTTGAACTAAAAAAATAACACTGGTTATAGTCCTTGGAAAACTGAAAAGAAACGTAGATTGCTATATTCATAGATGTATTTAAAATGAGTGGGACAGCGTTCGGTACACCCCTGTACGGAACTGAGGAAGAACATCACTTGGAACAGAGATGGATCTAAGTTAAACTGGCCGACCGCTGAGTCAGGTTGCCAGCAGCAGGATTTGCAACAGATCAAAGACATTAACAAGGTACGGCAGTCTCTAATCTCTGTACTCAGCCAGTGAACATTCAAACTCGGTTACATAACTCGTAAATTAAAAATACTAACTGTCCTTTAGTCTTATCAACATCTTTGTCCTTTCTCCCGTAGTCCAGAATTCAAGATTTGGCCCCATCTTGTGGTATCTCATTCAACCCATTACAACCAAATTTCTATCCGTTTGCTACTAGAAGAAAATATTAAGTAAAGTCGAACATAGACCAACTTCAGGATATTTTTTAGAAGAGAAAATCTTACTAAGAAATATACAACCCCTCTTACTGTACTTAACTAAACTTGGATAAATCGTCTTCTATGGGCTAATCCAGGAAGTAGGTCGTGGTATAATTATCTCATTATAGATTAGAACTTTCTTATATCACAGAAAGATAAAAGTATAGGTTCCGTTTTTTGAAAGGCCATGAGGGGTCATAGGAGCGTAGGTGCAAATTTTACGATTCTTAGCAAACGGAACTGTTATGAATTAGGATAGCTTGGCTTAAAGCATGAGGCTCAGAAACGTTCCTAGTACTCATCTGTAGGAGAATGAGTGGGTTGAAGGGACACGGATGAGTTAAGAAATATCACCATTTCCGCTGTCGTGATCGAACTCGGGCCGTCCAACCCATGTACTCATTACCGTTTGAGAGTCTCCTGGACGTGAATAAATATTAATTTATTGAAATAGCGATTAAGTGCATCGCCTCTATACGATTGATTCTTATTGAATTTTGTTATATAATACAATTAAATAGTTCAAATAAATATTAAACCGAAGAAATTTAGCTGATTATAAAGGCGTTACAGACAAGTAATTTGAAATAAGGAACCTAGGATTTCAGAAAAAAAGTTATTAGTTGTTAGTTTTGATACTAATAGTCCAGTAATAATATAAAAACGTAGTGCAAGATGAAGTAGGATGGTTTCGTTTCTTAATTAGGGTGGATCAAACAGACAATTATTAAGATCTAATTATATATTCTCCTCTTTGTATCAGGTTATAAATTACTAGAACACAAAATTAACATAGATATCAGAGAATATATAATGTAGAATCAATTACATCTATGGTTCAAAGATATGGCGGAACAGATAAGAAGGTTTAATATTTGATGCCGATGAAATAAAAAAAATAATAATAATTTGAATTATATTTTAGTCACTGTCCTGCGCCGTAGTATATTGGTTGAGGCGCCTTGGTGCAGAGCTGGATCGAGTCTCTATGGGGGAACAAATTTTGTCATGGTATTTCGGCCAGTATGGGACCGGTGCCCACCCAGCATCGTGAGGCATTTGGGTAGCTTCAATAAGTAGCGGTTCCGGGTTGAGAAAACCAGATATAACGGCTGGGGACTCGACATGCTGGCCACATGTCACCCCTACACTGGCTAGATGATGATCTTCCTCTGTGATTGACACATGTGGATGTGAGGCCAGCAGCCGGCTGGTAGGCTAAGGGCCTTCTAGGCCTGTCGCGCCATGGAAATATAAAATATAATAATAATATATAAAATATAATAATAATATATTTTAGTCACTATATTAAATGTATACATAATTGGAATTAAAAATAAATAAATCGGTTATCTTTTCTGAGTTATTTTATACAACGTACACTATTGTATGTATATAGATGTAACATATGCTTGTTCTGGTGAGTGGAAGAGAAGGCCACATGGCCTTAACTCCACCAGGCTAAATAAATAAATAAATAAAATAAAAAAATAAATAAAATTCTGGGAATAAAATTTATACAGCACCATGTTTATCAAGCGAGCATGAAATATGGAAATTCACAAGAGAAATATAAAATTGCATTTATCATAAGATGCAAAATCACGACAGAATACAAGACACTTCTCTTTTCCCTTCCATTAATTTTCATTTGGTACTTTTTTTTCAATATTCAACTTGTTACACAGTTCCTACATCAGTATGAACCAGTTTGCGTAAGAGCTATTAATCTCAATTATTTTATCCTTGATAAATTATTTTCTTTATAGCAGTTGAAAAATTCAAGGAAAGGACTTTCATTTTGTTCCTGGAATTTATAGGGTGCAATTCTTTTCTCGTACAACTTGTTCCGCGAATAACATAGTTCTTTAAAACCCAAATAACTTAAGGGATTATTAAAATATATGGATATGAGATTATTCTATTCTGCCCTTCCCAGTTTCCATTCCTGCATTTTATAGTAAATTCTCTCATTTGTCCTAAAATTCAAGAAAAATAAAAATAAATCATCATCTGAAGTAATAGAATATGGACTCGCTGTAAAATACTGTTTTTATTTGTTTGTAATAAGTACAATGCAAATCCTAATAACTATGATTTCATACAATAATATTAAAATACGCTGCAAACTTTAAAAATAGCTTAATTATATCTGGAAATCTATTTTGTTTTCTAAAATACATTATTAATATGATTATTTTGTTTATGAAGTATGTACTCAAATTATTTTAATATATTTATAGAGAAAGAAAGTAGCCTATTTTACAATGAAAATAAAAAAAATTATAAACATGAGTCAAAAAGTAAATGCTTGGAAAACATCGGCCCTCATGTTCTCAAAAACGATGCCTTTGGAGTATGGGAAACAATTTTGACCATTAGCGCGTTTAACTCGAATAGTATATTACATTACTTTCCAAAACTACAAGTGATATTTATATGATCGAGAATGCAGTTTGAGAAAATTAGGGCCCAGGTTTTCCAAGGTATAATTTTTATGATGATCTTGAAGAAGATTTTCGGGCTGTAGGCCGTGGTCGTGAGGCTTGTAGTTCCTCGACGTTTCGCCAGAGACTGCCTCTGGCATCCTCAAGGGTTGAGGATGCCAGAGGCAGTCTCTGGCGAAACGTCGGGGAACTACAAGCCTCACGACCACGGCCTACAGCCCGAAAATCTTCAAGATCATCATAGCAACTTAGCAACTCCGGCCGTGAAAGTCTACGTGAATACATATAATTTTTATATTTTTTTTAATTAAGTAATGACTAATAACATACTGTAAGTGGTATATCAGATCTATATGCATGCTTATTCTGTTAAAATATTAATTTATTCTTTACTTTCAAACGGAAATAATTAATTATTGTATTATCTTAATCTACATTTTGCTTCCAGTATCTTGCCATTCAGAGTTCCATGTTGTAAAGCTAAGGATATTTTAAAATGTTCTTTGTGCATCACTTTTCTTTCATCATAGAATGGGTACAAAGGACTTGGTATGATAACATTGTGATGCAAAGTGCGGTGATATTTAGTCACGATTTACTACCAGCCGGAATTCAGTAATTTTACTACAATTTTTTAAGAATTCGGAATGTTTCTGATGGCTTCCTTCCATTCCTTAGACAGTTCCATGTATGGGAAGTAATTTTGATTTGCGTCTTAAGTTATTTTTCTCTCAAAATTTTGGAACACTTTAATGAAATTTAAGTCCAATGTTGATATCCTATATATGTTAATGCTATGCTAAAAATCTCCATGACGTGATAGGCCTAGAAGGCTCTTCATGACCTACTGACAGTCTGTAGTCCTCACTTCCAAACATGTGTTAATCACTGAAGTGTACGATCACCTAGCCAGTATTGAAATTACTTATGATCAGCATGACAGGTTCCCAGCTGTTTTTCTTTTCAACTTGGAGCTTGTACTTATTGTAGTTACCCAAATTCCTAATGATGCTAGATTGACACCCGTACCATAGGCCTATTGGCCGAAATTCCATCCCACTTTTTCCCTAATGAGGACTCGAACCAGTGCAAGTCACTTAGCTGTGCATGGAGGAATGATAGGACCTACATTAAACCGCTCGTCCATGGTGCGGGACTTTTAATATTATGACACAATTCATAGTTTTTAATCCTACTTAAATACACGGTTTCCTTCTCGCATTTATAGAGATGCAAGATAATTATTTAAACATTCATGAACGCATATGAATGCCCAATTTGATTAAAGTACTTTTAACATAGAAAAAAAGTGTTTTATGCTAGCGTATAAGCTTTGAGTGCAAATTCTTGTTATTTTACGTCTGTGTTTCAGCTCTTTTATGTGATGTTACATATATGGCTGCTAAAATATTGATAATACATATTTTATAAACCTGTCACAGCTAGCATATGTGCAGCTATAAAGAGAATACTTAAAAATAACGACGATGCCAGTCATTTCTCGAAATAAATCTGTGTTACGAAGTTACCTCAACTATAAATTTACCGCTTACGAAGCAATATGGAGGGTAATATGCAACAATCTGGATGACACTTGGAATGCACTGAACCTGTGATGTTACAAGTGTGACAATTTACATCCGGATGCTGTCCTCCCCGACTGCTGTTAATTACTCTTCCATGAATTAACAAATTAATTCTGTAGCAGCTTACGACGTTTACCAACGAAAAATTAGAAGCAGTATAATATAAGTTGGAAGAATATCTAAGAAATAAAAAAAAGTAAATGAACCCTTAATTTGGCGAAACAATAATTTCTCATGTAATTTATTTAAATGGCCAAAAACCTGCAATGGCATAACGTTTGATGGTGTTATGCATCACCCTGCTGTTCACCACTAGATTAGTTTCGACAAAAAAGACATTTACAAGTCAATTTTCACTATTTATTGTAGTGCCAATCTAAGAATACTGGATATTTCAAGTTATTTTCCTTGTTTCACAGTTATGCATCAACAATCAAAGAACGGGAATATTTTACGCTTAGCTGCATTATGCAAAATTTAGATTAGCGTTTATGAAGATCCGGTTTTATAGTCGTTTGTTGCAAAACATATAATCTGATAGGATTCATGGTTTTCACATTTTTCTTTAATAGTAAGGCTACATTTAAAGATTTGACGCTAAGAGTATGCTTACACTTACTTCATGAGACAGTGAACAGATGGCATCAAAATCTCAATTTTAAAAATGGCGCTTAGCGATTGATACATAGCATCGTCCAATTTACCTTTTAGTATCAATAATTCTACGAATCAAATCTCTTTTAAATATTCATGTTGTAAATTGAGGTAGCGAAATTTAAAAATACAAGAAATTGTTAATCATTGCTTTAATGACCTCCTCAGATAATCTAATTTGCTCCCTATTTGTAGTACCTGTCCACAGTCATGCTTCCCTTCATCTGCACAAAGACATGCACATCCTATAATCAACATCAATCCATTCCAGATTGAGCGAATATATCAGAAATAGCGACATTGGACGAATTAGTGTACGATAGTAGCGAAGCACTCGATAATACAAGCAAATACAGATGTTGGGTCTAGGTTTATCAGGAATTCAGTATTGGTCACGAGTGAATAATCCATGGCGGAAACTTGCTGAATTGCATTAAAATCAATTGTACCAAGGTAACCATGTACTAACCAAGAGTCTGAAAATCCATTGCAAATTCTGCAGTCCAAAGCTTGATTAAACATAACTTTGTTTATACTTCGTACTTTATACTTATAAAGTCGGCTTACGGGTATGTCATATGTGTTGCTCAAAATCTGAGATTTTATTAAAATTTAATTAATTTATATCCACTATTAATATGGATCGGCCGCGGTGAATTAGTGGTTATTTCTCTTTGTCCCCTGGTCCCAAGGGCCGAGGGTTGAAACTCGGTCGGGGTCGATGAATTTTCTTTAGGATTGAAAAATCCATTTGCACGGGGAGGAAAGGGAGACTTAATATGCTCTGGGTATTTATTAAGCTCTTTAGAGAATAAGTAACTACAAGAAACACATGGATTGTAGCCCACACCAAAGTCCATCAGTAAGTCTTAGCATAATGAGTCGCGTGAATGCAGAGAACTAGAAGATAAATACAGTAATCTAAATAACTTTACAAGCAGAATATCTCCGTGGCTGGGCCCATAATATTCACGGAGTTGTTTCATTACTTTAGTAGGGTAACTACTAGGCATTTATAAACCATCTCAATAAATATACTAATTGGAGCTAATAAATAATCTATAACCACGACTGCCTGACAGTATTGTATCAAGCTATTGCTAACCAAGGTTCAAGTTATCTATTGTTTAAATGAAAACACTTTAAGCTGTGGGTCCCGAGCCTGAAGATTTTCAGCCTCGTAAAATATCTTTAAACCTGAATAAAAAGCCTCTAAACAAAATTTATCGACCTCATCATCCTAGTAATACCTTAGTTGTCTGCTAGATATCTCATTGGGTCGGTGTGTTGACAGCATGCCATTAATGACATATATGGGCAAATAAAGTAACTAAATTAACTTGGTTTAGTGACTCCTGACAAACGAGAGGTTAAGACTGAATATTGAGCTACGCCATTGCAGATAGTAGATATTTTACAAATGTGACCCGTATCTTGATCTTGTGTCAGGTTCTTGACTTCACAATTTGAGGCCCCAGTTTAATTTCCGGCTTTGGGTATGTGGATTTTCGTCTGGTAATTGTACATATTCCATCTGTGTGTGTGTGTGTGTGTGTGCGCGCGCGCGTCCATGTGTCACTGTGACTAATAAGCGTGTGTTCATGTGTAATGGGACAATTATAAGAGACAGAAGTAAACATGGTGAACAAATAGGGCCAAACGGGAATAAGGAAAACAACTGAAAGTAAAAAAAAAAGTAATGTAAAACATAAATATGATCCTCATATAAGCATATTTAAGTGAAATGTTTCGTCAGGAGACGGCTTAAACATATGCACATCACATTTAGGGCAAAAAAATATTGTTACTATGAATCTCATTAAAACCAAACATGAATTTAAATTCAGACATTAACATTATTCTAGGAACTTAAGAAATGAACTTCAGGAATCGACTACAATAATATTATATCATTGGACAATTTATGCAACATAAATTGAATTAAATTTAATATTTGTAAGAAATTTAAATCCAACATAAAATATAATGTTAGTTATAATCCATAATTTACGCTTAGCGATAGAGTAAATTTTTAATGTAGTTTTGCAGCACTATAAAGTATATTTCATTTTATAATATGAATTGAAGTTACCTTTACCTTGAACACAAACACTCCAGTTTAAAGATTGCTCTCAACTTGAAAAAATTATACCCCATTTTGCATAATAATGGCCATTATGAATTTCAACTTGAACAAAGTTATACACGTTAATAGAGTAACTATCTCAATGGAAATGTTCCTTAACCACTAGCATATTTTCGTTACCTTGTATTATGTTATTTTCTAAAATTATCTTATAATTTTCTCTATCTAAAAGGTAAAATTCTAGGAATGTATGAAACAGTTTATATAAAAATATCAACTTTTCAAAGTAAGTAATATTTTTTAACTGCCTAAATATATTGGTAATAACAGTTAAAAACTATTTGTGTTCAAGGCGTTAATTGCCATTGACAAAAATACATCGGCTCATGGAATAATGATCCTTAAAACAATTTACCCGCTGTTTGAACAAAGATATATCAGTTCAGATAATTAATTGTATGGGTAAAATTCAGTTTTATTATATTTTAGGTTAATGTTTAAAATTATAGTGTTACAATGATTCATGTTGTATTAAATTTAAAACGAACTTCTTTGAGTAAAAATAAAAATAAATAAATAAAATAAAAAACTACTTGGCCGATTTGAATGGGGGTCTTTACCACCATTTAGTGATTCTTTTGGCAATTAGCGTGTATATATATATATATATATATATATATATATATATATATATATATAACATAATACCATATGTAATTTCGAAAATGATTTGTCTGTATCGCTTTGTCCTTGTGGCATCCTCTAATGAGGAAAGTTTTATATGATAAAAATTACAGCCGGGGGAAGAAAAACGTACATCGGTGCGCTAAAAAAAGTAGCCTCTTGGACGAATGTATGTATGTTTGCTCTTTATAGACTTCTAAACCGCTCAACAGATCGACATGAAAATTTGTCATACAGCTTTTCAGGTACGGCGAATGTTTAACCGTTATTTGTTGCATTCTAAAACCTTTAGGTGTAGGGAAAAAAAACAGTTTAGAAAGCGTTTTAGCGGTCGCAATTTTCGATTTTTCACAACAAAATTCAATATATGCTATTAAAATAACCCGAGGAAAGTATTCTCGAAAGATCAGCGAAATTCGACTGTTGGAGATGGGGGTTTACCTGAAATCCGAAATTAAAAATTGACTCATTCAACCACCATGTTTAGTTAGTCGCAATGTCTACCATACAAACTAATTAACCCTTAATTTTCTTATTACTTATTCTACTAAAAATAAAAACACATATTTAATTTATTTGGCATAGCAGCGCATGCCGGGTATCAGCTACTATTTCATAAGAACATAATTGTAATATTGAATTGATTTCACATAAAATTAGTGTTACTATTATTAAACAAGCTCTTCCAGATGAATGGAAATAATGTATTGTAATACCAATTTATAAGAAAGGGGATAGAACTGATTGCAACAACTACAGGAACATCTCATTACTTTCAACTTCCTACAAAATTATAACAAATATATTAGTAAGCAGACTTACTCCCTATATTGATGACATTCTAGGAGATCATCTATGTGGATTTAGAAGACACAGGTCTAGAACAGATAACATTTTTAGTATAAGACAGATTTTAGAAAATAAATGTGAGTATAATGGTACTGTACATCAACTATACGTAGACTTCAAAAAGGCATACGATTCAATTAAGAGGGAGAAGTTATATAGTATTCTGCCGGATTTCGGAATTCCTAGAAGTTAGTTAGACTTATACGAATGTGTCTAAATGGCACAAAGAGTAGGGTGAATGTAGGCAAACAGTTTTCGGATACCTTTGGAATCCAGAATAGGTTGAAGCAAGGAGATGCACTATCTCCTCTACTATTTAATTTTGTATTAGAGCATGCCATCAAATCTTTACAGGATCTACAGCTCAATGATATCAATAAGCTGTTAGTTTATGCTGGTGATGTAGTGTTATTGGCAATAGCGAAGAGATACTAAAGGCCAACATGCACACACTATTGAGTAACACTAAAAAATCATTAAAACTAGATATATGATCACACATAGAAATACATTATATAATGGAAATGAACAGCTAATGACAAATGAGAAAAATTTTGAGGAAGTGGTTGAATTCAAATACTTAGGAACAATAATCACAAATAGGAATGAGATGCACAAAGTAATTGAACATAGGCTCTATTTTGGAAATGCTATTATGCATTATAGAGACTTTTGACGTCCCAACTCCTTTCAAAAAACGTTAAACTGAAAATATATAAAACTATTATTCTACCAGTTATATTATAGGGATACGAAACATGGACTCTTACCTTAAGGGAGGAAAGGAGATTACGAATGTTTGAGAATAAAGTTCTTAGGAATTTTTTTGGACCAAAGAGAGATGAACAGACAGGTGAATGGAGAAGACCTCATAACAATGAATCACATGGTCTTAATAGGAAGCCAGATGTAATAAGACCAGTTAAGTTTCGTAGACTGCGATGGGCAGGACATGTGGCACGAATGGTGAATGAAAAACGTGTATGGAAGCTTCTTGTAGGAAAACCAGAGGGAAAACGCACAGTTGGCAGACCATGAATGAGATAAGAGAATACCATTACCTATGATTTGAGGGAGGTAGATTATACAGGGAAATATTTGAAAACATTAACGGAGGATAGGGATGTATGGAGAGCTTATGTCCGCGCTGTCATGAACCTACTGGTGCGATAGTACCAGTGAGTTAGTTACTTATTATGTCTTGGTAACACTTCATTATGAGAAATATATCCTTAACTTACGTTATAACTTAGTATTTTGCAAACACATGAACAAAGGGAGGAGATACGATCTTTGAACGTTACCTTGGTTCAATTTATCAAAGAAGGGAAGAATCTTGGTTCTCTCATGAGAGCACAGAAAAATAATTAGAGCTAGAATAAGAAACTGGAATCAAAAGTCTGTACAGAAGAGGGTTGAGATGCTCAGGTGGAATACGGATGGATGAGTCACACTCCTTCATTAGTGAAATGTAAAATATTACTCAAGACCAAGAATGGATGGAATATATTAACAAGAGCTCTTCTCAGTCGCAGACTTCTAACTTTTAGTACCATAATAATTCACCCACCATATTAAATTGATGTTTGTACGTAAATAATTACACAGTGCTTCATGCTTAATTTTGATTTATTAAATTATTGTGAACATCTTTCTGCCATTTTGAGGTCTTATATGTTTTCAGAAAGAACTTATTTCGCTTCTTCACACAGAAGGAAAAAGTGATATATTTATTTGGTTGATCTATTTCTAGACTTTTCCTTGATGGTTCAATATTAATCTACATTTCGCGAATAGGGATTTCGTTTATCTATGTCAGGGTAATCATCTTCGTTGCTCTAAGATTGAGTTTCTCTGCTCGCGTTGGCGAAAGGTTCGATATAGGGGGAGCAACAAATAGAGGATGTGAAGATAGTAGCGGTTACTAGAATATTGCAGAAGATAAATACTGCCATACGAATTTATTTGAATGCATTATTATTAGACCGCGCCGTAGCCGAGTGGTTAAGACAAGATAACCTCGCGCAGAGCTAGGACTTGTGCTAGTTCGAGTCTATGAGCGAACAAATATTTTCTCGTGGAATTTGGCCTGCATAGGGCCAGAGGCCTCCTACCTTCGTGAGAAATTTGAGTATCTCCAAGTTAAGAAAACCAGCTATAACGGATGGGGAACCTACATGCTGACCACATATCATCACTAAATTGGATGATCATATACCTCTGTTATTAACCTACGTAGATGTCATGCTAGCAGGCGGCTGGTAGGCCAAGGGCCGTCTATACATGTCGCGCCGTGGAGTTTTATTATGATTATTACGTATTATTATTATTATTATTATTATTACTACTACTACTATTATATAACATTGCATTGTATATCTATATATTTTTTTTAAATTATAGCCTATATTGAACATATGCTAACGGCCTATATATATTTGTCACATAATAGCACAATAAAATAATAATAACAATTATTATTATTATATTATTGCATGGGTTTCCAAAAACTGACTAAAGGAACGATGTCAATTATCATAGGTAAAAGAAGAAAAAAACATTTCATTGCTTCTATTGTATATTTTCGTAAACATATGTCCATTCGGTTACTTTTACAAATTAAGAATAGAAGTGACCCTTTTTATAGAAGTATCATTAATGCATATAATTTATGAAATTATTTCGTGTTTTTGGGCTTAATATTTTTATAATGAAAATATAACAACAAAATGTACAGATGCATCTTTAATAATGACTAAAATAAATGTAAAATTAATAGATTTTCTTATAATTTAAACACTTCGCAGATGTTATGGATACACAGTTTATGAAGAAATTCATGGTGTGGCCACTAATGGAAGTAACAGACGAATATATATTATTACATGTAGACCATCTTCTATAATTGGTATGATATTACATCTCACAATCCGTTTTGAGAGTCATAATGGCCAACCTGAGGAAGTTGACTGTGAAAAGAAAGCCACATATGAGCCAACAATTAACTATTATGAAGATAAATACCAATTAGATAGTTTAACAGTCAGAGGATTGATGATCGGGGCAAGAGGTACTATACCAGGATTCTTAGCTAAATTTTAGAATTCCTTAGATTTGGACAGGGTGTATATTTTTTAAATTGCCATCGCTGCCATTATATGATCAATTTCAATTTTAAGAAACCATCTTTATAAAATTTCTACTGTATAGTACGTATACTTCAATTACAATTTGAAATTTTGTAATGTATTTACAAAATGTATTTTATCAATTTCGAAAATTAATTGTCTGTATCACTTTGTCCTTGAGGCAATCCTCTAATGAGGAAAGTTGTATATAATAAAAAGTTACTAGTTGCATAATACGTTTCTACGCACGAAGTGTGAAGCTACTTGTCATACTGTCCATGGCATATGACTGATTATATTGAACATAAACTAATGAACTATCACTGTTCTGTCGTAGGAGGGAATGTATACGTCAACATTTCTCCTCAACTCCTCAACCCGTGCTCTCTCGCAACGCAACTACTGATGGCTCCAAATCAAGCGACCAACCAGTTTGTATATTGACTTCTCTATGTTACTGCTTTAATCCCTATAAATGAAATGTACAAAATTAAGAGTTGATGTAAATAGACATTTTTCATAAATTATTTTTTCTCTTCCATCATCATCGTCATCATCCAGGGATTAAGCCTGTTGGCTCGTTCCGGTTTCATGAAAGCTAGAATTGTTATAATTGTTCAAACCATCTTCTGTGTGGGCGACCAATATTTCTCCTTCCGCACTGTTTATAATTTAGCAATAATTTTGGAAATCTTCCTTCTGGCATTCTATCAATATGTTCTTTCCAGTCGTTCCTATATTTAATTATTCGGTGTGTAAGTTTGAAAATATTTAGTTCCTTTCTTATATCTTCATTTCTTTTCTTATCCAGCAGAGTATATCTGACTGTATTTCTTAAAAATCGCATCTCAGCTGCTTCCAATCTTTGTTCTCGTCTTTTAGTGATCGTCCAACATTCTGATCCATACATCAATACAGGAACAGCCATTACTTTATAAAATTTAATTTTTGTTTCTTGTGTTTTTAAGGGTTCTTTTAATAGTGCCACACATTATATTAAATTTATTGATTTTGTCATTAATATCTTCAATTTTAACATATGATAAATTGAAACCTAGAAATTTAAAACTGTTCACCTGCTCTAAAATTTTATTATCAATTACTATTTTTGCTCTTAATGTATCATGTCCTTTAAATGCTAAAATTTTAATTTTAGTCTTTGAAATTTTTAAATTGTAATTGGCACTTATTTTTTCCAAATTAAAAATAGCTCTTTGTAGATCATCCTCTGAACTGGAAATCACTACTTGATCATCAGCAAATAATATTGTATGCAGCAGTTTATTATTTATTTTAAAATGTTTATTTAAATTAATTTGTCACTTTAACATTACTCCATCTATATATAAATTAAAAATAGAAGGTGATAAAGGACACCCTTGTCTGACACCACGATTTATTGTTACCATTTTTTGAAGTTTAGATTTAAAACTCCTGTCTATTACAATTTTATTATTTACATATAAATTTTGAATAGTCATAATCAAATGTTGTGGAATCCCTTTATTTTCTCTCTTCCATATGTCTTAAATCAGCTACAAACAAACTTATTGGTTAATTTTGTGCAATTGCGACGCTTTCTTAGATGACAAATTAAAATATCCTTGTTTATAACCGTTTGCACATGGATGTTAATATATGTAGTAAGGAGTAGAATGTAGTTTTATTTTGTTCCGTGCGAATTCTATAGCCTATGAATTATTACACTGGTCGACAAAAATTAACTTTTTTTTTCTTTCACAAGAATAAAAATATGAGATTTTGGAAGTACTTTTCATCCTGAATTTAAATATCATTTCAGTTTTGTTCCTATCAGGCAAGAGTTTTCTGTGGTATTCATTTACATTTTTTTATAATTTTTAATAAAATCCATCTAACTCTATATCATTCTGACTTACCTAGAAAGTGGTAGATAGTAATTTTCGGGCATATTTTGCATCTGGAACGTCTCTCTTCTTGATCCAACAGTAGTCAGCCAGCATATTAGAACTTCGCTTGCCTTGGTACCTCTTTTCCATTGTGGAAGTTTGTTGATGAAAACGCTCACCGTGCTCATCAGAGACAGCCCCAAGATTTTCCGCAAAGAAGTCCGGGAGAGGAGAATGCTAAAATATTTTTTTTAAAAAGTAGCTGTCACAAAAAAAAACTATGTCTGATGGAAAAATTCTGACTACATATCTGAATTCAGTATGAAAAATTGCACTAGATTCACTAATCAGATTTCTTGTGAAGAAAACCTTGTCGACCAGTGCTATCAGATACTCATATCTGCGGGTCTAATAAAATGCTGTTAGTGTATTATGTGTGTGTGTGTGTTTTAAAGTTATAAGGAAAGAAAAATATATGTTTGCACTGGAGCCTTAGTTAAGTAATTGGTAGCTTACTATCGTATAGAGTTTTAGGTACTTTTCATATATATATATATAAAAGTAAAGTATTCCCACTACAGGCCTCAGGAGGCCTTTGGGGTAGTGGAAGGTTAAGGCTCCCACTATTTCTAGACAATCGGCACTTGATGTCAGCCGGGTTGTCAGCCCTGCGTGACGGCCGCCTTTACCCCAGAACAAGCGTCTGGTACTCATTTCCGTTCGAGGCTGAGTCGACCCCAGGGCCATAGTGCCGCCAGAAGGTTTGGGTCAGTTTAAAAATCCTGACCCCACCGGGATTGAACCCTCGACCTTCCGGCTTGTAGCGCAGTGCCTTAACCACTACGCTATATATATATATATATATATATATATATATATATATATATATATATATACACATATATACATACATGCATACATGCATACATACATGCATACATGCATACATGCATACATGCATACATGCATACATGCATACATGCATACATGCATACATGCATACATGCATACATACATACATACATACATACATGCATACATGCATACATGCATACATGCATACATGCATACATGCATACATGCATACATGCATACATGCATACATGCATACATGCATACATGCATACATGCATACATGCATATACACACTACATACATATACATATATACATACATACATATACATATATACATACATACATATACATATATACATACATACATATACATATATACATACATACATATACATATATACATACATACATATACATATATACATACATACATATACATATATACATACATACATACACATATATACATACATACATGAACCCTATGAATTTCATCGCATAAATAAATGTTTGTTGATCAAGAAGTCTAGATCTAAATAAAGGGCTATTCTGAAAAAAAGGATCAGACTTGAAAAATGTATTTCTTCCAAACTACAAAAAAAACATAAACACAATTCCAACGTTCTTGGAAAGAGAAAAGTTCAAATTTCACTACTTTTTCTATTCCATATCAAAACGGTGGCTCATTTCTTGCCACACAGGAATCAGTCCGTTTCTAGTTATCGAATTCACAGCTTAAAACATTCGATGTCTCAGATTTTCAAGAATGTCAGGCATTGGGAGGATAAAAACACGGTCTTTTACATGGCCCCACAGATAAAAACCACACGGGGTTAGATCGGGTGACCTGGGAGTCGATCTTCTGCTCCTCTTCCAATCAATGCCCTGATGTGTCGCCATTTTAATACAGACAAGCAACAGCGCGAATACGGCCGTGATCAGAACTTCAAACTTCACTCTTTCCAGGAATGTTGGAATTGTGTTTCTATTTTTTTATAGTTTAGAAGAAATAAATGTTTGAAGTCTGTTCCTTCTTTCTAAATATCCCTACTTTAGGCGTAAGATGACATAACCATACATTACAAAGCAATCATGAACATGGCCTAGTATGCTCACGTCAAATTCAAAGGAATATAATTTTCCTCGCGAGTCCCGGGGTTATACAGGGTGCCTACATATTGTAATTGAATTTTACGATTTGAATTTATGTATTTATGATTGGTACACGTATATTGACGTATCTCATCGCTATTATATTTTGATATTATACAATTTTATATAGGGCCTAGTCATATAGGGAAGGCCTTATGGCCTTAACTCTGCCAGAATAAATAAAATATTATTATTATTATTATTATTATTATTATTATTATTATTATTATTATTATTATTATTATCCAATCCGGCCTTTGCTTCTTGGTATGCGCTGTTCATTCATTCGTAATACGTGCTGAAGATAAGCATTTTGATAATATTTTATTCTTTCACATTGATTAAATATATTAAGTTCTGTTCTTATATTTTCGTTTTTCTTTTTTATCTATCTGCCTTTGTTAGTAAACAAATAGAGACTGCTGAAATGAAGATGTTGAGAGTAATATCAGGATACCAAAGGACCGATAAAAAGAAAAACGAAGATATAAGAACAGAACTTAATATATTTAATCTCTAGAATAAAATATTATCAAAATGCTTATCTTCAGCACGTATTACGAATGAATGAACAGCGCATACCAAGAAGAATGTATAATTATAAACGAAAAGGGAGAAGAATGTTGGGAAGACCATTGAAGAGATGGAAGGACCAATTGGACCTATAATGAGATCGGAACAGACCATTGGACTTAATCCTTGTTGTTGATGACGATGATTATTATGGATGGTTAACCTTATGTCTAAAGATAGAGCATCCTCCCCGGATAGAGTGATCAGCCGTGGCTACCTCCGAGACAACACAAGAAAAGGCATACATTTATATATTAAACAAGACGAATGTGATATGGATTTTTGTGATTGGCAGATGGTGTTCGGGCCACTGATGTAGTATGGAATCGCAATTACGAAGATAACTCTATGAAATTCTACGTCGGTATGCTTTGGTTAATTAATTCGAAACATTTTCAAGGTTCTCTATCTCTGCACATCAAACAGAGATTGAACACCTCCCTTAAGCTGTAAATTCATGGCCCTGGCCAATCAGTGTATTAAAGCACCAGCACAATACAAACTGAGTACAACCTACGCTTTACAGGTGAATATTAAACATAACCTGGGTCTTGTCCCTTGAGACAAGGCAACTAGACCTGTGACCTGGAGTCAATTCCCCATGCCAGTATGTTATTGGATGCGTTACATTGGTATCAAGTTGTGTCATTTACATAATGCACCATTCTCTTCTAAATGGAAGGAATCTGAGGTATATTTTTTTTTTAATTTGGTAAACTACCTAAAATAATATAGAACACTTTTTAGGATATGTATTTATTTATTTTATCTGATGGAGTTAAGACTTCCACTTCACCAGGGTTGAATTATACATATAATAACAATTATGAATTATCTACATGTTGATTAATGATACATAATATATATAGGCTACACAATATAATGTTGACAAGGAAAAGACAGAAAAATAGTAATTCTTCGCGATTTAGGCTTATTTACTAGCCTGTCCCGGCTCCAAATTACTGCTCTTTCCATCTTTTCTTTGGTCTTCCCAAACTTCTTCTTCCTCGTGGTGAGTAGTTGAATGCTGCTTTTGATATTCTATTCTCAGTCATCCTTGCAAAGTGTTCTTTCCAGTTTGTTCTGTATTTTTCTATTGTTGTGTTTAATTCCTCTACTTTTAGTTGTTGTCTTATTTCTGTGCTATGTTTTTGTCTGTTCTTTAAAAATGGTAATAATAATAGTAATAATAACAATAACTTATAATAATTAGTTTAAGTAATTGGTTTGTTAAGAAAAGTTTAAAATATAAAAGAATACATGGAATACAGTTATACATTGTATTGTCTAAGGAAATATGAAGTGAGTTTTGTTTTGAACTGTTTTTGAGTCGGGCAATCTTTGATATACGAGGGAACGGAATTCCAGAGTCGGGTGGCTGAAACAGGAAGGATAAAGAATAGTGAGATGTTCGATGTAGAGGAACAGCTAGAGTTAAATTTTCTCTCAATCTTGTGTTTAAGTTATGGTGGGAGGATAGCGAATGGAAACGAGTAGAGATATAATGGGGTGATGAGGTGGACAAAGTGTTGTATAAGAAGCAGAGGCAATATATTTTTCACCTGTCTTCCAATCGGAGCCAAGACAACATTTCAAATACTGGAGTTTTGTGATCTGATTTATGTAGGTTGCAAGTATAACGTGCATAACCATTATGAACTCATAGCAGTATTTGTTCGAATGTGATACTCATGTCAGTTAAGAGTAAGTCACAATAATCGAAATGCGGCATAATCAAAGTTGAGACAAGCACTTTTTTCAATGAAGAAGGAAGGAAATTTTTCAAACTTTTAGGGAGTGGAAGATTGGATATCACCGAAATATTACATTAATCTAACTATAACATATTGCTCAGCTTACTTGAATTCTACAATCTATATTAGGTCCTCGAATGTTTTAGAAATGAAACTATTTTTAGCGATATGGGAAAAACTGCATTTAAACTAGCATTAAATATTTTCAAATTCCTATAGAACAACAGTGCGCATGCGCCAGAGTTTATAGAGCCAGCGATACACCACAATCGAACCACATATCGATTATGATCCTCCATTAATATCCGTCGCTATGAAATTTAAATGGCCAATATTTGCAATAAATCCCCAAACCTATGTTAAAAAATATATTAATGACATTAAAACTACCAACCTTTATTAAAATGGGTGTACACTTACTTATCACTCCCTAACGCTGATCCAACCAGCGATAACCCAAAACAGCGATAGAAAAATCATAGACTAAGTAATATACTCTGTGGAGAAAATAGCAGTTAGCATCACAACATTGTCTAACAGTGTCATAATATTGTGATTTGCACATTTAAATACATACTTCAAAATTGTCTAATAATGTTATAAAAATTGTTTGAAGAAGTTTAAAATATTAAATAATGTTAGAAAATACAGAAGAAGAGCTATAGTTTACAACAATATAACTGAAAATCAAACACTAGTAGAAGTGCAGTTGAGCCGTGATATGTTACTTAATCAGACTATTTAACTCATGCCCCAAATGGGAGTCAATGACCAATCACGTTTCAATGATTTCTGTTTTACAACCAATCAGAGTCGTGTTTCACGAAATATTTATCAGTGTTATAATTACCATATTAAAGAAAGCTCCTCCTTTTGAATATTCTGAAATAGTATGATCTGGTTGCAGTGATAAACAAATGAAGCAGATGAAGCGTACCAATCGTTTCTCATTTGTTTTCAATCATCGCCGTTTACATTAGATATATAAATATTTTAAAATAACTACAGTTAAATAATGATTTGTGAGTAAACAGCTTAATTTTATTCGTTAAATAGTCCTAACAAATGCCACTCTTGATTTCCAAATTCTCTAGATAAATTCACTCCTCACTTCGTGAGTCGTGAATTTATCGATAATTTGGAAATCACTCGTGGCATTACTTATGATAAGTGTTTCACAGTTTTCATTATAAAACGAATCCTTAAACCGAGCGAGTTGGCTCAAGCGATAGCGTTTGAGACTCTATTCTGGGAGATCACGGCTTCAAACCTCGGTGCCAACCAAATTATATTATTTTTTAAAGGATTTACTAGAACTTCATAAGACCATTATTAATTCATCATCATCATCATCATCCTTTTACCGCGTCCTCCTTTCGGAAGGTTGATTCCAAATACGCCTCCAACCATCTCTGTCTTCCCATGTTTTGCTTCTTTCTAGTTATTCACAGTCATATCCTCACTCTTGTAGACTTTTCTTCACTTGGTTAATCCATCTTTTTCGTGGTCTACCTAGTGGTCGTTTTCCTTTATGTTGAGTTTTAACAGTCTTTGTGGTAGTCTTTCCTTTCCATCCTTTTTTAATGTCCAACTTTTTTCTATGTCTGTTGTTAATTTTTCTACACTTATTATCTCCCTGGGTGTGTCATTCCTTATTCTATCTCTCCTTGCTTTATGTACCATTCCACGTAAGAATTTTATTTATGTAGCTTGGATTATGCTCAAGTCTTTTTTTTTTTTTTGCATATGTTCAAGTCTCAGCTCCATATGTTAGAACTGTTTGAAATAAGTTTTATACATTGCCATTTTACTCTTGGTGGGCATCTCTTTATTCCAGATTAATTGTTTTGTTAAATTATAGCATTATTAATTAAATAACAATAATAATTAATAATTATGATAGAAGAAAATTAGATGAAATGCCATCAGATATCCTGTATTTTATCAGCGGAATAGTCTGTTATTGAAATAACTGGTTCTGTCAGCTTTTTATTTAGTCTCGAGTTTATTCCTTTAATATTGTGTTTTAGTGCTCTTTATAATAGTCTATACATTTTCCCCAAACAATATTGATTTTTAACATAAACATTAATAATTATTGTATCTGTCTACAAATTCTGGAATATGATAGATGCAGTCGGTGGTAACACGAGCGTGAAAACGTAAGATCAGACTTAAAGCGTACCGTCCGGGAAACATGAAAAGTAGAGCACGATACACGAATTGAATTTTAAAATTTTACTTCACGAAAGGTATCACACTTATATAATCTGCCTAGCTTGACTATCCAGTACTTGCCTCCTCACTCACAGCATGATAGTTGAATCAAACGGTATTACGTACTGTATTCCCAGAGAAAGAAATTCTCATTAAGAAATGCGGCTGAGCCGAACGACATGCGAGTCTATATTGTATTATACACTTCTAAAACAGTGTTATAACTAATATAACATGTAAAATAGTATAACATTAAAAACTAATGTGACGTCATATGCATGTAATAGTAAAATTAACACAAATCTTACTCGATAGCAGGATCTGTACTAGCTAGTCTAATGTGTTATAATAAATCGGAACAACAATCACCACGTCATAACTAGCCAATGGTATTTGAGGAATCCACTTGCTTGCAAACAAAACACCCCCATTCCGCACTAGACCCTCATCATGCCTGGAGACTTTATTTCACTGGGAGTGCAGTACACAACTGAACTATATCTTGAGAGCGAATATAATGTAGCCGTGCTGCGCATGCGCTAGATTCCAATGACGTAACTGAGAATCCCTGATGATCATGTGACTTAGTTGTAACTTGAAAGGTGTTCAATTAGGCTACATCGGCATTGTTGTTATTGATTTTTGCGTAGCATCATTTTACTGGTTATACCAGCTACAATGCAAGCGATACAGGTTTTGACGTTAAGTGGTGGAAAAAGAGGTTCGGAGGGGATCACCGGTCTAGGTAGTGAGCCAGGTAAGAACGTATTATCACTGTATTTTGTTCGCTGTCAAGTTTTAGGTATATTGTAGAAATAAACTGAAGTGCAGTCCACAGTTCAGAAGGAAAAACCCGAGGAATGTGTTACTTAGCATTTCACGTTTGAGGGATTGTGCTTATTTGAACCTTTCAGTCTCTCAGTGGACGTGCTAGTTCCAAGTCTGATGCATAATTAGGCTATTATTAGAAGAATACCCCTGAAATTAACAACACTGATACGTGACATATGACTGTTCCTTTATTCCTGGGCGTGTTTGGTTGGATTTCTTTTCTCGAATCTCATCCCGCACTTTCATTCACTTCATCTGAGGACTGTAGTTGTGACGTAGACTTGATATCGAATGCCGTAGTTCCTAAATACGCTGATCCTTTTTGGACTTTTTAGATTAATATATTATAAAATATTGCATAATGTTGTTTTGTATTGTTAATACTTTTGATATGTTCATACAGTATACGACCGTGTGGTCTAGTCGTTATGTTTTTTTCTTGTAGTCCCGAGGGTCACGGGTTCAAAAACGGGCTGGGTCGATGTATTTTTAGAATGAAAAAATCCAAGGAATAAATCCTTCCGGAGGGATTTTAAACCGTGGGTCCCGATCCGGACGTACAGTCACAGGGCAAATGAAATGAGGTGAAATGATATGAATGAGATGAGTGAGATGAGTCTGTAGAAACGGTGGAATTAAATTTATGGTAGTGAAAACGGGACAAACCCCGAGAAAATCAGCCCAGATTCCGTTTCGTCCACAACGAAACACGTATGTGTCCGATCTCGAGACCCCAGCGGTGAGATGCAAGCGTCTCACCGCTTGCCCAAGGATCTGCCTTTAATTTCATACTTTCATATGAAAAAAAGTATATTAATGACTATTTATCTCATAGACCGATACTTTTGCCTCTTCCTCTTGATAAAATTGCCTCTTCATAATGAGAGATATCTCTGCAAATATTAACTTCGTTGAAAAGAATATCAACGTGGAACAGCAAGAAATGAGAGAAGAAAACAACTTCAAAAATCACCAAAAAAATGGGTTATTCTAAAAAAATTAAATGTTGTATAATGAATCTGCATTACTGATAATAGTTATTTATCATACAATCATCTGTTATTGATTTTTCCCAAGCCCAAAGAGAATTAACAGTAAATATATGCTATTTATAACAATAAAGCCAGCTTAGAAATCTCCCGGAAGTAAGATCGGAATACATAACCTCACATTTGGTAAATATTAAACATTTAAATTAAATATTAAACATTTAAATTATTAGTGGAATGCAGGCTTTCACGGCCGGTAATCATGGTAATAAAAGATTCCGGGCTATGTGGCCGTGGTCTATAACTGGCGTTTCTTCCAGACGTTTCTCCCTCAACTGCGGAGGGCATCTTCCGTGGCGAGCGCTTCCAGCTGTTGCTTCCCTGTCGTAGACTCGACTGCGAAGCAACAGCTGGAAGCGCTCGCCACTGAAGATGCCCTCCGCAGTTGAGGGAGAAACGTCTGGAAGAAACGCCAGTTATAGACCACGGCCACATAGCCCGGAATCTTTAATTACCATTTAAATTATGTTTAGCTTCTGATGATAATATTCGCTAAAAAATTACTCCAAATCCAACGCGACTTTGTCGCTCGTGATTTTTTTCAGAAAAACACAACCTCTTGTTAGATTGCTGTTGATAACTATGAAAGAACTTCAAATAGATGGTACTTAAAAGTTCTAATATTCCTCTAACGAAATAATAGCAGTGAAGCAAATATGATTAATCAGAATATTCAGCTAAGTGGAGTTTGGAAATATTTTAAAATCTGCCATCGTACAGATTTATAATAGTCCAAGGGTATTAAACACTCGTTAACAAATGGGAAAAAATGGCAAAGAGCCCTTTACTGTTAACTTCGGTATCATCGCATTATTGAAGTTGTAATATGTAGATAAATTATACAGAGGAAATTGTGAAGTGTTTCCAATTGAATGAACTTGGAGAGGTTGGATAATCACAAGGATGTACATACGCTCTTTGTTGTGTTAGTTTGTAAACACGAGGAACACATTTAAAAAAACGACATGCTGTTTCAATTTAAAGTTGGAGTATTTTATTCAAGTTGTCTCTATGGTTACTGAACCACGCTGTTGTCAAGTAGCTTAATTGTATAATCAAATTACTTAGTGGCTCTCCCATGTCCGGGGCAATTGTATGGCGAAATAAGATTACAGGGTAAAACTAAACAGTACACGCCTTAATTAAATGCACGATAACTTTATTAATCCCAATGAAAAATATTACCTCGTGTACCATAAGTCAACAATATGCAGTACATTTATCTTTTCCACTTTCACTTGTAGTCAGATGAATTATATTAAATGGTACATAATTATCTTTTTTTTTTCTTCTCTTTTTCATTATTTTTATCCTCTTTTTTTTATAGTTCTTACTAGCTAATACCCGGCGTGCGCTGCTACTCCTAAATAAATGTTAATGTGTTTTTACCACTAGCCATGTTATACTTGCCCGGGAATCTGCTTACCCCGATCTTCTTGTCATCAATGAAAGACAAGATTATCCGTAGAAGATAAACATATGCTGTCGCAGACTTTTTTGTACAATTTTTTTGAGATGTACAATTCTGTGTACATTAATTTGGTGTATTTTTTATGATATAGGCAGCGTAAGCTATTTGAGCGTCAAAATAGGGACTTCATTTCACGTTTTTCACAACATTTTGCAAAAAAACATCAAAATCAGATGAACGGTATGACCGCGGATAGAATACGAACAAACAAACAAACATTGATTTTTATATATTAGATAATCTCATGAGAATTACAATCGAATGCTCTTGACCGTTCGCCTGTATATTTATCTATTAATGTATTTTACCTGATGGGGATAAGATTGTAAGGTCTTCTCTTCCTCTTCACCAGGGTCAAATTATACATATAATAAGAGTTATGCATTATCTGCATGGTTAGTGATATATAATAGATATAGGCAGGCTACACAATATAAATATGACAATGGAAAGAAAAAAATTGTAATTATAATAAAAATAATAATAACCTATAATCTGATTAAGTAATTGGCTTTGTAAAGCAAGTTTAAAATATAAAGAAATAATAAAAGTATACGTGAAACACGGTTATATATTATATTGTCTAAGGAAATATGTAATGAATTTTTTCTCTTTTTGAGTATACAGAATATTCAGAAATTCATAATTACGAACTTCTAGGGCTAGCAGAGGAGACTGACTAGATAATATTTTGAATAGAAACCCATGTCCGGAAACATACCTTTTCCTTGCTTACAGCCGTTAAAATGTGTCGGATTTGCCGGCGTTCTTTTGCAATCGGATAGGCAGTATATAGCGTCAGAAGAATACCATGTCAAATGAGGTGTGACGTTTGACTCATTACTAGAGATCCGTGAAAGTGGTTTAATTTTTAGGGAAAATTCGTTTTAAAATTTCAAGATTTCGATGTTATTGGAAATTTGGCGGTGGTATTCTAAAAAAATGTAAATTTGAGTCTTTTAAATCCTAGTTGAGTATAGTAAACCCAATAAGGATGATACATCCGTTAGTTTAAGGTCAACGTTTAGCTTGTACGATTGATATCTAGTTTAATGCACAAAATTTTAATGATAGTCACTAATTTGTAAGCAAAATTTACCTTTTAAGAAAAATCAACCATGGGTTAGTGAAATGAGATTTTTTATAGCAACGCTAGGACGTGAGAGGAAATGAAGATATCATGCAAGACTTAAAATGCAATCAGCCTCACAATTTATAAATAAATACCAGTTACAGTGGAAAACTAGTGTGGAACGAATGAATCGTTGTAGACATCCAAAAATCATCCTTGAATACCGTCCTCATCATACCATATATTATATACCATCTATGTGGTCGATACGTAACTTATTTCATCCTCGATATCGCGTGCTTATCCAATAATATCATCAGTGATAATAGAGAAGTGAGTGAATACTTCGATACAGGAATCTATTGAACGGAAATATCCATTTTAAGCTTTTGGAGATATTGAATGGTAGTTATAACTTATTTTAGGAATGTTTATTCAATCTTATGTTTGTATCCATAAATAATTCACAACTCACAACAATTATGATAGTGCCGACTGCAGTTTCGATACTTGAAAAAATTACGCATGACATTTTTTTTTTTTTTTGAGTTGGAAAAAAAGTTTCGTTATTCTGTGATCAGCGCGATCGCTGGATCCATTAGCTCTGAGTTTCTCTCCTCCACGGAGGTACATTAAATTAATACATTCCAATATTAAAATATGTAAAATATCGTACCTATTGTATCAGTCGTACAAACTTGTGTTCATAAAACATTGTCAAACATTACAAATGTATGCCTTTTAGAAGACAGTCTTTCATGATCAGCAACTATAATGGTACTCTAGTACTAATGATGGAAGATTGTCTTGAGAAAGGCCTGCATTTTTAATGTATGGCAACGTTTTGTATACAGAAGTTATTTTTAAATATGTGTACGACTGTTACAACAGGTACGATAATTTATATATTTTAATCAAAACCTGAACGGTGGTTTACCATGAATTTTAAAAGTTTCAATATGTTCCAGTAGACGCTGATGATGAACTGATTGCCAGTGTGTTATCTCGTATAGCATGAAAAAGCGCGTCATAATTTAGGAGCTCGTCGCCTGATAGCAATCTTAATATTGTACCAGAAGTATCATCAAAACAAGCTGAGTTCAGTATTAATTTTGACTATTGAATCTATCAATAATTTAAATCAGCAATGACTTCAGTTAAAATATTAAAATAGCTAATATTTTATTTTTTGTAACAGTTAATTTGGATTAAATTATAAAATAGTTACATTAAGAAATATAATCTTCTTGGTGACTATTTAAGTCATGCCCCAAATGGAACCGAATGACCAATCTCGTTTCAATTAATTTTGATATACAGTATGTCAATTTGTTATTCATACACTTAGATTTTATAATTGAAATAGCACAATTTTAATTCTCAGAATATTGCAATTATATTTTACCATTAACTAAACATTTTCAGGTACACTTCTTTACATAATATATAACAAATCAACAAATTCTATAAACATTTAACGTATAATATATTAAACAACTTTTAAAAGTTGTAAATTTTATAGTCACTTTTCAATTCATACAGTCAGAATGAGGGAAAAAATAAAAAAAATGAAGAAAAAAATTAACTGTCCTTAATACTTTGTAGGGTAACCTTTAGCTTTAATAACAGCTTGACATCTACGCTGCATGTATCTAACAAGCCTATCACATATCTGAGGACTGATTTTGTACCATTCTTCAGTAACCACCTTCTTCAATTCTTCTTTGGAAGAAGGATTTCTGCTGTGGACCCTAGGTTTCAAAAACGCCCATAAATGTTCTATAGGGTTTAAGTCAGCAGATTGAGGAGGGGTTTTCAATTGCTTTGGCACGTTCCATATCAACCAAGTCTTATTTAAGTCCGCCGTATGTTTGGGGTCGTTATCTTGTTGGAACATGTACGTAGGGAGCATATCCAATTTTGCTGCACTTTGTTTAACATTCTTACGAAGAATGTCGTTATACACAAATTTGTCCATAACATTGTCAATGAACTGTATATTGCCAACCCCTTTTGCCGACATACACCCCCACAACATTATAGACCCACCCCCATGTTTTACTGTAGGTGTTGTATTGGTCACATCATTATCCGCATTGGCTTTTCTCCAGACTCTATGAACGCCATCTGAACCGAACAGGTTGATTTTAGTCTCATCAGACCAGAGACCATTATTCCAAAATGCCTGCCCCTTATTTACATGTTCTTTTGAAAACTGTAGTCTTACAACACGGTTCTTCTTACTTACATACGGCCTTTTTCTAGTCATTCTTCCATGATAGCCATTTCTGCGTAACACCTTCCGAACTGTCTCAGTACATACCTTTTTACCAGTAGAAACTTCTAGGGTAGACCGCAATTTTGGACCACTAATTCTGGGGTTGAATTTCACTTGTCTCACAATGGTTCTCTCCTCCTTTTCACTTAACTTCTTTTGTTTAGGTTTTCTCGGAACATTCTCTACTGAACCTTTATACTTGAATTTATTTAGTATATACTGTACTGTTGCATGACATTTGCCTATCAGTCGCCCTATTTTTCTCAAAGAATATCCCTTAAGTGCAAGATTTACAATTGTATCCTTGAGATCAGAACTCAGTTCTTTACATTTACCCATTTTGGAGGCGACTGACTGCCAGTGTACACAACCAGCACAGTAGGCAGATGTAAACAAATGCACAACTTAGAGTATTTATGTTGCATTAATGTTTAAGCAAGTTAGACAAGCAAATACACTGCAGTGTTTTCTTTAGTGTATGAATAACAAATTGACTTTTATTTGGGTGTAATAAAGATTATTTATTTTGATAAAATTATGTTTATTTTATAATTAAACTACATATTTAGATATACTGTAGTGTTTCCTTCAAACCACAATAAATATTTTTTCTTTACTTTTAAAAACTTTCTGAAAATTGGATTTTTATTAATAAAAATGCCTGTGTATGAATACCAAATAGACATACTGTACAACCAATCACAGTCGTGTTTCATGTCGAATTTATCAACTTGAGTTTATCATATTATAGGAAAATCTCCTTTTTAACATCCTGAATAGGTTAGAGTATTATTTTGCAGTGACTGACTCTAAGAAATACTTTGAATATATCAATTTATATATTATGATGTGAGAATCCCAGAACAGAAGTGGCTCCCAGATTGTTTATATAGTGCACGAATGTAAGCAAGTGCCGCTTGCGATATATAATAGAAAAAATGTAGCAATTGATTATACCAGAACAAAAAGAAACAACTGTTTGCATTTTCTTAAACATATCATTTCCCAGCAATTAACGTTCTAGAAAAATATAATTGACACATATACAGCATAGGGCGTCAGAAATTAATTAATAACCTATAATGTTGGTTATAATATACAATTTGATGTGTTTCATTTTTTCTCCACTAGAGTGCATTCTTACAATATTTATTTGGCAATAAATAAATGATCTGGTTGCAGTGGATGAACAAATGAAACATAATAACCGTTTCTCATTTGTTTTCAAACATCGCCTTTTACATTAAATATATACATATTTTAAAATAACTATATTTAAACAATGATTTATGAGTAAACAGCTTAATTTCATTCGTTGAATAGTCCTAACAAATGCTCCTCTTGATTTCCATATTCTCTAGATAAATTGGAAATCACTCGTGGCATTACTTATGATAATAAAATGGTATTACACATCATCAATAAAACCCAAAACACCAAACTAAAATATTAAAATAGTCAACGCGTTTCGGTAGCAAGACTATCATTTTCAAGACCAGTAATTTATTGAATAAAACAGGATAAAATGTATAAACGCAATGTCAGTTACAGATGTGATTACGTCATATGACGTGACTGAAGTTTTAAATTATTTATTGACATCATCAATATAATCCTCATTTCTTTTAATTAAAGAAAAGAAAGGTGCTGACAGGAATAAGGGTCCCTGTCATTATCCACATTTTTTTTTTTTTAATCTCGAAACTCTCAAGGATGTCAAGGTACTTTCAGTAAATGATCAGTCACTGACATAATCAGAATTGTAACTGATATTGCGTTTATACATTTTAGCCTGTTTTTATTCAATCAATAACTAGTGTTGATAATGATAGCCTCGCTATCGAAATGCGTTGACTATTTTAATATTTTAAAAGATAATCATTTTCTGCGGACCTTTGGCAAAATAATTACGGAAGAGGCTAGTGAAGTGTTTTGTGTGGAGTGTAGCATTGTATGGTGCAGAGACTTGGACATTACGACGGAATGAGGAAAAGCGTCTGGAAACTTTCGAGATGTGGATATGGAGAAGAATAGAACGTATAAAATGGACAGACAAAGTAAGAAATAAAGATGTTCTAGACGGAGTAGGTGAAAGAAGAAGAATGCTGGAACTCATAAAGAAGAGGGAAATAAATTGGATTGGCCATTGGCTAAGAAGAAACTGCTTGCTGCTGAAGGATGCCCTAGAAGGAATGGTCAACGGAAAGAAAGTTAGAGGCAGAAAAAGACATCAGATGATAGACTTCTTCTTCTTCACGGTTTAGGCTTATTTACTAGCCTGTTCCGGCTCCAAATTGCTGCTCTTTCCATCTTTTCCTTGGTCTTCCCAAACTTCTTTCTCGTGGTGAATAGTTGTATGCTGTTTTTGGTATTCTATTCTCAGCCATCTTTGTCAAGTGTTCTTTCCAGTTTGTTCTGTATTTCTCTATTGTTGTGTTTAATTCCTCTACTATCAGATGATAGACAATATTAAAATAAATGGTTTGTATGCAGATACAAAAAGGAAAGCTGAGTCAAGGAAAGAGTGGAGAATGCTGAGTTTGCAGTGAAAGACCTGTTCTTGGGCAGAACACTATGAATGAAAGTTTGGTGATTTGCATTTTATTGATAATATGTAATACAGTAAAATAGTTAATAAATTCTATGGTAACGAATTGCACCATGCTGAGATTGTGATGGCACATTCCCCATTAAAATAGGTGAAAATGAGGCTGTAGTGTCACCATTTTGCGGGTTGCATGCTTCAAATATTTGTTTCGCGCGCTCCACTGAATCTGCATGCATTACACAGCAGTGGTTTCACAAATCCACCGGATCAAATTTGTTTTATTCATTTTGCATAACCTCAAATTACAAAGGTATTGCATTGCATTGCTATTTCAAACAATGTCCCGAATATTTTAACGATTCAACATATTAAGATAACTAACGTCCTTTGTTTACCATGACAGGAGAATAATTTCCACATATTGTTACTGAATAAATCTGCATATTAATTACTATTGGAGAAAAGTCATGTCTGATAATTCCAATTTTTGTTAAAAATACTTAAACCTAGGAAAAATTATCACAAATAGGAATAATAATAATAATAATAATAATAATAATAATAATAATAATAATGCTTTATTTTAGCTGGCAGAGTTAAGGCCATAAGGGCTTCTCTTCCACTCAACCAGCGAATAGTAGAATTATACAAACATTACATGCATATTTCAATTTTAATATATTATTAAAATACAGACTAAACAAAATACAATGATGATGTGATCTAATAATAGCTAATACTAACAAAAACATAGAATATAATAAAATTAAAATTAAAAATTATATAAAATAAAGTATGTAGCTTTCTAGATGATTATTAATGGAAAGCTCGATATAGTTGTTAAGCAGTTCATGTTTCCATTGTGTCGATCTGAAGGTATCAGTTAATTTGGATTTAAATAATGATAGAGATTGACAGTCCCTGACATGACTGGGAAGTGAGTTCCAAGCTCTAGTCATACGACTAGATATTGTAGATATTGTGTAAGATTCAGAGTATAGACATGTCCTGTGCTGTGGTATCAAAAATAAAGAAGAGTCTTGCGATCTTGTTACTAAATTGTGATGAGCCGATAAATTTTGAAAACGTGTTGGTAATAACTTGATAAATATGTGTGCAGAATTTGGAATAGTAAGGTATGTGAATGTAAAGTTCTTCTGTCATTTAATGAGATGAGAAAATAAATTAAACATAGGCTCAATTCTGGAAATGCGTGATATTATGCATTACAGATACTCTTTACGTTCCAGCTGCTTTCAAAAAACGTTAAACTGAAAATATTTAAAACTATTATTCTACCAGTTATATTATATGGATGTGAAACATGGACTCTACTTTAAGGGAGGAAAGGAGATTACGAGTATTTGAGAATAAAGTTCTTTGGAAAATTTTTGGACAAAAGAGAGATGAACAAACAGGTGAAAGGTGAAGACTACATAACAGTGAACTACGTGTATATAATAAGAACTGTTAAGTCTCGTAGACTGCTATGGGCAGGACATGTGGCACGAATGGGGAATGAAATACGTGCATGGAAGCTTCTTGTAGGAAAACAGAGGGAAAACTGCCAGTTGGTAGATCAAGAATGAGGTGGGAGAATAACATTAGCCATGATTAGAGGGAAGTAGATTATACAGAGAACGATTGGGAAACAGCTCAGAATAGGGTTGTATGGAGAGCTTATGTCCACGCGGTCATGAACCTACTGTTCGATAGTGCCAGTGAGTTAGTTAGTTATTAAACCTACTTTTTTTCTAACCATTGTAAAAACATCATCCACACAAATGAGATTGTATCGGAAGATTATTTTACTATGTGGCGCTGAGACTATGTACGATTTGTCTTCGATTTAAAAAAAAGTATGTTATTTGAGAACTAAAAATGTGACGAAAGATGTGTTTGTTAATTCTTGCACATCAATCATCTCTGCTTCTGTATATCGATACATAAAAAACACTAGCGGGACAAACATAAAAATACACTTAATTTTTAATATTCCGGGATCCCAGTCCCGTTAGGGTCTGGGTTTTTAAACTGGTCTAAGAGAAATGAGTATCAGTCGCATGTTCTGGAAGTAAAGGCGGCCGTCTTGCAGGACTGACATTCCGGCTGATATCTCGTGCTGACTGCCTAGAAAAGTGGGAGCCCTAATCTCCTACTACCCCAGAGGGCCTTCCAAGACTTACAATGGTATTACTTTACTAGTTAGATTGTGTCTGTGTAAGACATATAAATGGAACATATAAATATATGTACAAAGGATGATATAAAAATAAGAGTGAAGGGGTTAGTGGGAAAGAGAGAGAGATAGAGAGTGAGTGATGAGTGAGTGAGTTTATATAAATAATTGAAATATATAGAGATGTTATATATATATATATATATATATATATATATTAGGCCTACATGAAAAGAAAAATTAACGCCTCAATCGGAATTTGAACTCGAGATCTCTAACTTCATACGTTAGTGATATACCTTCTCAATAAAGATGCTTTATTGTTATAGAAGCCGTAAGTTGGCACTGCTTACGATGTCCCGCTCTCTCTTACGATAGAGAATTGTATATAAAGAAAGAAAAATCGATGCACTGGGAGTCTAAGTGGAGAAGTTGGTATCTCACTAATGTATAAAGTTGGAGGTATCGGGTTTAAATCCCGGTTCATGCATTTTTTTCATGTAAGCCTAATATTTAGCCTTCATTGCTAAATATCAAGATTTAATTATAACATCGAAATAAAAAATCGTTACTGTTTCATAGTAAACTATGCATTTTCATTAAAATTGCTTTTTTTTGTTATAGAAGCAGCAAGTTGGCACTGCGAGATGTCTCGCTGCCTCATATGATAGAGAACATAGATAATTGTATATCTTCTTGTATGCTGTAAGCCCATGTTTCCCTTAACAGAGGTTTAGGCGCTCTCCCCCTACAGGGAAGAATTTTAACCATACTAATTTAGTTACACTTTTTTTCGTATAGATGTCATTTGAGTGGTCCGTGGACTGACATCTAGGAAACCAAGGTAGTACTAAGACGGAAAAATTCGGTATATTTTGCTTTGAGGTCTTTTGATTCAGGCTTAAGGATCTTTTACGAGTCTGAAAATGTTCAGACTCGGGACCCATGGCTTAAAGTCACTCCCGGAGGACTTGCTCCTTGGATTTTTCCATCCTAAAAAAATCCATCGACCCCGGCCGGGTTTGAACCCGCGACCCTCGGGACCACAGGCAAGGAGCATAACCACTAGTCCACCGCGGCCGATAGAGAATTGTATATAAGAAAAAAAAAATCAATGTTTGCACTGGGGGCCTAATTAGAGATGATTGTACCTCACCAACGTAGAAAGTTTGAGGTCACGAGTTCAAATCCCTGATTCAGGCGTTAATTTTTCTTCTCATGTAATATTTGGCATTTATTGCTAAATACCATAAATTATTTATAACATCGTTGCGTGTGTGTGTGTGTGTGTGTGTGTGTGTGTGTGTGTGTGTGAATTTTTCGGAAAAGAGTTAAATCATCATAATATACTAAATAGCCATTTGAAGCAGCATCAATCCTTAATCACCATTCGTATTTTGTAGTATAAAAAGTCGACATATTTACCCTGTCATTTTACCTCCTGAAAACTGTAGCTATATTAATATGATATTCAAGTCTTGTAACAAAATTATGTAAACTTTCGGATTTTTTTATTATAATGTCTTCCAGACTTCAGAGAATTATGCAGTGAAATATTTTTATTTTCATCATTAATTACGGTACTGGAATCTTAAATATTTTGAATTCCTGATTAAGAACATGTGCATCAAATTATATATTCAGTTTGTCGATCCAATTAATATTATTTTTAAATTATTTATTTTAAGTTTGCAAAATAAATTCAATAACTTATCAGAGAGACAAACAATTTGGCTGTGTAAAACTAGTTGAAATGATTTGGTACATCCTTGATCAGGAGAATGAAGCAATTCACTGAGTTTGAAACAGAAATAATTTGCAATCAGGAGGAAATTGAATGCAGACTTTGAATCGGAGAAATAATCAGGTGGTGTGTGTGTGTGTTCCGTTTATCGAAGCGCCTCTCTCTCCCAGACCAAAACTCTCCAGGAGACTTGCGAATTTAGCGAACTTGAGCGCTTCTGTGTTTGAAGTTGAATGAATGGACCACTTCATCTTCGCCTTTTCGATCGATTCCCAATCCTCCAACCCTTTCCTTTCGTGTCTCCTTCATCCAACTTATTCCAACACTTACGAACGCAAATAAAAATGTTATTAAGTTCCTCCACTAGAGCACCAGATAGTTCGTTAGTCTACGTCCACTAAGAGTTAAATTTCTCGCTAAATTCGATATAGGCCTACCTGTGAAACCAAATTGGTTACATTCAGAAACCTGTTACGAATACTAAATAGTTTGACTAACATGAACAATTTACGTTGTTAGATAAAGTTTTGAAAACAACCTTCTTCGAACCTATGAAGCTTCCACATAAAACGATATGTATTCATAATAACATGTATACTGTATATGAGGAACAGTGTATATATATATATATCTTAATATATACAAATTTCGTGTCACGTTGTTTGTCCGCGATGGAATCCTAAACTACTTAACCGATTTTAATAAAATTTCGCACACTGCGTGCAGTTTGATCCAACTTGAGACTTAGGGTAGTTTGTAACTAAATTTATAGTCGCATTATTTTTTTTATTGCAAATTATTTGTTTATTATATAACAAAGAGTTATAATTATCTGTGAGTTCCATACGATTCGAACATATGACAGTGTAATTATCTGTGAGTTCCATACGATTCTAACAGATGTCGGTGTAAGGTAATTTGGTAAGGTAATTGGTTTATTATTTAACAAAGAGAGATCCAGATGGCTGTGCTTTTTGTTGCAACCGCGAATTTCAATTGAATTACAAATATTGATTATTTCATAATTTAAGTGTGTTCAGTGTTTATTTTCTTTTCAATATTATTAATTTCGTGTGTAAGTATTAGTTTTAAGTAATCTGGCTGAAAGACAGCAACTTAATTTAAATTTTTAACGTTTACCTTAGCCACAGCAACGCGTGGCCGGGACTTCTAGTATATATATATATATATATATATATATATAGTATCTCACTAACATATAAAGTAGAAGTTTCGGATTCGAATCACGATTAAGTGTTTATTATTCTTTTTATATCGTATTTGGCTTTCGTTGCTAAATGTCAAAATTTAATTATATCATCGAAATAAAGAAGCTTTACTGCTATAAGTTATTATTCTCTTTATATGCTTACTTGTTCTAGAGGCCACGAAAGCGGAGCTCGACCGATGTCCCATTGTCCCTTATGATAGAGAATAATATATGAGGAAGAACAGTACATTTTTTGCTGGAATGCTTGAGTGGCGCATTTGGGAGCGCGTTAACGTATGGGTTAATGGTCTGGGGTTCAAATCCCGGTTCAGGCGTTCATTATTGTTTAAATATATATGTATATGTAATATTGGTAAATATAGCCATACTTTTTCATCTTTCGGTCAATCGTTTCCAAGATAAAAAAACACTTCATTACTGTAGTTTTAAAAATTATATATATATATATATATATATATATATATATATATATATATATGACAATGGCAATCTACTTCTCGTTTTCTTCTTTACATTCTCCATTTCAATTTAAGTATATAATGGCAGCATTATCTGTTACTGGGAATCCTAAATCACAAAGTTTCCTAACATTCTAATGGTACTGTAATATTCTGAAACTTTCCTGTCACAAGAGATTATGTGCTTGCTACCTGTCATTATCTTTTAAATAAATTTTTGTCTTTCTTTTGTACGATGGTTGGAACTTTAATAATGGCAACACTCCTGTAGAGACGCCATTCGACGGAAACTAATGATGGATCTAATGTAGTATTTTGACGATGTTTTCGAAACAGGAACAGCGGAATTGGATAAAGATTGAATGTGGCAGAGGTCATAAAACACGGCATGGACTTGTAGGAGGAGAGTATTTGGACATTCTTTTTTGCCCCTACATAAGGACACAGCTCGACGGATTAGTCATTAGTTCAATCCCGGAAATCATGAGGTATAGGCTACTGCAACCCCAATGGATTTTTAGGATGGAAAAATCCAAGATTAAGTCCTCCGGAAGGAACGTAGGTCCTGAGACCCGAGTCTGAAGATTTTCAAGCTCCTAAAAGAACATCACGTCTAAATTAGTCCCTCTGAGCAAAATTTAACCGACCGTTACGCAATCAAGTTATACTGCAACACCAATGGATTTTCGGATGGAAAAATCGAAGCTAACACCATTTCGCTCATGAGGAACTTACAGGGTACATACATACGTACGTACATACATACATACATACATACATACATACCGGTACATACATACATACATACATACATACATACATACATACATACATACATACATACATACATACATACATACATACATACATACATACATACATACCGGTACATACATACATACATACATACATACATACATACATACATACATACATACATACATACATACATACATACATACATACGTACATACATACGTACATACATACGTACATACATACGTACATACATACGTACATACATACGTACATACATACGTACATACATACGTACATACATACGTACATACATACGTACATACATACGTACATACATACGTACATACATACGTACATACATACGTACATACATACGTACACTACATACATACGTACATACATACGTACATACATACGTACATACGTACGTACATACGTACGTACATACGTACGTACATACGTACGTACATACGTACGTACATACGTACGTACATACGTACGTACATACGTACGTACATACGTACGTACATACATACGTACATACATACGTACATACATACGTACATACATACGTACATACATACGTACATACATACGTACATACATACGTGCATACGTGCATGCGTGCGTACGTGCATGCGTGCGTGCATGCATACGTGCATACGTACATGCATGAATACATGCATACGTACATGCATACGTACACACGTACCACGTACATACGTACATACGTACCACGTACATACGTACATATATATGCATAGAAATACATTGTACTTTAGATCTCTAAATAACTCGTAATAATTGAAGGTATTTAAGTCAACCATAAATAAGGAAAAAACATCTTTCGATATGATTTCATCGCATGAATACTTACTCGTATTTTTGTGAATCAGATTAAAATAGGAATTACGTTTGAGATGCACTGAAATTGCTTTTGACTCAAAATACAAAACTGAGTTGAAAGACTCACCGTATCGTCAAGATAGAATGTGCGCGATGTCTTGCTGTAATGTATAATTGCAAACTACGTTTAAGTCCCTTTGGAACCGCAAGGAAATTAATCAGTATATGCAAATAGCGAAAGGGTAATGTAGGAATTACTGTCTGACTTTATTCTATAAGCTAATGCACTGAGATAATAGTCTTGAGCGTATCTCAAGTTTAGATCGATAACCCTCGAGATCGGATACATGCAACCATAGTATCAGACTTGTAATCTTCCCTGACGAACACAGAACTGTAAGATTGCTCCTTAGGGCTCACAGTGTAAGTTAGTTACAAATAACTATCCAAACCGTCGAATATATTAAAACCAAAACAAGCCTTTCGGCGTGATCTAACAAAAATAATTATTATGTCCCATCTTATTTATTTTTGATAAATTCTTCTTCATGTAGGTCCTTGTTTTCTCAGCGAGACTTTAAGCGATTTCCACCTTTTATTCTTCTTCTTCTTCTTTAGTAGGCTACTGCAACCTAATCGAAATTTTGGCCTCCTCAACAATTTTTCTCCACCTAGATCTATTCTGGATACTGACTGGCCAATTTCCAATTTTCATTTATAATATATATTTTGTAACATCATCCTGTCATCTGTTTTTTGGGCGTCCAGCTGTTCTGGTGCATATTGGTTTCCATTTGTATATTCTTCTTACAAGCTTGTCTTCCTGCACTCTATTTATATGTCCAAACCAACGCAGTCTTTGAGCTTTAATGTGGTTTATTATATTTTTATTTCGTAATAGATTATTTAATTCAGAGTTCATTCGTATACGCCATGTGCCATCGCTTTCTCTAATTGATTCAGAAATTCTCCGTAAGATCTTCCTTTCAAAGATTAATAGTTTTTGTTTTTTATCAGACTCCTTCAGTACCCACAGCCATAAGTTACAATCGGTCTTATTACTGTATTATACAGTTTAACTTTAGTTAATCTGGAGACAAGTTTACTTTTGAATAGTATTCTATTTGCATAGTAAGCTTTATTGCCCAAAGAAATTCTTTCACCAATTTCTTCCTCTATATATTTTCCATTTACAGTTGAACCAAGATATTTATCTGATTTTACTTCTTCTATATTTGTATAATTGATGTTCAGATTACTTATTTTTCATTTCTTGTTGTACATTTTAAGTATTTTGTTTTGGAATTATTTATTATTAATTATTTATTATTATATGATATTTATTATTATTATATTATTATATTATATTATTATATTATTATTATATTATTCAACTGATTTTTCTTTCAGCAACTGGAAAGTTTCTATTAGTGTTGGTATGTTCCTTGCTGTTACCAATATGTCATCTGCATATGCAATACATTGTTTAGATTTGCTACTTATATTACCCGTTAGGTCTAAATGTTTCATTATTGAATCAACTACTGTACTAAATAGTGTTGCGGATCTCCTTATCGAACAAAAGCCAGAACTCTAAATTCTTTGCTGAGTGTATTATTTATTCTAACTTTAGCTGCTGTGTTTTTAAGTATTAATTCAATTAACCTTATCAATTTATTGGGTACATTTTATTGTGACAAACATTCAATAATTTTCCCCCTACAGGTGAGAAATTCAACCATACTAATTTAGTTACGGTATACTTGTTTTATGGACAGATGTCATTGAGTTTTCCGGAGTCAGCGTTCCGCCTCATAGTGACATCTAGGAAACCAAGATAATACTATGATGGGGAAATTGGTAAATTTTGTTTAGATAACTTTTTATTCAGGATTAAGGATATTTTAAGAGCCTGAAAATCTTCAGGCACGGGACAAAGGTTTAAAGTCCCTACCGGAGGACTTGCTCCTTGGATTTTTCCATCCTAAAAAATCCATCAACCCCGACCGGGTTTGAATACGCGACCCTCGGGACCAGTCCACCCCGGCCGACTAGCATATGAATTATTGTTAATTTTAGCCTAACCTTATATTTCTTAGCAATTTGATAAATAATAGGCCCATTGTTTTCAAAACTAAATCATTTACCTCTGTATTATTTGATTTTTTTATTCAGTGGATATATATTTAATTCTGTTCTTATATCTTCAATCATTAACCGATCCAGTCTTGTGCAGCCTTTTGTTCTTCTACGGAAGTTCATTTCTTTGTTTTGAATTCTAGTTTGTAATTTTTTTAGTCATTACCGAAGTTTCGCTCCCATAAAGTAATGCAAGAACTGCCAATTTTTTTATTAAATTTCAATGCAGCATCTTTTATTGTTTTGTTTTTTAATGTTTTACATATAATTCCGCATATCATTTGAAATGTCGACAGTTTCATATTTATTGTCTTTTCCAGTGTTTGTGTTTATAGTAAAATTACAAACCAAATAATTAAAATTTAGTTCACAGTGTTCAGCCGGAAGTTTAATGTTGTTGATACTAAATCCTGTATGATTATAAATTTGATCATTTGCAGTAAAAATCGTGGATGATTTAATTAGGTTCGAATAAATAATTAATTTGGGACAAGTAGTTAATATATCTACATTGGTTTATATTCAATAATTAATTAATTGAATATTCTCATTTGATTAATTAGCCATTGGTATAAAATACTCAGGGAAATATGTTTGGTGAAATCTGGATTTTACAATCTGATTTTGAATCGGAGCTGTTTATTTTCCGAGATTTTCTAGTTCATTAGTCCTTGAACTAAATTTTTACCGGCAGACAAACGATATATTATGTATTATATAGTAAACTAGTTGATTGCTGTGGTCTCGGGGTAGCGTCGCTGCCTCGTACGAAGCGGGTCCGAGTTCGGTCCCCGGTCGGGACAAGTTTCCTGGTTAATATTTTTTTGGGTTTTTTCCAGACCCATAAGGCAAATATCAAGAAACTTGAAGGCTCAAAACGGTTCCCGAAAATCATGTAGCCCCATAATCATCATCATATTCTGAATGTTTGTATGAATATGTGACCTCATGTGCTAGTGGTCACCGTTTCTGACTATAGTTCATCAGGTCCCGCTTTCGGTTCCCGGTCAGACCATAGGAATTTTTTCTTAAAGAGAATCTTTCCTGTGGTTGCTCATGGTCTGGAATTTAGGTAAAGTTTAGGTTAAGGAATCTAGGGCGCTTAATTATCATTTATCGCCCATCATGTAGTCGGGGTAACGTAACAGATTTTTAAATAACCACAAATAAGAAGATTGAAGAAGCTAATGCTTGAATAAGAACATACTTAAGGAAGCTTCTGTAGTAAAAACATTTTCATTACTTGTTAAGGATTAAGATATATAATCTTTGGATTACAATTCCGCCTATTCCAGGGGAGGAAGCCAGAAATGTCATAAAAGATAACGTGTGGCATTGGATAAGAAAAATGAATGTGTTTAATGTCATAGTATGTTTCGACCTATGTGTCTCGGAGGCGGCCCTGACATTGAGCTGATCCCTCATTCGAGGATGCCCACAATGCCCCATGGGTCAAAAAAGTACCGGGTGTCCATATAGTCCTGCTACCAAAACAATATAACTTAGCTCGTAAACTATTTGAGATAGAGACATGCGGCGTTTTGCAACGCATTCTACATCTCTCAAAGTTTTGTTTACATTTGTTGCAGATTGTGATTTAAACGACAATGACGACACCACAGGAAAAGACCCAATGTGTATGGTCATATGCTGAGTCTGGTAAATCACCAGTAACTGTTCAGCGAAATGTTTGCAGGAAATATTGAAGAGATCCATCCAAATCATCCATAATTTGATGGACCGAGAAATTTCTAGCGACGGGCAGTGTAATGGACTTTCCACGGAGTGGATTACTAGGTGTGAGCCAAAAAAAAAAACTATCGACAATGTGCAACTTGCATTTGAATGCAGCCCTCAAAAATCGGATTGTCGTGCTTCACTGAAACTGCATTTACCAAAATCAACCATTTATAAAGTCCTCCATAAGCGGCTACATCTTCAGGTCTATAAAGTGCAAATTACGCAAGCGCTGCTGCCAACTGACTTCCCTCGATATGCTGAATTTACTGGGTCCATCCTGAACGCAAATGACGAAGACAATGAGTACCTGCAGAGGGTGATTTTCTCTGATGAAGCTACTTTTTTTCTGTGTCTAGACATGTTAACCGCCATAACGTTCGGATATGGGGGTACTGGTGATTTATCAGTCTCGGAATGTTACCATACACAGTGGGCCGTTTCCTGTGGTGTCGTCGATGACATTTAAATCACAATCTGAAACAAATGTAAACAAAACTTTGAGAGCTGTAGAAATCGTTGTAATAAACCGCATGTCTCTATCTCAAATAGTGTACGAGCTAAGTTACACTGTTTTGGTAGCAGGACTTTGTTGACACCCTGTATGTATGTAATCTTTAGTTTAAAATCACTCTCCCAGCAGGTAGTGTCACTGTAAGGCCCAGGTGGTGTATGGTACGTAAAAGTACGTATAAATGTGAGAGTTTAAACTGCGATAATGGAAATTGACATTGCAAACTAACCACTTTTTGAAGTTAAACATTACTGCTATTTCTAGATAAATTAATGTCGGAAATAGTTAGATTTTTTCTAGATTAAAATTCGAAACCTCATTCAAACGTGCTAGCAACTAAACAAGAGGGTTATATGGATCACATTGACCACTGCAAATGACAAAACTACTGAACAACCAGCATTTCCGAGTTTGAATTACTGTCAACACAATAGTAAGTGCATTGAAATCACAAACACCCATTGTAATAGTAATTCATCATGAGAAACAGCGATAGGGATGTACCGGGAAGGCCATTATCTTCATTTATATATACACTTAGCTGAATTAAATTTCTGGTTATTTCAACCAAGATTACTGTAATTAGTATTATGAAAACTTTACTCTATTTTCATAATCCTGTGTCTGTCTCTGTGGTCTAGGGGTTAAGTTTCTTGTCTCTGGTCACAAGAGTCGCGGGTTTTAACTTGCCGGGGTCAGTGAACTATTTAGGAAGGAATAATCCAAAGAATAAGTCTTCCAGGAGGGACTGTAAGCCGTGTGTCCCGAGTGTGAAGATTTTCGGTATCATAAAAAGGACAGCAGTACCTTTGAGCAAAATTTAATCGACTTTTCGTAGCCAAGTCAATACGCTACAAGCCGAAAGTCGAGGGTTCGAATGCCGGTAGGGTCAGGATTTTTAAACTGACCTAAACTTTCTGGCGGCACTATGGCGCTAGGGTCGACTCAAGCTTTAATGGAAATGAGTACCAGACGCTTGTTCTGGGGGTAAATGCGGCCGTCACGCTGGTTGAGAACCCGGATGACATGAAGTGCCGATTATCTACAAAAAAGTGGGAGCCTTAACCTCCTGCTATCAACTGCGGTGGACTACTGGTTATGCTCCTTGCCTCTGGTTCCGAAGGTCGCGGGTTCAAACCCGGCCGCGGTCGATATATTTTTTAGGACGGAAAAATCCAAGGAGCAAGTCCTCCGGGAGGGACTTTAAGCCGTGGGTCCCGAATCTGAAGATTTTGAGGCACGTAAATGATCAATAAGTTTGAATGAAGAGGCCTCTAAGCAAAATTTACAGACATCATCGTCCTAGTAATACCTTAGTTGCCCGTTAGATGTCTCATTCGGTCGGTGTGTTGACCGCATGCCATCCATGACATCTACGAGCAATTAAGGTAACTAAATATTAACTTGGTCTAGTAACTCGTAAATAATATGCTATGGCTCAACAATGGGATACGCCATTATAGATAGATAGACATTAACCTCCAACTATTCCAAGGGCCTCTTGAGGCCTGTAGTTTGATCACTTTACCTTTACCTACTTATCCAAGTAATACCGTAGCTGCCTAATAGATGTCTCTAACATACTCCCTGACATATTTATGGAATATTAAAATTGTAAAATTTGTACCTGTTGTATTAGTCATCCTCAACTAAAACAAACTTCCGTTTATAAAATATCGTCTAACATTAAAAATGTAGGCATTTAAGTAGACATTCTTCCATCATCAGCATCAACAATGATTCCATTTTAGATGCTGATAATGAAAAATTGTCTTCTGAAAGGCCTACATTCTTAATGTTTGACGATGTTTTATAAACAGAAGTTTGTTTTAGTTGTAGATGACTAATACAACAGGTACGAACTTTACAATTTTAAAGTTTTACTCAATAACGTCAATGGTGATTTACTATGCATTTTAAAAATATCGAATCTTTAGAGAAATAATTCAATTAGCTTGATGAAGCTCCCGCCAGGGAGCACCCATTTCCCCACGTGGACATTTACATCTATAGATTACAATTGACTAACTCGCTGGCTCTATTGACCCGCTGTGGGCCGTTGGTTCATGGCCGCGCTCTCCATACATCCCTATCCTGAGCTAATGATTTTTCAATCATCCCCTGTGTAATCTACTTCCCTCAAATAATGGTTAATGTTATTCTCTCACCTCTTTCTTTGTCTACCAACTGGGCGTTTTCCCCCTGGTTTTCCTACAATAAGCTTCCATGCACCTCTTTCATTCCCCATTTGCGTCATATGTCCTGCTCATCGTAGTCTATAAGACTTAGCTGTTCTTATTATATATGGTTTCCTATAAAGATAATTCAGCTTATTTTTATGTAGTTTTCTCCATTCGCCCGTCTGTTCATCTCTCTTTGATCCAGTAATTTTCCTAAGAACTTCATTCTCAAATACTCGTAATATTTTTGACTACATTAGACTATCGATATAAATCTGTAGTACCAGATCAGTCTGCAATTCGCTGAAATTATTCTTCAATATATTTTGAAGAATGAAATGTAATGAAAATTATTTTTACAACTTCTCACTCAATAAAATAAATTAATTCGTTCATAATTAAATAAACGCCAAAAACTCAGTGTAATTCTTCTTCTTCTTCATAATTTGTAGGATTTTCATCCTGTTTATTTCTAAAATCACTCCTCAGAAGAAGACGTATTGGATGTGCATTCGCTGTCTATCCATCTCTAGGCTGCTCTTCCTCTTGTTCTTCTCCCTTCCATTGGTCCATAGCCTGTCCGAAGCCAGGTTGAAAAATGGAGAAGGGAGGAGTAAAACCTCGTAAAAAAAACCTTGGTTCAGCTTTCCCAGCTGATAGTACTTTGTGAGGGCCCCTTGCCAGGGTTACGGTGAAGACCTCAATGGCAGATACAGCGGAGAAGGAGTCCATCGGTACGGTGTACATCTACTGCCTTGTAGGTTGATGAACGGACGGATGGGATTCATTAGTCCTGCAAGACAACCCATCTAGGAGAGACAACTCCGAAATAAAACGGGGCAGTCTGAGCTCTGGGGCTGGGTGAAGGCATCGACCTAGGGAGGAAACCCCTAATAGTAAACGTGCTATGAAAACGGGCTATTAACCCACTTCAAGGTGTATCTTATACATTGTTCGCAGTCCCAAGGATCAAGCCACGGATCAAAGACAGAAACAAAGTGTATTGCTTTATTTTATTAAAAAAATCTTAAATAACAAATTGATATAAACTTCACAATTTAGGATAATTATTTTACATCTCTAACACCACAAATTAGAATTTTAGTTAAACTGCGTAAATATAATCAATATAATCATAATATAATAACATCCCCCTTTATAATCCACAAATGTAAAGGGAATCAATGCAAGAGTAATAATAGATATTCGCGAATATACCCTAAAGAACATGAGTAAAGACCAGAATAAATCTGACCATGTTATTTATGAGAAAATATATATAAAGTATAGGCTGCTCTAAATAAATGCAAGAAGATTAATATTTTATAAGGACAAAGTTTCAACCATCCATTCTATTTAATAATATGATTTCACCTAAAAGATTTTTCCAGACAAGCCGTCTGTTATATTATTTCTAGTTATGCTAATGAGAAGCAAAGTTGGAATTTCATATTATACATCTTTCTGGATTCAAATACCTAGGAACAATAATCACAAATAGGAATGAGATGCACAAAGATATTAAACATAGGCTGAATTCTGGAAATGAGTGCTATTATGCATTGCAGAGACTCTTGATGTCCCAACTCCTTTCAAAAAACGTTAAACTGAAAATATATAGAACTATTATTCTACCAGTTATATTATATGGGTGCGAAACATGGACTCTTACTTTAAGGGAGGAAAGGAGATTGCAAGTATTTGAGAATAAAGTACTTAGGAACATTTTTGGACCATAGAGAGGTGAACATACAGGTGTATGGAGAAGACTACATAACAATGAACTACATGGTCTTTATAGGAAGCCAGATATAAGAACAGTTAAGTCTCGTAGACTGCGATGGGCAGGACATGTTGCACGTATGGGGAATGAAAGACTTGCATGGAAGCTTCTTGTAGGAAAGCCAGAGGGAAAATGCGCAGTTGGTAGACCAAGAATGAGGTGGGAGAATAACATTAACTATGATTTGAGGGAAGTAGATTATACAGGGAATGATTGGAAAGCATTAGCTCAGGAAAGGGATGTATGGAGAGCTTATGTCCGCGCGGCCATGAACCTACGGGTTCGATAGTGCCAGTGAGTAAGTAAGTAAATATTTCTTCATTTGAACTCGCAGCGGAATTCATCATGTTTTTTTCTTCTTCTTCTTCTTCGTCACGGTTTAGGCTTATTGCTAGCCTGCTCCGGCTCCAAATTGCTGCTCTTTCCATCTTTTGTTTGGTCTTCCCAAACTTCTTCTTCCTCTTCGTGAATAGTTGTATGCTGATTTTGGTATTCTGTTCTCAGTCATCCTTACTAAGTGTTCTTTCCAGTTCGTTCTACATTTCACTATTGTTGTGTTTAATTCCTCTTCTTTTAGTAGCTGACTTATTTCTGTGTTGTCTTTTTTTCTTTTTTGTCTGTTCTTTGATATCCTGCTATCCTGGTTATTTTTTAAACAAGGAATATTGAAATTAATAGTTCCAAAACATATATCTCCTTGTATAAATGTCAAACTCGCTGATATTGCATTACAATATCTCTTGAAGAATGAGATACATGTTGGAATTTCCTATTACAAAACTATTTATTCTTGACAAAACTTAAGTTATGACATATTGAACAAACTTCGTGGAGATAGTAAATACTAAACATTCAAAACAATAATTCAAGTATTCGAACATGGAACAGACTTAATATATTGTTGATGAAAATTTAATTTAGGCTTCAGTCAAATACTCTAACAAACACCTTAAACTTTCTGAAGTATCACTATATTTCGAAACTTCTAATAAGTGTAGATCCACCTAATAATTAATTTTGAAATTTCAGATACATACCTAAGATACTCACTGACTAACTCACACACATTCTACCAAACCCGTATGTTTATGGAATCCAGACATAAATTCTCCCTACGTCCCTATCTTGAGTTAATGTTTTCCAATCATACCTTGTATAATCTACTTCTGTCACTATGGGCAAAACACTGCAGTGCGTTAGTGCGGGGCGAGGCTTCCAAAAAGTTTTCTTTTTCCGTTTTGTTTTACCGGTATGATAGTTTTGAAGCTGGCATAAAGAAATTCATTTTAAAAAGTTTTAAAATGAAAACAGAGTGTTGAGTTTAACAAATGTTTCTATTAATTTTCAAAAACATATTTATAATACTATCGGCCGCGGTGGACTAGTGGTTATGCTCTGGTCCCGAGGGTCGCGGGTTCAAACCCGGCCGGGGTCGATGGATTTTTTTAGGATGGAAGTCCTCCGGGAGGGACTTTCATCCGTGGGTCCCGAGTCAGAAGATTTTCATGCTCGTAAAAGATCCTTAAGCCTGAATGAAAAGGCCTCTAAGCAAAATTTACCGAATTTTCCCGTCCTAGTACGGGCCTACTACCTTGGTTTCCTAGATGCCAGTATGAGGCGGAACGCTGACCACGGACCACTCAAATGTCATCTATACGAAAACAAGTGTAACTATTAGTATGGTTGAAATTCTTCCCTGTAGGGGGAGAGCGCCTAAAATCTCTGTTAAGGGAAACAAGGGCTTACAAGATACAAGAAGATTTATAATACTTCATCTACTACTATAACAATCAGTGATGCTTTACTTCGTAGTTATTAGGCAACAAAATCTACACTTTATATTCTAACAATACATGTAACATGCTATAGAAACATAAAATACATTAATAAAATACAGGTTCAGCAAATGTAAAATAAATTTTAATTATGATTTCGTATAATTACATAAAGGCCTCTAAGCAAAATTTACCGAATTTTCCCGTCCTAGTACTACCTTGGTTTCCTAGATGTCAGTATGAGGCGGTGCGCTGACCACGGACCACTCAAAATGACATCTATACGAAAACAAGTGTAACTAAATTAGTATGGTTCGAATTCTTCCCTGTAGGGGGAGAGCGCCTAGATCTCTGTAAAGGGAAAACATGGGCTTACAATACAATTATTACATAAATAAACTTTCCTTGACCTTTTTGAAAGTATATTGATAGTTGCAGCATTGGACTGCTTTTAAACGTTTTCCTGATCAACAGTGAAAATCACATTCTCCGCTCATTTTTACTTTAAATTCACATATGAAACTAGCAACCAAAATTGCAGAATATAACAACAATGTTTGTTGATTGATCGTGTTTTTCTCTCGAAAGTCCACATTTCTTTCTCTAAAATATTGTTTCCGCAATAAATAAATGTAATTAAATGTACTAAATATGCATCATACATTAAAAAACCCTGTACGAAAATTCATATTGTAGACGACACCTTACGACATTACTATAATTGCCTCACTATGATAGTTGTCCAGCGGCTCGCTTTGTTTCCCCGCAGCTGTTATATATAATTAAATACAATGATGCCTACTCCCGCCACTATAATAACTCCGCATGTTTATTGTTGTCAAGCATTGTCGCGCGGCACCCGCTTTTATATAAACGGAGAACCATCATAGCGAGGCGATAATAACTAGTCGTCTAAATGATCATTACACTGGTCAACATGATTTTTCTCTCATTAGCACCAATAGTTATACTTAATGCAGTTTTTTATCGTGTTTTCAAATATGTGTACCGAAATGGACATTTCGGTACAGGAATTACGTCTTACTGCGCAAACTATGCGTCATCGCGTCTCCATCTCGAGTGTCATCTTTATGAACAGTGCCAAATGCTTTCCTATCTATCCCTCCCCTTTCCTAGTGCGCACCCTGTGCTATCGCGCATTCCCCCTCTCCCTGTGAACTCTCATAAATAGCTTTGTTTTGTAACATCGAAGGATCATCTACTTAGTCACCGTTGGAGTCTGGCCAGAACAGCTCAGGAGAGCTGGTTTTGTTTGTTTAGTCCAGTAAGCCAGGGTGGGGACTCTAGAACAGTATTTCCCCCAACCCGAGGCTGGACTAGAGTGAGTGATAATGTATGTATGAATGTTAATTTATATCATATTTTCTTTTTGTATAGATGATCTATTATGATTTCTTTTCTTTGTAAATCGAATATTTATTTATTTATCTTTATATTATATCTGACCATATTTTTGACTCGCATTAAAAGCTTTAGTTGTGCTTTTTACTTATGCCTATTCATTCAGTAGTTAGCATAAGTCAGATATCTAAGTCAAATTCGAAAAGCTTGCTCAAGCGGGTGTTAGTTCCTTTATCCCAAAGCTTCCACGATTGTATTTTATAAGTCAGTAAACATTACATATTAGGAGAATTTGGGAGAATTTAGTAAATAAAGTGGAATTCCTCTTTGCCTCTATGGGCCCGGGCTAAGATGTCACTATTTGAACAATCTATGCTTTCCAATCAAAATAGTTATCAACAATAACGGTTTGATCCAGCACCTACGCCGGTGCAAGTTATGGTTTGGCAGAGCGTGGTTTATACTGCACATATGTATTCGGAATTTCTTCATCACCCACAGTTGTTTTTTTTATTTCAATTTCAATTAATGGATTTAAATAATTATTTTTAATAAACTTTTTACGTCCATTATAAAATAAAACCAAATGAGCTAACTCAGGAGATTTCACCTAAAGAAAATATATATCAAGGCAAATTGAATCCTAATATGCTGGCCGATTATTGTTGGACCATCAAGAGGGATACTCCGCAGGCGAAATATAGCAGAAAATCGTCATTTCTTACTTTCTAAGCGAGTCCGAATGTTCGAATATTGTGTAGTTACGAATGTACAAAATATTAAAGTGTTTGAAATTATAAATTCCTGTTTCACGAAAACCTTGCGTGATGGAGAAAACCCGATATCATATTTGAACCCAGGAGAAAACATGCTATCAGAATCACATATTTTTCTTTCTGAGACAAAAAAAAAAGTTTATTTTTTTTATTTTTTTTTTGCTCAGTGTTATTTAATGTACTTGTTTATTTTTATGCTCGCATGCATTTCTGAACTTCATTAACAGATAAGACAGATAAGCTTTAGTGAAATCTATTCATAATTATATTGCATAAAAAAAACGTGTAGGGGAACCTGAATTGTTTACTTATTGGGGGGGGGGTTTAAAATATAGTTAAAATGGTCGCTTATAATGGTAGTAAAAGGAGATCATTAAAAATAAACTAATAGTCAGGTACGAATTTATATATTCAGTGAATGAATGTGTGTCCAAATTAGAAAGGGACAAGATATCGAAATGATGGAGGCGGGTACTAGGAGAAGTCACGGGTATATATTTCATTGTAACGTGGGAAATAGACCAGAAATGACGAATTATCACATTCAGACAGAACGGAGTATCGAGTTGCAGAAGTAGATAGAAACAAATGGGGTCGGGAACATCATCAAAAGCTAACTTGGGAGTGATTTATTTCACCAAGACTCCATTTGTACTCTGTAAGGATACGTATCGGCCAACTATAATGAGGTGACAGCAAATGTTTCGTTCCACACACTCGTTTTACAGACTTCAGTGCTATCTCTACACTTTGTTGATGTTCCAAAGTAAATCAATGTTTTTAGAGTTTATTATATAAAATCAATGAAGTAGCCCTTTACGTTCATTTTCCCATAAGATTTTCTTACCGTTCTATTGTAAAACAATTCCAAGAGGCCGATGTATATTAGTAATCTTAAATGATGGTTGGCCGCGGTGGTCTTAGACGTTAGTTCCTTGCCTCTGGTCCCGAGGGATGCGGGTTCATACCTGGCCCGGGTCGATGGATTTATATAGAGATGGGAAAATCCAAGGAATAAGTCCAACGGAAGGGACTATATGTCATCATCATCATCTTCAAGGTATGGGCCTGTTGGCCCGTCCGCTCCCCGGTGCACTATATACTGCAGGTGCAGGTCGTCTTTCCAACGACGTTTTGGTCTTCCTACATTTCTTCGGCCTAGAGGTTTATAATGAAGCAGTTGTTTTGATAAACGACTATTTGACATTCTTTGTATATGTTCAAACCAATTACATTTATTTCTGTGTATTCTCTCGTTTATGTTATTTGTTTTGTTTTAAATATTGTATAATCGTAAAATTAGTTTTCTATATCTCATTATTTTCCTGTTTTTTATATACACTAGACAGGGACAATTTAATATGCCTTGCTTGTATACATTTTATTATTAGTTTTAGTCTTAATTTTAACTAATATTAACTAGATCGTAATACGTATATTAGATATTATCTTTTGATCAAATTTTTACTTAGTGTTTAATATTAGAGTTAATTAAGATTGTTATATTCTGATGTAATATATGTTTGTCCTGGTGAGTGGAAGAGAAGGTCACATGGCCTTAACTCCACCAGGCTAAATAAATCTAATCTAATCTATATATATTCATCTCTGATATCTTGACTTCTCTTTTGATCTCTTAGAGGTACACCTGCAACTGATTTGAGAAATCTCATTTCTATTGTCTCAATTTTATATTTATCAGAGATCTATATGTCGTGGGTCCCAATTCTGAAGATTTTCAGGTTTGTAAAAGATTCTTAAACCTTAATAAAGAGGTCTCTAAGCAAAATTTACCAATCTTTTTCATTCTAGTAATACCTTAGTTCCTTACTGGATGTTGTTCATGACATCAGTAGGGATATAAATGTAACTCAATTAACTTGGTCGAATAACTTCTAACAAACGAGAGGTTAAGACTGAACATTGGGCTGTTACGTCATTATAGATAGGCAGAACCTTAATTTATGATCATAGTTATTTTAAAGTATATTTATTATTACTTATAATATAATCACTTATCCAAACTTAATGACGAAAGAGGTCCATTGAAACTCATTGTAGGAAAGAGAGAGGGAAAGCACCCAGTAGGTCAGGAATGAGGTGGGAGAATGATATTAACCATGATTTGAGGGAGATAAATTAAACTGGGGACGAAGGACAATATTAGTTCAGGATAGATATTTAAAAAAAAAAGCTTATGTCTGCGCAGCCACTGGATTCAATAGTGCCAATGAGTTATTTAAAATTAATGGCGGGTCCTTGGTGCAATCTGATCCCGAGATCAGTCTCTGTCACTCCATACGGGATTAGCGGTAGACGAATCGACAATTTGCGTTGTTTATATTCTGGGATGATATATATTTATATATATTAATAGATTGTCTTTGAACTCAAACCCTAATTTTAAGTATTTCTGTAATTATTTTTTCAAATGTCCACCGCTGTGGTCTCGAGGTAGGTGCCTTGTCACGCAGCGGGCCCGGGTTCGATCCCCGGTCGGGGCAGTTTTTCTGGGTGAGGTTTTCCTCGGGGTTTTTCCTCACCTGTAAAACAAATGTCAGGAAAACTTTAAGGCCCAAACGGTCCCCGAAATCATATGGCCATCATCATCATCCTTATCATTATCATCTCATCATCATCATCATTCTTCACCGGTGTGGAAAGCAACGGGAAGCTACCACACCTACAATTCCCTAGTAAAGCTGCAAAGCATAGCATGAAAATACTATGATTGCAGTGAAAGACCTGCCCTCGGGCAGAATTATTATGGATGGATTTTTAAAATACCGATACTTCATAAACGAGTTAAGAAATTTCTAAAAACAATCTTGTTACAGGAGTGAAAAAGAGAGAAATTTTGAAAATCTGACCTCATGCCAGTCACACGCCTCTTAGGCAAGGAGGTATAATGTGCATTCCGTTAATACGTCATTTCGTTATTATTATTTTTGTTTGATGAGGCGGTTGGTCATAAGAAGACATTACATTGATGTTTAATTTTCCATGCTATATTTGTTCATTATAAACAACTCGTATTTTTTAAAAATAATTCATATAAAATACATATCGGCCGCGTTGGACTAGTGGTTATGCTCCTTGCCTCTGGTCCCGAGAGTCGCGGGTTCAAACCCGGCCGGGGTCGATGGATTTTTAGGACGGAAAAATCCAAGGAGCAAGTCCTCTGGGAGGGACTTTAAGCCGTGGGTTCCGAGTCTGAAGATTTTCAGGCTCGTAAAAAATCCGTAAGCCTGAATGAAAAGGCCTCTAAGCAAAATTTACCGAATTTTCCCGTCCTAGTAGGCCTACTACCTTGGTTTCCTAGATGTCAGTATGAGGCGGAACGCTGACCACGGACCACTCAAAATGACATCTATACGAAAACAAGTGTAACTAAATTAGTATGGTTCAAATTCTTCCCTGTAGGGGGAGAGCGCCTAAATCTCTGTAAAGGGAAAACATAGGCTTACAATACAATAAAATACAGCTGATTTATGGTAACTGTGTTTTATAAAATATTTAAAATCTGTGCCTGTAAAACTCGATTTTTGTGAGATTCATATTGTTGTAACATATTGTTGAGACTCGCAAATTTCGCTTTATAATAATAAGGAATTCGTGGTTCGCGGCTGATGAATAGGGAATGACCGCTGGGAGCTTTCTGGTCGTTGCTTCACGATAGTTCAATTTCGAGAAAACGTCGCGAGCGCCGATCTTTCCATTATCTTCCATTCTAGATATAAATGATCTCGAAGAGGAGTGGAGAGTTAGTGCGTTCTGGCAAGCGACCGTGAGTTGTGAACTGAGGCACCGAGTGCGATCTTATACATTAAAGCGAGTGTAAAGAAATAAACTCTCGTCCATGCTGAGAATGTGCAGGCATTTAAAACAAAAAATAATTATTTGTGATTGTGGAGAACAATTTTTTATATACTTGTTTTAAAAAAACTGATTGACACATTACGACATTGGAAAGTGGTGAATTTATTAAAAAAAAATTCCGGTAGGCCTACGTCTCGATAAACGCGAGGCTAGCGCGCGCAGCTGCCTATTTGGGATTCTAAGTTCGTATTTTGGCGGTTCCAGGGAAGTATTGGCGTTGGGTCATGTCGAGATTTTCCGAGTTTCTCTCAGAGTTCTCCTATTTCTCGAATTTCATCCCACTAACACTGTACGTTGCCCCTTCCCTTCCCCCTTCATGTCATCTTCTATCTTGTTGATTCATTTTATATAATTATTCACCTCATCTCATGTTAGGGAAAAAATAATTTGGTTGACAATCCACAGCTGTTGAAAATATACTGTTGCGGGGATCTAGTCGGATGTCACCAGGATGCTGGGTCATGACTCCGAGCCTGGACAATAAAAAATGTCAGAAGGTGCCAACGGGAGAGTTGCAATCTCCCATCGTGGTCACGGGCAAATTCGAAAGTGGCGGTATGTGCAATTGCAGTCGAATCTAGAAGACGACCTACAATTTTCATAATACCAACTAACGCACTGGCACTATCGAACCCGAAGGTTCATGGCCGCGCGGACATAAGCTGTCCATACATTCCTATCCTGAGAAAATGTTTTCCAATCATTCCCTGTATAATCTGCTTCCCTCAAATCATACTTAATGTTATTCTCCCACCTCATTCTTGGTCCACCAACTGGACGTTTTCCCTCTGGTTTTCCTGCAAGAAGCTTCCATGCACGTCTTTCATTCCCCATTCGTGCCACATGTCTTGTCCATACCGTAGACTTTAATTCCATTCATCTCCATAACACTGGGAAAGCGCAATAGGTCTTTCAGGTCGCGGTGCTCAGGGCAGTTATCGTTCCAGCTGAATAAAAAACGATTATAGAAATTCTATCAGTTCGAGCATCACCACTACTTGTGACACAATTTTAGAGAAATTCCATTACGTATTTTTATTCAGGAACAGTAACGCCCATCATTTGTATTATTCCATTATTATGTCTACGGAACTTCATGATATTTCACCTGAAGGTAATTATTATATTTACACTAAAAGTAGCATGTCTATTATCTATCTTCCTTGGTTCTCTTAGCGAAGTGTATTCCATTATCATTATCGCCTTTGACACTATACCCCGATGTGGACCCTGGATTCCTATTAACAAATCTCGGTACCTATCACTATTATAGATGTCTTCTAATTCCAGTTTCCAGTCTTCAGAATTTTCTATTCGCTTTTTCCTGGTTTCGGTCCTGTCATGTCCTCATTATCCATTAGTATTGAATGGTTTGTCCACTCAACCTATTTGTTCTAAAAATACGAATAATTATATGCCCCCAACTAACATACCATGTAGCATTCTCTTACATTATTTACTCTTATACTCCATTCGTCCAACGCTGTGGTCTCGAGGTAGCATGCTGCCTTATCACGCAGCGGGCCCCGAGTTCGATCCCCGGTCGGGACACTTTTCTGGGTGAGGTTTTTATCGGGGGTTTTCCTCACCTGTAAGACAAATGTCAGGAAAACTTTAAGGCCCAAAGGGTCCCCGAAATCATATGGCCATCATTATCGTCATCATGCTTATTATCATTATCATCATCCTTGACAGGTGTGTAAAGCAACGGGAAGCTATCACACCTACAATTCCCTAGTAAAGCTGCAAATCATAGCATGAAAATGCTACGACAGTGAAAGACCTCCTTCGGGCAGAATTACTATGGATGGATGAATGGATACTCCATTCTCAAAAAAAAAAAATAACCAGCAATTCTTTGAAGAGTTTTTGATTCGGACACATCTAATACTTTGGCGAAAGAGGAATCAACTAGACATGAAATTACAAATAATAACTTTTTATAACAGGGGGTATGATTTATGTATGTGAATGCTTGATGTGTGTCGAACCAGGGGCATAATAACAGACTACATAATCACCGTAGAGTAGATTTATTCTAATGCATTCCATAAAGTAAAGGTGAATGATACGATGATCAAAAAATAAGGCTGCGGTCTTACGGTTTTAAAAAACCCGAACCCATTTTTTGTAATCTAATCTAACAATTACAACACCACCACTTTTTGGAGACTTTTGCAGCAATTCAATCTTATATATAAAAATCAATGTTTGTTTGTTTGTTTGTATATTTGTTTGTTCGTACTTTATGCGCGGCCATACCGTTGATCCGATTGTGATGGGTTTTTTGCAAAATGTTCAGGAGATTCCCGGGATGAACATAGGCTATAAGAGAGTTGTGATACTCAACTCCTACACCCTTAAAAATCGCCCTTTGTAGTGGAAAACGTGAAAAAAGTAGTTCTTTGGACGCTTAAATGGCTTACGCTGCCTAACCATAAGAAATACACAAAATTAATGTACACAGAATTGAATATCTCAAAAAGCTCTACAAATAAGTCCGCGACAGCATATGTTTATCTCTTACGGATAACTCACAAAAAACATTTTTGTCTTTCATTGATACCAAGAGTCTCGTATCTCTTACGGATAACTCACAATAACCATTTTTGTCTTTCATTGATATCAAGAGTCTCGCACCGTAGCCGAGTGGTTAAGGCAAGAAGTCTTGGCGCAGAACTACGGGACTTACGCTGGTTCGAGTCTCTATGAGGGAATACATTTTTCTCACGGAATGTCGGCAAGTTTGGGTCAGAAATGAAATCTAGCTGGGGGGAAAAAAAAGCTGTTTTGACTCGCTTTCATCAATTTATCTTTTTTTTTCACTCTAATATAATTGTTATATGGCGGTTTTTAACTTATCTGCAAAGGAGGGTACAATTCTAATGTTCATGACTGTGACGTCATCATTCATACTCCTTGAGCCACAACAGAAGGCTGTAAGAAGCTTTCTTGCGAACTTATTTAATAATATCTAATTATGTCATAATTTCTGAATTCTATGGTAAAAAGTACATATTTTATCCTCCCCGCCCATGACATGAGAATTGAACGTTCGGGCAGGACGTCTGCCGGGTACGCTAGTAATCTATAAAATCGGAATCTTGTATTTAGTATTACGATATTTTAAGTTGAAAAAAAAATCCTTACGGGAAGAGAAGTTGCTAGATTTCGAATTAAAACTAGAAAGAGAAAGGACTGCAGATCTGACATCATGAGTCCGAAGACATCATTACGACACTTTACCTAACAATCTCAACTGGAAGATCAATATAACTTGCTAGAGGAACAAAGAGACTTGGGAACAATCCTTTCAGATTACTCCGGTCTCGAGTGCCCTTGCAATCGATACTCAACTCGTGCGTAAGCGATATCGACCCTTCCAACTTTTCAGCCATTAAGATACTCCCTTCTCTACCCCATTCCCAATTTTCGATTAAGTTAGAATGGTTTTCGTTATTTTCTTGTGGCGAAACTTTCTTTGAAATGACTCTAACAACAAGTTTACGTACGAGGGGTAAAACCGATCGCAAAACAGATATTCTGTTTATAACCAAAACTAAAGTCTCAGTCCATAAATTATCAAATGGGGAACCAAGTTAGTAATCTGTCCCTACGGCTTTCGCATTAATAGCAAAGTATATCAAAATTTAAAGATAATCATCAGTTTTAGACTGATAAATCGTAGCAATTGCGATTGTAATGGTGGTGCCTGCGGCACCAGAAGCAAAACAATGGATTTTTTTTTCTGCTTTGTTAAATTTACTGCCATTGTTCGCATGATTCCACTTAATCCTCTTTCACATTTTACAAAAGCTGACTATAATGCTGTTGTTCCTCACATTCTTATTTGTGTTTGGTCTTGGTAAGGGAAGAACATTGGTATTACTTCTTGAATAAAGATTTAAGGGTTGTAAGGGGTAGTGACGTGTATATAACCTCTCCTACCCAATTCTCATCCTCACCTTCTCGTGGTAGAACCTGTTTTCACAAACGAGGCTCTGAGGACCGAGTCACGGCGGTATAACCGTTCCATCAGGTACTGAGTAAATGCGGTATCCTAATGTCTGTCCAGAGACTAAAAGGTAGCAGCCCTACCACTGGACTACTTAGCGTCGGGCCAGTAACCTGTCCTAAGGAACTTCAAAACTACTTTAAAAGTCTCAACACGAAAAAAGCCAGAAGGAATTGAAATATGACGACCCACAGCAAAGAAATATTCGGAGGACTGCAGGATACACACTACTAGATCCAAAAAAAATGAAGACATCTTAGAAGAATTACACATGGAATCTTTAGAAAACAAAATTTCTGATTATAAGTCAAGATGGATACAACATGTTCATCGAATGGAAGATCACAGAACACCCAAACTAATGTTAAGATATCAACGTGCAGGAAGAAGAAGACCAGGATGTCCACTCAAAAGACTTCTGGATGGTGTTTCTCTTGAGGCCGAAACAGGTCAACAAATGGCCTAAATTCGTGAATGTACTATGATGATGATGATGATGAATAAAGATTTAACTTATTTTCCTTGTGTAAATACCTCGCTGTTTACATTTATGGGCGATTGTGTTTGTATTGCAGCCTGTCACTTTGCATTGCCTTCAAAACAAATCAGAAAAGGATGATCCTTAGTTCATGATGGCGCAGAATTGCAATTTTATCAATGATTAAAATATTCAGAAAAGTTTAAATACTATAACATTTTCATATCCAATCAGAAGTAAGATAATACACAATAACCAATGCCTAGAACAAGTGCTAAATCAACTATTTAGGTTGAGAAATATCTTATGAAAATGAAAAAGATATGAACGAGTAAATCACCCAATTTACAAAAACTAAGGAATAGTAAATAATACATTAACAGCTAAATTAGTACAAAAATCCACAAGACAAACAGACAGGAGCAGAATCAAAGCAACGGAAATGAAATTTCTTAGAAGGACATGGGGAACACTCTTTTAGATCGAAAGAATGAAGAAATTTTAGATCAATTAGAAGTAGCATCTGTAGAAGGAAAACTCAACCGGTATGTATTAAACTGGCTAGACCATGTAAAAAATGGATACTTCAAGAATCTCAAAAATGATGATGCAGTATAAACCCTTAAGGACATCGTCGACCAGAAAGACCTCTTAAAAGACTTGCTAGATGGGGCCAAAACAGGTCTACAACGGCCTAATTAGTGACGGATGATGATGATGAACATTTCCATATTTCTTGTGGTTTTAGTAGACATCCCTAATATATTGTGAAGCGTCGCAATAATGACGATTATATTTCGCGAGCAAAGTCGAGAATAATGGTCTCGCATTGGCCTAAATAGATTTGCGAGTCGCAACTCGCGAATCGTGTAACCCGCGTACACCATCGAAATGTCTAGGATCTCATTCCAGAGATCTCTACGAGTCTCCGATTTCCTCTTCGGGAAAGACCGGTGGCCAGAGGCTTCTATGTTTTGAAGTGTCTCGACCTAATCCTAGAAAGTTACTCCCCGCCTGTATAATATGTGGCGAGGACGAAAGCCAGACAGTTGTGAATTAGCAGTGAACAAAGAGAGGAGAAATTGTAGTGAGTGCATTCATCTGAGTATGTGAAATAATTGTGTGTAAGATCAACATTAATAGCAGAATAATTGTTTAAAGTAAAGTGTGAGTAAATGTCTCTTTAATTGTATAGGCTAAGTGGTACTCATACTACTGAAACACGATTTTAGTTACACTCCTAAACATAATTCCTACAACTACTAACTACTATTTTGCACTTATTTTTTTAAGAGGTTTCAGGTTTAAGCGACCTAAATTATCAACTGTAATCTAACAAGAGGTTGTGTTTTACTGAAAAAATCACGAGCGACAAAGTCGCGAATGATTTTGTCTAATGAAAAACCCAACCTCGCTTTGGATTTGGAGTGACTATTTAGCGAATAATACAACATCAGAAGCTATAAAAACAATCATAATGTTTAATATTTACCAAACATGAGGTTATGTATTTCGTTCTTACTTCCGGGCGATTTCAAAGTCGGCTGCATATCTTCACTGTTAAATCTCTTTGGGCTTGGGAAAAATCAATAACAGATGACTGTATGAGAAATAACATTGACAATAATTCAGATTCATTGTACAGCATTTAAAATAGTTTAGAGCAACAGAACTAACTTTTTTTTTTGAAGTTGTTTTCTTTTGCCTTTTCTTGCTGTACCATATCGATCGTACATTGTTGAATCGATATTCATGTCAGACTAGTTAATTTGCGGAGATATCTCTCATTACGAACAGGAAGAGGCACTTTTATCGGTCTATGCGTTAAATGGTAAAATTAAACTATAAGCACACTGCTAGTTTTATGAAACATGCCTCTGATTTAGTATCCACGTCACTCGAAACCCCATGGCTTGATGTAACCAAGGGCCTGCTTCATAAAACTATCAGTCTGCTTATAAGTAGTGAAGACTGATGATTTAGGTTTCTAAAACTTGAAACATGTTAAAAAAACAGCAGTATAGGAGTTAGCAGTGCAGGTCTCATATTTAAGAGTATTGTGCCGAAATAGCCTCTCTTTTCCTTCTGAGTTATTTAGGCATAATAAACACAATGAATTTTTAAAAATTTTCATTAAACACTTCATTTAATTATTCAATTATCATCAAACTACTGTTCACTGAAACAAATCACTAATGATCTTCTTTTAATTGTTGCCTCAGATAGAACAATTTTCCACTCACTGATAAATAATTTCGCCACAACTTATCGTCGCACTGTTTACCACAAAACTGACTATCCCAGACTGACTGCTCTCGCCGGCGTCAAATACAAAACTGACTACGGTCTCCTGTCTCTGTCCTTTTATAAGGCGCGAAGAAATTTCCAGAAACAGCTTCTAAGCAGTTCGATGCCCAGAATCCTCTAGCATGGATCTTTCTCCAAAGAGGAGAGAGACACCGGTAGAACCATCTGGCAATACACTCTAGACAATTCTGCCGGCTGTGCGGGTCATCTAACTCGCCATGAGCTACTCGCCCGCGCAATTTAAACGTCGCTATGAGCGACACGTAACATTATTATTTAGCAGCGTAACTTCAGTGCTGTTTCATATAATACAAGCACTACTAATTTATACTCCTAATAAGCAGTCTATTTTATAAGTTAAGAGATACTGATAAAAGTAGTTACCAGTGCATACAATTTAAAAGTAATACAACAAATGTATCTTGAAAATAATTTTCTAAAATTTTATTAAGAAGTTTTCATGCTTGATGGATTTTTGTTCTTTTTAAAATTACTTCGAAATTTTGATAACTTCGCAAAATAATAATATTATAGGACAACACTGCAACAGGGCAACTATATTTTGGAGTCATGTGCAAACGCAAACCATAGAGAAGGACTTGAAATCCAGCAAAGAGAATAACAATTATTTTTACGTCATTCTCTTTATAATTAAATCATATTGCTAACTGCTAAAAGTAGTGTAACAGATTTAGCATTATAGGTTTGTGTTTATGAAATAGGATTTATCAGACTACTATTCACACTGCTAATAAGTAGCTATTCATCATCATCCTAAGGCGCGACAACAAAGTGAAAGTTTTGGCCTTCGCAAAAATCCTCCTCCATGCCAATCTGTCTCTTGCCATATTCAAATTAGTCACTTTAATTTTCTTTAGATCGTTCATTGTGTCATCCTCCCATCTGATCTTCGGTCTTCCAATACCTCTGCCTCCTACAGGTTTCCATTTATAGAGTTTCTTGGCCAGTCTCTGATCATCCATTCTTATCAAATGTCCAAGCCAACCAATTACGAATGAAAGTAAATGCGCACAAATGTGCAAATTGTTAGTAAATTTAGTCTAAGCAAAACTTGTTAAACGATAATTGTCTTTCCGCACACTTTTCGACGTGATATCGTTCATATGGATTGTTGCACAGTTCGCATATGCATTCTTGGTTTGGCTCGTGGAATCGCTTTGAAGCCAACCAATTATGAGAGATATTATATCCATCCATAGTAATTCTGCCCGAAGGCAGGTCCTTCACTGCATTCATAACATTTTCATGCTATGCTTGCAGCTTTACTAGGGAATTGTTGCTATGGTAGCTTCCCCTTGCTTTCCACACCGGTGAAGGATGATGATACTGATAATGATAAGGATGGTCATATGATTTCAGAGACCGTTTTGGGCCTTAAAGTTTTCCTGACATTTGTCTTACAGGTGAGGAAAAACCCCGATAAAAACCTCACCCAGAAAAACTGTCCCGGCCGGGGATCGAACTCGGGTCCGCTGCGTGACAAGGCAGCACGTTACCTCGAGACTACAGTAGTGGACTAGATCTTATATGGTATACTATATTCTGATTTTCTATTAATTTGTACAGTTCGTTATTTGTTTTGATTCTCCAACAGTTATCAGTTCCTCTAAAAATATATATTTTATGGAACAGGTCCCTCTGCTTTAAGATTGCAGGCTTAATGTATGTACATCACTACAAAATCATGAATAAATATATGTTATCAAAATGCAATACCATTAATTATTAACAATTATATAAATTAATTAGTGTATAATGCTGTTGTGTTATTATTTAATTGAAATATTAATGTGTTTTCTTTATGTAATTGTAATGTTAATGTTTTTTTTTAGTGTATAATGCTATTGTGTTATTACTTAATTGTAATATTATTGTGTTTTCTTTATGTAATTGTAATGTTAATGTTATTAGTTTATAATGCTATTGTGTTATTAGTTAATTGTAATATTATTGTGTTTTCTTTATGTAATTGTAATGTTATTGCTATTGTGTTATTACTTAATTGTAATATTATTGTGTTTTCTTTATGTAATTGTAATGTTAATGTTTTTAGTGTATAATGCTATTGTGTTATTATTTAATTGTAATATTTTTTATTGTGTTTTCTTTATGTAATTGTAATGTTATTGCTGTTTTCGTTTATTTTTCTTTACACTAGTACCAATTATTACTTTATTGTAACGGACTGTCAACAGCACGTACGGCTTACTGCCCGTGCGACCCATATTTGTAAATAATATGTAAATATCTTACTTTTTGTCTAATAAAGTCCTACTACTACTACTACAAAATGGACATACTTCTACATGTGTGCATAACAGATCATCTCTTTAGTGTACGGTATATCAAACTAGCAAAACAGGAGGTGAAACAGTATAAATATAGATTAGTCAAATAACATTGAATTCATCAGTTTAGACAGTGTTGCCACCTTTGTGAATCTGAGTACAGTTACACTAGTTTTGTACACAATGAAAACAAGGCTACTCATGAATATAAAGCAGTTTGGTCTGCACATATTCCAGACACGAATTGTCTGCTTGCATGCATGATGGGCCTATGTGACGTCACTAACGAGGAAGCGATACACCTCTCTATTATGGTGGCCCGGTGCAGATATATGGAAATACAACACCATTAATATCACGCTACGCATGGAGATTACATACATATTGTCTGGTACCTATTCACACACACACGCACTGAACTAGAGGTACCTAAGGGGGGTGTATTCCTAGCATCATTATCACCAAATCACTAGTGTTATACTGTTTCAAAGGGTGTTTACATGCAAGTCTTCGAATTAATCACGTATCTTGGAAGTATATCGGGTAACCTATCTCAACACAAACTGTATATCTATTCCATGAGGTCAGAGTAAGGTCGATCTCTCCTCTCACTAATCAAGAGTTATGTTTAGTTAGAATGGTGTCGGAGCCTGGTATATAATTCAATCAGCCTAGCGGTCTCTAGAGAGGGGTTTAACTCTCGTGGCTTCATCTGAGAGATCGTAGGACTGTCCATTCCCTATCCCTTCTCTATAAAATACTTCACACATCATCGCCTAATTATTTATCTAGCCGCTTCATCAGACTATCCGACAGACATAATCTTGACACTCGATCCTATCAGCACATTGTCCTTTATATCCCTCCTCATCACACTGTGTATTATTTAGTATCTTTTACAGTATCATTTGTCAAAACATGGAATTCCCTTCCGCCCTATGTCAGAGACTGTCAAACTATACCATCCTTAAAAAAACCAAATAATTATTTAATAACAAACTAACTTATACACCTCACTGATAGAATTATTCTAACAATTAATAAATGCAATTATTTATGAAAATAATATTAACAAATATATTAATTTGTTAAATATTGTATAACCGTAAAAATTAGTTTTCTATATATCATTATTTTTCTTTGTTTTTATATAGGTCCCTACATTAGACAGGGACGGTCTACCAACAATTTAATTTATCTTGCTAGAATATATTTTATTATTAGTTTTTAGTCTTAATCTTAACTATCATTAACTGATTGTATTATAGATCGTAATATAATAGATATTATCTTATTGGTCAAATCTTCATTAGTATTTAATATTACAGTAATTATGATTGTTATTTCTGATGTAACATATGTATGTCCTGGTGAGTGGAAGAGACGGCCACATGACCTAACTCCACCAAGCTAAATAAATAAATAAAAAATAAATAAACTCTGTCACTATTATTTTGTTTTATAGTTACATGTATAATTTTCTACGTAGATGACACTATTTAAATTATTATTCTTTATTTAATACGTTTAATATTATTCACTGAGAGTAATTAATAATAATAATTACAACAAGAACTAATCATTATCTAAGTAAAAAAAAATATTAAGTCAACGTTTCAATCTCCTTTTATGATATCATTTTAAAATGATCGATTAGTTCAAATGATCTCACGCAAGGGGGGGGTCGAGGGTTCAAGTCCCGTTAGGGTCAGGATTTTTAAAATGACCCAAACCCTCTGGCGGCACTATGGCCCTGGGGTCGACTCAGCCTCTAATGGAAATGAGTACCAGACGCTTGTTCTGGGGGTAAAGGCGGCCGTCACGCAGGGCTGACAACCCGGCTGACATAAAGTGCCGATTGTCTAGAAAAAGTGGGAGCCTTAACCTCCTACCCCCAAGGGCTTCCAGGCCTGTTGTGGGATCACTTTACTTTACTTTACTTTGATCTACACAAGGAGATTGAAACGGTCACTTAAAGTAATTTTTTGACTGAGATAACAATTATTTCTTGTTGTAATTATGAACATTATTCTTTGTTGGCTTTCATCTTTACAGTGTTAACGGTATTAGTTGCTGTTTAACAAATATAACATACCTAAAAATTATAAGAATTTATAGCAATTGTATGTTTCTTAATTTTATGAGTGTTTGTACTCTGCCGTTCTATAAGATTGACTGATCGTTAAAATACACTAGTTTTAGCGCTCGGTTCACATGAGTATGACTTATATTATACTCTAGATGAGATCTGAAGTCATTAGCGTTGCAATTCAAATCTAGGCCTGCATGGGCTGACAAATTTCGCTTCTTGGCCTTCAAATTATTTTACATATAATAAATTTACAACATAAAACTTAAGACTTTACTTCCCTTCCTAAGAACTTTAAGTCCTGAAAATCTAATAGATTTTGGCCGGGGTTGTACTCACAAACTTCGGAACAAATATAAGCCTATAACTAACTTACTAGTCCATCGGGACGGACTGTGGAAAATATTGAGTTTGCACTGAAGAAAACTACATTTAAAATCTTGCCGTATCTAGCAGCAACAATAAAATACAGCAAACTCTTGTTACCGGCAATTAATAATGATTTGTGAATAAGAACAGTTAAGTCTCGTAGACTGCGATGGACAGGACATGTGGCACGAATGGGGAATGAAAGATGTGCATGGAAGCTTCTTGTAGGTAAACCGGAGGGAAAATGCCCAGTTGGTATACCAAGAATGAGGTGGAAGTAGATGAGGGAGATAGATTATACAACAGATGATTGGAAAACATTACCTCAGGATAAAAATGTATGGAGAACTTATGTCTGCGCGGCCACGATAGAGTTAGTGAGTTAGTTAGTTTGTGATAATAAAATTCAAACACAACACTTGCTTTGAGGAGGGAGGAACACCACGAAAAACAAAAGTTGAAGATACTGGGATTTGAACTCTAAACGTCTTGAATACGAGTGTCAGAACTGACTGACTGAACCAGCTCCTTCCGTATAATATTTTATTACTTTAATTACACTGGTCACAACATGATTTTTGTCTCATCAGTACCAATAGTTGTACTCAATGCAGTTTTTTATCGTGTTTTCAAATAAGTATTCGGAATTTCTCCATTACCCACAGTTTTTTTTTATTTCAATTTCAATTAATGGATTTAAATAATTATTTTTTTAATAAACGATTTTTCGTCCATTTGTCCATTGTAAAATAAAACCAAATGAGCTAACTCAGGAGATTTCAGCTATCGAAAAGAGATATCAAGGCAAATTGAATCCTAATATGCTGGCCGATTATTGTTGGACCATCAAGAGGGATGCTCCACAGGCGAAATATAGTAGAAAATCGTCATTTCTTACTTTCTAGGTGAGTCCGAATGTTCGAATATTGTGTAGTCACGAATGTAGAAAATATTAAAGTGTTTGGAATTATAAATTCCTGTCTCTCGGAAACCTTGGGTGATGGAGAAAAAACCGATATCATATTTCAATTCAGGAGAAAAAAATACTATCAGAATCACATATTTTTTCTTTCTGAGACAAAAAAAAAAGTTTATTTTTTGTTGCTCAGTGTTAGTGTATGCTAAACCGTATTTGACTCAAGACTTCGCACCGCGTTAGAAATATTTCATTTTATATAGGCCTAAGGTAGAGTTTTCCATTTTAAACGACTTGAATCTAACTTTGGAGAGCAGCGAAGAGAGAATTGTGCATAGATAGGTTATAAATTAGTTTAGTAATACAGCTCAAACCGTGCTGTGATATATTTCTCATCATCAGCATATAAATTGAGTTGTCGCATTTCCATCAATCGATAGCAACTAGAATTGACAAAGCTAGGATGGGATATATGACAAAGGAGAACTAAATGGAAGACCCACAAAACGTAGGAAACTATGGATGCACGCTTTACGAACAAATACTTATTCTTTAGCCATCCAATGTTCCAAGCCATTTGATGCATTTTTCTAGAAATCCTTTACTCCTTTCTCCCAGATCCAGAGTTTAGTTTTATTCAAGTTTTGGAAGAGAAGTTTCTCTTTTTTTTTTCAGAAAAAATGTCTTGAAGTGTGAGGTTACAAGTTGTGTGGTAGTTCTGAAATCCTGAGAGAAAACTCAGAACTTGTAATTTGAGATCTTTTCATATTTCTCTGTAGAGCTTGTTGCGACATATGAAACATTGCATTCCTTGTTTCTTCTCACTCTCTGTCTCTCACTCATGCCATATTCCTATCATATTTTCTTAAGAGAATAGGCAATTAATGACTGAATCAGAAATTTCAGTACCTCTAAAATTCATTGTAAATCACAGTTGAGATTAAGTAGTATTTTTTTAATATTAAAATAAATAGGCCTATCTGATATATCAGTCGTACTTAATTAAAATGGATTTATGTTAAAAAAACTTCGTCAATTAGTTAAAACCGTGTAGGGATTTTGAGAGCATGTACCAAATTACAGGCCGAAGACGGAACATGTTTTGAAAGGCCTACAAGGTTGTAACAAATTGACAAAGTTGTTTTTAAGAAGTATTGTAAGGGGTAGCGACGTGTGTATAACCTCTCCTATCCAATTCTCATCCTCACCTTCTCGTGGTACAACCCGTTTTCACAAACGAGGCTCTGAGGACCGAGTCACGGCGGTATAACCGTTCCATCGGGTCTGAGTAAATGCGGTATCCTAATGTCTGTCCAGAGACTAAAAGGTAGCAGCCCTAGCACTGGACTACTTAGCGTCGGGCCAGTAACCCGTCCTAAGGAACTTCAAAACTACTTTCAAGTCTCAACACACTACTAGATCACAAAAAAAATGAAGACGTGTTAGAAGAATTACACATGGAACCTTTTGAAAACAAAATTTCTGATTATAAGTCAAGATGGATGCAACATGTTCATCGAATGGAAGATCACAGGATACCAAACAAATGTTTAGATATCAACCTGCAGGAAGAAGAAGACCAGGACGTCCACTCAAAATACTTCTGGATGGTGTTTCTCTTGAAGCCGAAACAGGTCAACAAATGGCCTAAGTTCGTGAATTTACTATGATGATGATGATGATGATGATATTTTAGTTGATGACGGCTGATGTATCAGGTACTCATTGTAATATTTTATAAATTATTTGTTCTTAATTTTTTCTTTGAAGTCTTTAATGATTGGAATACGATTTTTACCCGCAATATATTGATTCTATTAACCTTTCTATTTATTTTATTCTGCTACTAAATTACTACCATTATTGCTCCTGCTGCCACTATATCTCTCTCTTCTCAGTGATTTGATAGTCCAATAAGAACTTTCCTCTTGAATACAACTCCTTTTCAGTCCTGTCTAAACTCACCTGTTACACTCAAGTGTCTTAGATCCGCTAGAATACAACTATAATTTATTCCTTGCCAGAATTTAATTTCTACCAGACTTTATTACTATTATTGTTATTACATTAATCAGTCTACCAGGTTGTCATTACATTTTTGGTATTCTCTCCTGTTCTGAGGTTGGGGCGCCTGGAAGCCGATATTATGCTCCCATATGATATGAAAGGTGATGATGCGCCAGGAGAGGTCTTAAACTAAACTTAATCTAATGAGGCGAATACGATAATGAGGATAATGTTGACCAGATGGTGTTCGAGGACCGATTGGGCCTTAAAGTTTTCTGACATTTTTCTTATTCGTGAGGTAAAATCCCGATGATAAAACCTCATCCAAGAAACTTTTTGGGCCGGGATCGAAACCGGGCCCGCTTCATGACAAGGCAGCACGCTACTCGAGACCACAGCATTGAATTGCAAAAAAGCAATGTCTGAGTCAAGAACATGGTTTTATATTATGCTATATTTCCATGAAAACTATTTTTAAAAAAATGGATTTATATTTGTTTTTGGAGTTATGGTATTAGGTAGAGAGGATTCATATGGAATACTATTGCCAGTACTGTCCTTAAAACATATTTTTACAATATACTAGCTAATGCTCAGCATGCGCTGCTACGCCTAAATAAATGAAAATTAATGTGCTTTTATGTATAGTTTAATAAGCAGAAGGAAAAATAATTATAAATTTATATTTTTTTTAGATACCCCATGCTGATTACCCGGCGTTGACCGGGAATCTATTTACGCCGATCTTCTTGACATAATTGAGCTCAAATACGAAAATTAATATATTTTATGTTTAGTTAAATAAGTAAAAGGAAAAAGGTATATCGTAATTACTTTTTAAATACCCCGTGCTGTTTACCCGGCGTTGTCCGGAAATCTGCTCATCCCGATCTTCTTGGCATAAAAGAGCTGAAAGACGAAAAATAATGTACTTCTTACGATTAGTTAAGTGAAATGAAAAATAATTATAAATGTATATCGTAATTATTTTACGATTCCCCGTGCCGATTACACGGTGTTGCGACGGAATCTATTTATCTCGATCTTCTTGGCATAAATGAGCTAAAATACAAAATTCGTTATTGTGAGTTATCCGTAAAAGATTACCCGCCAGGTGCTTGCTATGCTTGCACAGGAATCTACGTACTTGTCTCGATCTTCTTGGCATCAATGAAAGATAAAAATGGTTATTGTGAGTTATCCGTAAGAGATAAACATATGCTATCGCGAGACTTTTTTGTAGAGCTTTTTGAAATATTCAATTCTGTGTACATTAATTTTGAGTATCCGTTTTGGTTTAGGAAGCGTAAGCCATTTTAGCGTCCAAAGAGCTACTTTTTTCACGTTTTCCACTATAAATAGTGATATTTAAGGTTGTAGGAGTAGTGTATCACAACTCTCTTATAGCCTATGTTCATCCCGGGAAACTCCTGAACATTTTGCAAAAAATCCCATCACAATCGGATCAACGGTATGGCCGCGCATAAAGTATGAACAAACGAACAAACAAACAAACATTCATTTATATATATATTAGATAACTAAGCATCTCAGGGGAAAGCATGCATATCGGTCGTTGGCATTAATTCTACAATTACATAAATTACGGAATCTAGATGAAAGTAATCACGTTTTTCTATGCTAAGTAACTGTTTGCTATTGAAACAAAATATTTATATTTTTAATTAATGTGATTTCTCTTTCTTTTCAGGTATGTTGTAATTTAGCATTAGAAAAACTTCTACTTCAATTAACAAAGGTAGGAAAGTGTCGAACTCAGTTAAGTAAGTTATAAGTTAATTGTATTTTTATTGTATCACTAATTAAGTATAGTTATAAACCAGTAGATTGTTTATAGGTCTAACATATGTTTTTGTGCGTATCTATATTACATGTATTCAATTTTAATAACTTATGAAATCTTATTGATATTGTTCAAGGAATGAAAATTAAACCCTGCAGTCGCCTTGATGCAGCGAAAATTACTCTGAAAATCCCCAAGATGAGTTAAGCGACTACCGGGGTTTGAACGGGTACTACCACATCTCTCACCAACAAAAGCGACACACTATTTTAAGATGATAATGTTTCAGTTATATACATGAGAAGGTTTCTAAATATATTCTCTATATTCTGATGTTTGATTAGCTAATTCCAGGCATTATCGAAACTGTAGGTTCTTGGCCGCGCGGACATAAGCTTTGCATACATCCCTATCCTGAGCTAATGTTTTCCAATCATTCCCTGTATAATATACTTCCATCAAATCATGGATAATGTTATTCTTCCACCTCATTCTTGATCTACCAATTGGGGGTTTTCTCTGATTTTCCTACAAGAAGCTACCATGCACCTTTTTCAACCCCCATACGTACCACATGTCCTGCCCATCGCAGTCTACGATTATGTGTTCTTATTATATCTGGCTTTCCTATACATATCGTGTGGCTCACTATTATGTAGCTTTCTCCATTAACCTGTGTGTTCATCTCTTTTTGAGCCAAAAATGTTCCTAAGAACTTTATTCTCAAATACTCGTAATCTTCTTTCCTCCCTTAAAGTAAGAGTCCATGTTTCGCATCCATATAATATAACTGGGAGAATAACTGATTTATATATTTTCAGTTTGACTTTTTTTTTAAAGACAGTATAAATTTTAATCTTACAACTCAGGGTGTAATTTTGATAGGTGAATCTTCTTCTTCTTAAATTTAATTTGTAGGATTTTCATCCTGTTTATTTCCAAAATCACTCCTCGGAGGAAGACGTATTGGATGTGCATTCTCTGTCTATCTATCTCTTGGCTGGTCTTCCTCTTGTTCTTCTCCCGTCCATTGGTCTATCTTCTTTAGCTCTTTTTGCAAGCCGGCTTTCTTCCATTATTTCTATATGACTCTTCCAATATTTTCATCTATCTATAATAAATTTGGTTATGTCTTGAATATGGCATTTGTCCCTAATTTCTGTGTTGTGTATTTTATCAAATAATGTTTTCCCCTGAATAGTTCTTAAGATTTTCATTTCGCATGTGCTTATTATTTGTTTAGTTTTTGTTATATCAGCCCTAGTTTCTGCTCCATATACGATAACTGGTCGAACTATCTTTTGTATATGCGGGTTTTGCTTTCTATTGACATATGTTTGTTGCGCCAAATTAAATCTTTCATATACCCTGATATTTATGCTGCTTTATCAGCTTGTTTCTTTACTTATTTTATTAAATGTTTAGTGTTTGTTATTAAGACACCTAAATAATTAAATTCTGACACTTGTTCTATAAATTTTCTTTCCACTTCTAATTTGCATCTGATAGGTGAATATTGATGTAATTTCTGGTATGTCTTTGAATACGCGTTAGCTTACTCGGTATTAAATTATTGAACATATTATTCTGCAAAGAGTAGAAGTTGAGCGTTGCTTTGGGGTTGCAGCTCTCATTATTGTGTTATGTGAAGCTACGCGAAAGGGGCCTTGAGAGATGTTAAATAATTCCTACATCCTGCAGAGAATTGTAAGAAGGAATGCAAACGCTTTAGGGTTTACATCGTCAGCCTTCACATCACTTGCAAATATTTACAGAGTCACCTTTTCAGTTGTTAACATTTTTTTTTCCCCTCTACGTGCTGTTTATTTCAATTTTTAAATTTGTAACTGAACAACTCCATCATAATTTTATGTCATACATAGGATGTTGTCCATTGAGGGTTATACAAACCTTCTTCATCAATTAAGCTGATGAAATTTATCTTGGGGAGAGAGGGAGAGAGAGAGAGAGAGAGAGAGAGAGAGAGAGAGAGAGAGAGGAGGAGAGAGAGGAGAGAGAGAGAGAGAGAGAGTGAGAGATATGGAAAGCCCTGCACCCATACACTGAAGTGTTGGCGGTGAACAATCCGAATCTAGGTTCTTCTTCTTCACTTCACGGGCCTCACAGTTGTTCTGTCTATCTTTTCACTGGCCTTCCTACATTCCTTGAACCTCTTGGCTTGTAGTTGAATGCTACTCTTGGTAATCTTGATACATTCATTCTTTCGACATGTGTAAACAATTTCTCTCTATATTAGGTTATTCTTAATGGATAGAATCCCAAGTTCCTGTGTACATTAGCCCCGGTGTTTCGATTTTAAATTTTGAATATAGTTATGGTTCATGGCAGATGGTAATATCGCCTCACTATGATGCTTAACAAGCGGCTCGCTTTGTTTCCCCGCAGCTGTTATATGTTATTAAAGTACAAAGATCTCGACAGCCGCGACTACCACGATGTTGCCACATTGCTATTCTTCCCTCAGTTTCAATTAAAACTCAGAACGTAGAGCAGTCGATCCAGTTTTAAAATTGTATACCGTAATTAATTGTTATAATTATTTATTGTGATTTATTGTGATATGTAGCTCGAATAATAATACAATATCTGCATATTATATTTGTTTAATATATAAGTGATTTCAACATGTAGTGGCCATGGGAAAATATTTCAGACCGAACAGTTAAAAATAATAATAATAATAATAATAATAATAATAATAATAATAATAATAATAATAATTTCAGCATAATGTATGAATATTAAATGTATGTAGACCTACAAACTATATAATGTAGAATTTAAATTATTAAAATCAATAAATACATATATAATTTTAATTTTAAAAGCTAAACAATATCAAATAATAACATAAAAATATAACCAATGTGTTCTGTCCTTGTGTAATAAACACCCATAGCGCTATGAGAAACGTGACAACACCGCATGTCAAGCAATGCCGCGCGGCACCCACTTTTATATAAACGGTTAACCATCAGAGTGAGGCGATAATAGCAGTGCTGCTGTTGTACTTATAAGTTTTCACGTAGCGGAAGATCGTTCTTACAGGTTTTGTTACGAGTTTGTTGTTAGTTTGTGAGTTTTAGCTTGTGTTTTATTTGTTTATTTTTCCTTTGTGTTATGCTTACACTTGGTTTGTGAAAGTTTATCTGGTTCCATGTAATCAATTTGAACAATTAGAAACATCGGATATTATATATAATAATAATTTCCAAGATATTTAATTGAATATTTAACTCATGCCCCAAATGGGAATCAATGACCAATCACGTTTCAATGAATTTATCTACTTATGTTTATCATATTAAAGAAAACTCCTCATTTTAATAATCTGAACAGGTCAGAGCATTATTTTTCAGTGACTGACTCTCGAACAAATATGTTGAATATAGCAAATAATGAACAGATTCCTTCGAACTACACATTTGATAATTGTGTGTTCAATAATTATATTTTGAAATAATGATTTTACGGAGGTTTTTCTTAAAAAAATAATAACCTATAATGTATTCACGTAGACTTTCACGGCAGGAGTTGCTATGATGATCTTGAAGATTTTCGGGCTGTAGGCCGTGGTCGTGAGGCTTGTAGTTCCCCGACGTTTCGCCAGAGACTGCGTCTGGCATCCTCAAGGGTTTGAGATCATAAAGATTTTCATGATAACCTATAATGTTCGTTATGATACACAGTTTGATGTGTGTTTAATTGTTTCTCCACTAGGATGCATTCTTACAATTTTGCGATCCTATTTAGTAATAAATAATTATAATCAAATTGCAGCGGATTAACAAAAAAACATAACCAAACATTTCTCATTTGTTTTCAAACATCGCCGTTTATACTAAATATATAAATATTTTAAAATAACTATATTTACATTATTATAAGTCAAGATGGATGCAACATGTTCATCGAATGGAAGATCACAGGATACCTAAACAAATGTTAAGATATCAATCTGCAGGAAGAAGAAGACCAGGACGTCCACTCAAAATACTTTTGGATGGTGTTTTTCTTGAGGCCGAAACAGGTCAAGAAATGGCTTAAATTCGTGAATGTACTATGATGATGATGAACTGTATTTAAGTAATGATTTGTGAGTAAACAGTTTAATTTTGTTCCTTAAATAGTTCTAACAAATGCCACTCTTGATTTCCAAATCCTCTAGATAAATTGGAAATCACTCGAAATTATGATGATAATGTTAAATTTTGATACACAAAATAAGTTTACTCTTTTTAGATGCGTACCATTTATTTGTAGGAGAAATTAGAACTCCCTGAAAAGAACCAATGTGTGAGAAGTTGCCTAAAATGTAGAATAGGATCAATTTATATCACTTTTTTTTTCCTTTTTGTGACCATTAGCCTTATTATAACCCATTATACCCCTAATCCCATTTTTTTCCACATTTCTAATCTCTTTGTGTTAATTTTTAGCATTTTTATATTTTTTTTTGTAAATATACTTTTTCCAGCTACCTCGTATTCACATAAGACTTCAATCCTATCGAATAGCTGAATAGTAGCATAACAGTATTCTGCTCTGAGGATGGTACAGGTCCCGAAAGGCCTACAATGTTTTAATTATTTTAAGAGTTGAGAAGATTGTATACAAGGTATATAATTTTATATTATAATTTATTTATATTCTCTAATACCTGGGCACGCCGTAGCGTAGTGGTTAAGGCACTGAGCTTCAAAGCCAGAGGTTCGAGGGTTCAAGTCCCGTTGGGGTCAGGATTTTTAAACTGACCCAAACCCTCTGGCGGCAATATGGCCCCGGGGTCGACTCAGCCTCTAACGGAAATGAGTACCAGACGCTTGTTCTGGGGGTAAAGGCGGCTGTCACGCTGGGCTGACAACCCGGCTGACATAAAGTGCCGATTGTCTAGAAAAAGTGGGAGCCTTAACCTCCTACTACCCCAAGGGCCTCCGGGCCTGTTGTGGGATCATTTTACTTTACTCTAATACCTGAATTGAATTTTACCGATTGAGGGTCTTTCCACTTTTCAGCGGTTGTCCTTTTACCAGCCGGCTGCTGGCCCTTCACATCCACATGTGTCAATCACAGAGGTAGATGATCAACAGCCAGTGTAGGGGTGACATGTGGTTAGCATGTCCGAGTCCCCCAGCCGTTATAAACTGGTTCCTCAACCTGGAGCCGCTACTTATTGCAGCTACCCAATTGCCTCACGATGCTGGGTGGGCACCGGTCCCATACTGGCCGAAATACCATGAGAAAATTTCTTCCCCCATGGAGACTCGAACCAGCGCAAGTCCCGTAGCTCTGGGCCAAGAAATTTAATAGTAGGCCTAACCAAATACGCTACGGCATCCCCCCTTAATAGCGGGTTAGGGTTCCCTTTTAGCAGGTTTATATTTTTAAAATGAACATTTTTAATCTCATGGCTGATGTTATGCACCAAATACCTTGCTTAACTACAAACCCTTACGTAACAGCTAATGAAAAGACATGCTCCTTTCTTATGGTTGATAGTCCGACGCTAGAGATGTGAGCTTGATTACCCGTTGATGTTTTATCGACGAGAGTGTAATGTAAGGTGCCGAATATCGTATTGTGACGCGTTGTAAAAGCGTTGTTTAAACTGCGGGGCCGGCGAGAGAAACCTCGCATTGGTGGATTGGATTGGTGAGTAGCCAATCGCGAGTCGAGGGTCTACTGATATTTGTAGTCTAACGAACCAGAGAGTTCTACTAACATCTATTCCCCCATTCGAGAAACATCGGAGACGAAAGGGCTCCATGTCGAAACATCTCGTTCATGCATCTGGAAATTTCCGTCTACTCGCCTATAAATATGTGGTGAGAACGGAATGATCCCCAGTCATGTGTTGGATAGCGAGAGGTTAAATTTTAAGTGAAACTGTGAGGAAGTACTACATCTGTAATTGTGTGATAAGTGATTATCTGATAAACTTTAAAAGAAGATTAGTTGTAAGATAAAATTGTGATTGAAGATTTAGTGATAATTGTGAGAAGAACATAAAGTGAAAAGAAAAATTTTACGTAACATCGGTGTATTTATTTAAATCGAAAGAAGTAAAAGAAAACCCTGTGCCATTTAGGACAGTATTTTACAATTCATTAAACTACAATTCGTGTATAACTTTACCAAATATGTGTTTATTTAATCTAAATCCTTCGTGTATAAAATATACAGTTAACATTATTCTATATGTCGCGACGTGAGAATTGAAAATAGACGCCATTAACACCACCAGGGGCGAAATCTGAAAACATGCTTAGAGAATTGACATTAGATACATATAAACGTTACAGTATTAATTGTGTGAATTTAGTTGTTGCTGATATATTATGTTAAAGTAAAGTAGTCCCACGACAGGCCTCGGGAGCCCTTGCACTTTTTCTGGACAATCGGCACTTGATGTCAGCCGGGTTGTCAGCCCTGCGCGACGGCCGCCTTTACCCCAGAACAAGCGTCTGGTACTCATTTCCGTTAGAGGCTGAGTCGACCCCAGGGCCATGGTGCCGCCAGAAGGTTTGGGTCAGTTTAAAAATCCTGACCCCACCAGGACTTGAACCCTCGACCTTCCGACTTGTAGCGCAGTGCCTTAACCACTACACTACGGCGTTCCTCTTCAAAATATGTGTATATCCTGTATATCTGCTTATGTTTTATTTCTAACTTATATCATACGGGTATGGTGTTTTTGCCATTGGATAAATTCTACAATATAAAAGTTAAATGATGCGTTATGGGATCAGACTATGATTTGTAAAATAATATTACAATAATGAGTACAATGACTTAGCGTAGATACGTGGAAATTAAAAATCTGGGACAATTAGTAAATTAAATTCTGGAGAATGGAGGCGTTCAGCTAGAATTTCTAGAAGAGATAAAACAAAATATGAATGTTTAAATTTCAATTGTTGACCCCATAAAACAAACAATAATTAAACTGATAAGGTCATGTAAGATATAATGACGTTAGACAGATTCCCAAGAAGAATACTATAATGAACGCACATGATAAAAGAAGAAGAAGAGGACAATAAAAAATAACCTGGATTGATGGTATTTTGTGCAGCATGAGATAAAAAGGAATGAACGACGTAGATTGGAATGACAGAGATTGGAGGAGAATGACAATATATTAATATTGGGCGCAGGAAGATTGAAACCAGCTAATAACACTGGTCTACAAAAATGAACTTATTTTTCACAAGAATAAAAATAATATATTCTGTAAGTATTTTTCATGCTGAATTCAATTATCATTTCAGTGTTTTTCCGATCAGGCAGGAGTTTTGTATGATATTTATTTGAATTTTTTATAATATTAGACTACTCATTCTGACTTACCTAAAAAGTGGTAGATAGTGATGTTCGGTCATATTTGCATCTGAAACATCTCTTCTTGATCCAACAGTAGTCAGCCCTCATATTAGAATTCAACTTGCCTTGGTACCTGTTTTCCATTGTAGAAATTTGCTGATGATAATGCTCACTGTGCTCATTGCTGACCGCCCCAAGAATTTCCGGGAAGAAGTCTTAAGTGAGAGTCCAAAAAGTGAATTTTTAAATACCGGTACATGTTGCTTTATTAGAATCCAGAAGATCAGCCCCTAGGCCACGATAGTTTTCTGCCTTATGGTTTCCAAGGGAATTGCAACATATATTTTTGAAAGACTGCCAGGCTGCTTTTTCAAGTGGATTTAACAGTCCTCAGAATGTCCATCAGCCATTAATGATCATATTTGTGGTCCTATAAAAATTCCTTCTTTCAGTTTAGCCTCACTGATTTTGGGAAAATCTTTCAATTTCAAATACAAGAATCCTTCAGAAAGTTTGTCCATAACTTTGACGAAATTTTTCATTATGCCTAATTTAATATGCAATGGAGATAAATATATATTTTTTTAGGATTCCCTAATGGGACATGTGACACATTTTTCTGGCCAGGGACAAGAGATTCACGTTTAGGCCATTATTTTTTTAACGTAGTGAGACTGACACATCACAATGCCAGATTAACAGGTCTGAGCATGTCAAAATATGAATGAACCTGAGCAGTCTTGTCTTTTGATGCTTCAGCAAGCATTATACATAATTTCCTTGAATACAACTTGAATAAAATAGCTAAATATAGAGTAAAAATTTCCTATGAAAGGTCAAAGAGAATGCTAAAATAAGATTTAAAAAAGTAGCTGTCACAAAAAAAAAACTGTACCTGATGGAAGAATTCAGACTACATTTCTGATTCTGATTTCAGCATGAAAAAATGCACTAGATTCACTAATCAGATTTCTTGTGAAGAAAACCTTGTCGACCAGTGTAATAAATAATACATTCGACAACAGTAGATCTAAAATGAGCACTCAGATCTTTTTTCCACTAAGAATTCGGTGTCTTGAGTGATGCCTCAATAAAGCAGGCTTACTTCGTATCTTCAAAAAAAAGTATTGAGTTTAAAATATTTAAGAAGCTTTTAATAGCTGGTTTGGCTGCAATCTGAAAAGAAACGTCTTCTAACAATAGCGTGACTAATTAATAATTCAGAGTTCTGAAACTTAAGAAAAATAACGACCAAGCTTATAAAGAAATACACTGTGCTGCAAACGTATTTCAAATAATCTTCTGAAGGTTTTAGTAGAAGCGAATCTAGTACAGTAAAACCCGTCTATGAAGGAATATGACGGTACCTTAAATATATTTCCGTCTTGGCAATTTTCCTTCTTATAAAGGGTTCCCGAATTACAAGCTTAAATTTTCTCACGCAGTGTAAGGGTTTTACATGCACGCTTTAAATATATAACATATTGACTGAAATACAGACAAAATAGTGTTTGTAACACAGCTCAGTTTGCACGGCAATACAGAACTTTATTACACAAAAGCGAGAAAGAACTCAACTACAGGAAGACTGAAGCGTTCCCAACTCCCTCGCAGGAACGTAAGCAGGCAATTAAAAGCGAGGGATTCCCCGCTGTCACACATAAGCAAGGGTATCCCCGCAATAAAATGGCAACACAGAAAGGTAAAAGGATATGATGCAGAAACGATATGCAGAATTTGCACGTGTGGTCATTAATACTGTAATTAGAAAGTGCTTAAGAATAATGTTCTTGCGGTAAGTATGATAAAAACGCACTTGCGCAAAAAAATGTATAAAAAATGTTATTCATCCAGTCATATTTTATGGATGCGAAACATTGTCCCAGTATTACCTGGGTTAATAAGTCTAGAATTGAGAAGGGATAGCCATGTAACCTATTGGGTGACAAGGGATATACTCAAACAGATGTTATTGCTAAATATTTGCGGGAAATATCATTCGGTAGATGTATGCGTAGTTAGGAGGATAATATTCTAATGGATCTTAGGGATATCGAAGTTTTGTACTGGAATTAGTTGTCTGTGGATAGGAACAATAACTAGCATTAGTGATAGCGGCATTGACTGTACAGGTATCAGAAGCCATAGGTATAAATTTTGACTTTTATTTTTGAGTTTGTTGTTAAATATTTTTTAACTGCCCTTAAATACTAAGGAGAATTATAATAAAATCCACTTACTTCCGTAAAGGTATATTAGTGTAATAATAGCATTCTTAGTTACATGGATGCAAAAAAAATGAATTCTTACTTTAAGGGAGGAGAAAAGTTACGAGTATTTGACAATCGTAAAGTTCTTAGGAAAATCTTTGGACCAAAGAAAGTGAACAGATTGCTGAATGGAGAAGAAAACATAACGTGAGCTACATGATATTTATAGGAAATCATATATAATAAAAACAGTTATGTCTCATGCGATGGACAGAACATGTGGTACTTCTTCTTCTTCCTCCTTTCCAGGATTAGGTCAATGCGACCTGTTCCGGTCTCGAGTCCATCGTTTGCTTGGCCGTCCCAAAGATCTTTTTCCATGCGGTTTGTAGGTGTTGATTGTTTTGGGTAATCTTGTATTTCCATTCTGTCAATGTTCTTTCCATCGGTGTTTGTGCTCTTCTAGTTTATCGAAGATTGAAAATATATCTAGTTCATTTCTTATTGATTCATTATGTAACGTAACCATGCGTGTGCATCCTTTTACGGATCTTAAAAAATTCATTTCAGCGGCTTGAATGTGTGAGATATCATTTTTTTTGTAAGTACCCAAGATTCAGATCCATATAAAAGAACAGGAACAGCCATAATTTTATAAAACCTGAGCAACATGTGGTACGAATGGGGAATGAAAGAGGGCATTGAGGCTTCTTGGGGAATAAAAGGAGGACATGGATGCTTCTTGTAGGAGAACCAGAGGAAAACACCCAGTTGGTAGACCAAGAATAAGGTAGAAAATTACATTAACCATGATTTGATGGAAGTAGATTATACAGGGGATGATTGTAAAACATTGGCTTAGGATAGGAATATGTGGATAGATTGTGTCCGCGCGGCCATGAATTTACGGGTACGATAGTGACAATGAGTTAGTTAATAGCATACTTAGATATACTATAAATTAGTGGGAGGAGATCATATTTGGCTATGAAATTACAATAAACATGTATCGCATTCATGTATGTGTGGCTGTTTGTGTGTGAAATGTTTTCAGGTTGAAAGAGGAAAGTCATCTTATCTTTTGTTCCATGGAATCCTCATTTAAGATGGCTTCTAGTTCCATTCATCTATTTCCACCCGAATAGCCTCAGTTAAAGGCTCTACACTAATCTTCACTGGCGCCGAGCTGGTTGTAAGCTTGAAACAGGGAAGAAAAGAGGAATGGTGATAAGATGGGATATACAGGATAGAGGGGAATGAGGACATGCTCTCTTCATAGGAAGCATGCAGGAAAACAGAGACTCCGAATTAATTAGGATTGCGTTGCCAAGTGCTGGATGGCATGTACAAGATTTACTATAGAAACTAAGGTTAATAATACGAACCTTACAGGGAATTAGCCTTTTCATATATTTACTACTTACTCATTATTAATTTTCCAACAATCACGCATAATACATTATAAAATATAATGAAATAAATCTCAAAAGTTGTTTAAGATGTACCTAATAATACTTCTGTATTTATATTAAAATATGGAACCTGCACATGAAATCTCCAACGGCATTTACTTTTTATTCATAACAAATTTCTAATTGAATCGATATGAAAATGTAATATACAGACTGTAAGTATAGATGACTTTTTATTAATAAAATTACGCTCTTAGATTGTTGGTGCATAACTGTCAATCAAGGGAAATAATATCCAGTATTGTTAGTTTGGCACTACAATAAATAGTGAAGATTGACTTAAACTTTAAACGCGTTTTTCTCGAAACTTACATAATGGCGCATATCCGGTTGATGCATAACGTCGTCAAATTGTGATATTAATGGAAATTTATTAGAAGATTATTGAGAAGATAACACTGAGCAACAAAAAAAACTCTTTTTTGTATCAGAAAGAAAAATATGTGATTCTGATAGTATTTTTTTCTCCTGAATTCAAATATCATATCGGGTTTTCTCCATCACGCAAGGTTTCCGAGAGACAGGAATTTATAATTTCAAACACTTTAATATTTTCTACATTCGTAACTACACAATATTCGAACATTCGGACTCACCTAGAAAGTAAGAAATGACGATTTTCTGCTATATTTCGCCTGTGGAGCATCCCTCTTAATGGTCCAACAACAATCGGCTAGCATATTAGGATTCCATTTGCCTGATATATTTTTTCCATAACTGAAACCATTTGAGTTAGCTCATTTGGTTTTATTTTACATTGGATAAATGGACGAAAGAAGTTTATTAAAAAAAATAATTATTTAAATCCATTAATTGAAATTTAAATAAAAAAATGTGGGTGATGGAAGAAATTCCGAATACATATATTTGAAAACACGATAAAAAACTTCATTAAATACAACTGTTGGTACTCATGAGACAAAAATCATGTTGACCGGTGTAATGACAATAATTATTATTCATGATTTTACATTTTAACTTATTATGCAACTTATGTCCACCGCTGTGGTCTCGAGGTAGCGCGCTGCCTTGTCACGCAGCGGGCCCGGTTTGGATCCCCGATCGGGGCAGTTTTACTGGGTGAGGTTTTTATCGGGGGTTTTCTTCACCTGTAAGACAAATGTCAGGAAAACTTAAAGACCCAAACGTTCCCCGAAATAATATGGCCATCATCATCACCATCATCCCTATCATTATCATCATCATCCTTCACCGGTGTGGAAAGCAACGGGAAGCTAGCACACCTACAATTCCCTAGTAAAGCTGCAAGCATAGCATGAAAATGCTATGATTGCAGCGAAGGACCTGCCTTCGGGCCAGAATTACTATAGATGGATGCAACTTATTATTCAAACCTAAAACTGTTATTGGTAAAAGGAAATCAATATCTGCTTAAAAGATTAAACGAAGTTAACCGGAATTAAGAAGAATATCTCTTAGAATTGCTATATTTGTCTGTTGAAGAGCTCATGTGAAGGTCCGTATAAAGAGTTGAACTAGTTTAGAAAGATTATATTCAAGCTTTTGTTTTATTTCAGTATAAAATGTATTAATAAGATTTGGTTATTAAATATTTTTTTGATTATTGATTAGTGTAGCCCTCTCACGTTAATGTACTCGAGCTGAAATTGCTATGACGTAGATGATGCCAGAGGATCTCTGTCAAGAAGTTTTCGCATCGTAAGAATATTTGCGTGGCTTAAATAAAGCAAACTTTTTATTTATATTTTCAGTAACATATCTGGCTTATAAACAAAGGTAACTCTATAATATTCTACATTAAATTTTACCAGAAAAGATAGCATTAAAGTTAACATGTAATGCTTGTGTCATTAATAATTAATAGATTGTTCGCTCATTTAACAATGTAAAATTTAGTAGAGCTCATTTTTCGAAAAATAGAAGTATCCAATCCGCTTGGAATGCAACTGTATTACACTCGTCTCAAAAAGGTTATAAAAGAAGAATAAAATTACAGTTTAATTGGAATTTAATTGAGAACAAATCCTTATTCTCCATAAACGCTTGTGCGTAACAAGTCCTATGTGCAGAATCTTGCAAATGCCATAAGCCTATTGTGTAAAACACTCTATGGCTTATGGAACCCATATGTTTAATGCCGCCAACCCTCAGCTAGCAGAATACAGTTCTTATCAGCTATATCCAGTTCTCTAAGATGCATCCAAATATTATCCTCCCACCTGTAACTAGGTTTTCCTAATTGACTTTTCATGAGGATTTCTCAATAACAAATTGTTGTAGGTACATGATTTACTTTTCTTAATGCCCTAAGCGTACTAACCCTTACATTATTTGAACAACTACGTAAATTGTGTGGCATTTCTATGCTTCATTTAGTCTGTGGTTAAGGCTTCTGACCATGTTTATAGGGTCCCGGGTTCGATTTCTGGTCAGAACACATGTTCTGGAATTTAGGTTAAGTTTAGGTTTAAGGACCCTCTGGGTGCTTGGCTGCCGTTTATCGTCGTTCATACATCATCAGGGTAACGTAATTCTGCCTTCTAACTAACTCAACTAAAGTGGGTTACATTTCCTCCAATGCCAGGAGAGATTTTCCAGAAATGCCGTAAGACAAGGGGATGGCATTGGACGAAGCAGTATTGATTATACCTCAATTTTCATATCTTGTACAAGAGAATATTTGTATAAAAATGTATTTTAGACAGATGAGTAAAAAGGAATTATACATTTTAATTAGATTATGTATCCCTGTCCGTATTGTTCGTGGCATTGTTCTTATATTAAATCCTATAATGAACATTCAATGTGAACATATCATGAAATCAAACCTCGAGATAAATTAGTCTGTCATTAATTTCTACACTCCTGACACCAGAATATAGAAAAATTGGTTAAACATTATAGTTACTAAACTGTGTTTAACTTTACATGCAGTCAAGATAAACCAAACTTAGGCATACTATCTTAATAAAGTGGCCAATAATAATAATAATAATAATAATAATAATAATAATAATAATAATAATAATAATTACTACGAATACGTAATAAAAATAAATATGTATAGAAGTCTCTTAGATTAGATTATAGTGAATGTCACGATTAAATACATATGTAAGCTGTTTCTTCAGGAAAGAACAACTTTAATGCATTTTTTGGACCTTTTACGTACCAGACTTCAATCCATTCACAATATCTGGTATGTACAGGGTATACAAAATCCATTAAAATGGTTCTTTCCTGAAGAAACAGCTTCAACATAAACAACCTTCACACGCCTTAAACCGTCACTATAGGAGAGTTGGGTTCGGGTATTAAGACTCTAATCGGCTACCTTATTTTAAGTTAATTGTATTTACCCATTTTTACTTTATGGGATTATTGAGATGAAAGTTAGAAAGTAATGGCAGTGTCGGCTTTAACATATGACAGCGAGACCTGAACAATAAAAAAATGATTATAACTGTATTCAGACATCAGATGTGAGATAAATTAGATTAGTGGGATGTAAAAAATTAGATATAATAAAACAAGTCAAGAAATTAGAAATAAATTAACTTTATTTACTAGAAAGTAAAAATAGATGATTATAGGCATAAATGGAAGAAACGTTTGGAAAGTGGACAATATAAGAAAACCGAAAATAATTGTCATAAAAATAAGAGGACGACGAGATCCTGGACGACCAAGGATGAGATGGAATGAGGCCGGAACGGATCATTCGGCCTAAACCATGAAAGGAAGAATAGGAAGAAACCTACTCTAGGTTGTATTTAATCTGTTATGTTGTTTCTAATTCGACACACATCAAGCATTCACACATGACTCATACCGCCATTTGTTTGGGCTGGGTCAAAAGCCTCGAGGAGGGGCTACAGCTGTAACTTTGACCCTATTCTGCCCTAAGTTGACATACAGACTCGAAGTTATGAGTAAGTACATGAGTGTTCCCCTATTAGTTAACCACAATTACATATTTTAATCACCTGAGGTTTGTTAAACCAGACAATTTTTACCTAACATGAAGGTAAAAGGTGATTAAAATGAAAGAACGGAGATGAAATGTCATAATGAGGGAGGCAAGTGGAGCTGAGAGTATTGGGGGAAAAAAATTCGAGACACGGGAAACCGAAAAATCCCGGTGTGCCTCACTACCAGTACCCCTCCAGAACTGCAAGTATTGGAACATGGGATCTCAGTTTGGGGAGCCGCTTGCGCCAGCCCTTGTCCGCCGAAATAACTAAAAGAATCTTCCTTGAGCACTGTATAAATTCGTCATCTTCTTAAATCCGGTTTATATTTACTCTGGTAATAGGGATATATTACTAAGGAAGATATATGGAGCAGTAACGTCCGCGGTAGACTAGTGGTTATGCTCATTGCCTCTAGTCCCGAGGGTTGCGGGTTCAAACCCCCCCCCCAGGGTTGATGCATTTTTAGGACGGAAAAATCCAAGGAGCAAGTCCTCCGGAAGGGACTATAAGCCGTGGGTCCCGAGTCCGATGATTGTTAGGCTCGTAAAAGATCATTAAGCCTGAATTAAAAGACCTCTAAGCGAAATTTACCGACCTCAACGTCCTAGTAATTCCTTAGTTGCCTGTTAGATGTCTCATTGAGTAGGTGTGTTGACTGCATGCCATTCATGACACCTATGAGCAAATAAGATAACTAAAATTTAACTTGGTGTAATAACTCATTGTAAAGAAGATGGTATAGCTCAACAATGAGCTACGCCATTATAGATACAAATGAACAAGATGCATGGAGAATCAAAACGAACCAGGAATTTAAATAATTATATAGGGATTTAGATATGGTAGGATATATTAGATGAAATAGACTGGAATTGGTAGGACATGTGTTACGGATGGAGCAGGAAAGAGATGCAAGAAGGATTTTAAAAGGAAAACCAGAAGGAAGAATAAAGATTAGAAAGCAAATAAAAACTAATGGTTGGATAAGGTTGAGGAATTTAACATTTTCCAATACTGTTATTTTAACACAGTTCCAGTAATGGACCATATTACAATATTATAATGATATTGTGAAAGAATTGTTAGTGTTTGAACCAAGTCTAGAATGGCGTGGTGGGCTGCACACTCCTACAGAGAAGGAGAGGTCCACGGTTCGATTCCTGGTTCAGACATTAATTTTTCTTTTCACAATATCATTATAATAACATAATATGATCTATTACTGGAACTGTGTTAAAATAACAGTATTCGAAAATGTTAAATAACATCATTTACTGCTTATAAAAGTGGTGGTGTAAAATTCTCAAACATAGATACTTCTAAACGAAGCCGGCCGTTGGCGATGGTAGTGACACTTACCTGGCAGCGGACGAAACGAGAATTATAGATTTGTATATGTGGAAAGAATTGTTAATGTTTGTACGAAGTCTAGAATGGTGTAGTGGTCTGCACACTCCTACGGAGGAGAGGTCCACGGTTCGATTCCTGGTTCAGACATTAATTTTTCTTTTCACAATATCATTGTAATATGGTCGAGGAAGGCTTAAAACAACTGAAGGTTAAAATATCAAGACAGAAAGCTACGAATAGAAGAGAATGGGCAGATGTTATGAAGGAGGCCAATGTTCATAGAGGACCGTAGAGCCAAAGAAAGATGAAGAATTAGGGATATTTCAAATGTTATGTTGAGAGTACCCTTTCTGGAAACAAACAAAGTCGTTAATACAGTCAAACTCTCATCTATAAAGTTGTGAAAAGCACTTCTTCTCCTGAAATAACTTGGTTAAACCTATAATTGAAAGGTATATGTATGCATTGTCATTTGTTCTAAAATATCAGGTAGGAACAAATGACATGAAGTTGTGTGACACTCAATAAAAAATAAACCAGCCATTTTCTAAAGTTTGAACAAAACTGTAGCATTGTTCTGTGATGGAGTCACGAGACCAGATTTTCGGCAAACTAAAAGTTATGTGGAGCAGTGTCACAGTGTGCATTAGGCAAACAATGCTTTAGTCATCTGCTGAAGAGACGATTTCTCGAATATCAACTGTATCATGGTTACAAAGTTTTGGGAATAGAAATAGGATAATATTCAGCCTGAGGTAGTGGAAAACTTGTTCTTGTTTTCAGCTGATATGAAAGGAATACGCTTCACAGTACGTTATATAATATAAGCTCTTTGAAGAAGTTTTCCAATCATCCTCTCTGGATTCATTAGACGTTATTTCCGAAGCAAAGAAAATATATATGAGTGGGGAAAAAGTTCAGAAATTGGTAGTTTTTAAAATCATGCTGAACTCGAAAAAACCTTTTAGTTAAATGGAAATACATGTAGCAATATGTTTTTTTTAGTGTTACCCTAATAACAATTGATGAGTTAGGTTCAAAAATCATACACACGCTACTTATTTTCAAAATTTGGATTAAAGTTTATCAACTTCCCTAAAAATAGTATAGGCTAGTGTTCAATTCACAAGGAAATTTACCTTAAAATTTCTTCCTGAGAAACATTGTGATGCACAAAGGCCGTGTCAAAAAATCTGCATTTTTAACTGCAAGGCACCAAAATCCAGCACCAAACCTCTCATTTAAATTATAGGACAGTAGTATAACTCCATATTGGCAGACTGGATATCCCTCACTAACCTTCTTTCGCGCCGCACCTCGCCTCACTGCACTCCGCTCTTAACTCATGCGGGGATGTACTACCCAACACAGCGGAACATTGACCTGCTCCGTTTGTGGATGATTTGCGAACTAATGACGTGTCATCCCGTGTATACTCGCTTCACTTCAGTACAATACTATAAGTAAACTGGGTAAGTGTTTCATTTGCTATTGGTTCCGACTATACATGGTTAGTATATACATCCGTGCGTCGCGACGCAGCAACAGTGCTGCTATGTCTGGAGGTAAACGTTCCACTCCGTCGTATAATACAACTGCTCCGTGCAGTGCGTTGCCATTACTGGATTCTGGCTTTGATTTCTGTGTCTTGCAGTTAAAAAATGTAGACTTTTTTGGACATGGCCTTGGCACTTCACAACGGTTCTCTGGAGTTTTGTCATGAAATTGCTGGTAGTTTCCTGTCAGAAATATATTTATATATTTTATGAATAAAATAAGGTTTCTTTTGAAGTTAAAGAGTTAGAAGCTTTCATTTCGTTTTGTTGAAAATGGACATGTGCTTTCAGAATTTTAAATCAGTCCCTAGATAGCGCTATTTAAATGTCGCGATTCCTTATTTACTTACTCGCTGGCACTATCGAACCCATAGGTTCATGGCCGCGCGGACATAAGCTCTCCATTCATCCCTATCCTAAGCTAATGCTTTCTAATCATTCCCTGTATAATCTACTTCCCTCAAATCATAGTTTATGTTATTCTCCCACCTCATTTTTGGTCTACCAACTGAGCGTTTTCCCTCTGGTTTTCCTACAATAAGTTTCTATGCACGTCTTTCATTACCCATACGTGCAACATGTCCTGCCCATCGCAGTCTGCGAGACTTAACTGTTCTTATTATATCTGGCTTCCTATAAAGACCATGTAGTTCATTGTTATCCAGTCTTCTCCATTCACCTGTCTGTTCATCTCTCTTTGGTCCAAAAATTTTCTTAAGTACTTTATTCTCAAATACCTGTAATCTCATTTCCTCCCTTAAAGTAAGAGTCCATGTTTCGCACCCATATAATATAACTGGTAGAATAATAGTTTTATATATTTTCAGTTTAACGTTTTTTGAAAGGTGTTGGGACATCAAGAGTCTCTGCAATGCATAATAGCACGCGATTCCTAGAGGGTATTTCTTTCTAAGTTCAAATCTTGCGAGTCTGGTACACACGAGTGTGATAGGGAGAGTGTATGCTGGAGCAAATATGTGGAAAACATTCACCATATGCCGTATCTGTCAGCTTGTGTGTACCGCTACGTGAAACTAACACAAAGAGGGACTCAGCATTTAACAGCCGGTTAAATTCAATGCCCCTTTAGGACATAATGTGTGGTTTAAACTTACTTCTCCATGTCTACGTCATACTGGTCCAGGGCATTCGTTACTTTGATTCATGAAGTTCTTCATAAGAAAGGAATACATAACGGGTGAAAAAGAAAGAGGAGATTGTAGCATTTATTTGCGTCTTTTGAGGTATTTTAATAGTTTTATTTATGGGGACTATTTAACTCATGCCCCAAATGGGAGTCCATGACCAATCACGTTGCAATGAATTTTGTTTTACAACTAACGACAGTCGTGTTTCACCTTGCAATTTATCGAATTCTATTTACCAAAATGAAGAAAGCCCCTCCTTTTTAATATTATGAACAGGTCATATATATAGTGACTTACTCTCCAACAAATACATTGAATATAGCAAATAATGAACATATTCTTTCGAACTACACATTTGATAATTCTGTAGGATGGGTTTTTAAATAATGATGTTACGGTACTAAATTGTGTTTTAAAAAATAAATTAATAAACTATAATGTTGGTTATAATATACAGTTTGACGTGTTTCATTTTTTCTCCACTAAGATACATTCTTACAGTATTGCAATATTATTTGGCAATAAATAATACGATCAAATTGCAATGGATTAATAAATAAAACATAACCAAACATTTATCATTTGTTTTCAAACATCGCCGTTTTAATTAAATATATAAATATTTTAAAATAACTATATTTAAATAATAATTTGCGAGTAAACAGTTTACATTTATTCGTTAAATGGTCCTAACAAATGCCATGAGTGATTTCCAAATCATCTAGATAAATTGGAGATCACTTGTAGCATTACTTATGACTATTTAACTCATGCCCCAAATGGGAGTCAATGACCAATCACATTTCAATTATTTTTTATTTACAACCAATCACAGTCGTGTTTCGCCTAAAATTTACTAACTAAAGTTTATCATAATAAAGAAAACACCTCCTTTTTAACATTCTGAATAGGTCATAGCATTATTTAGCAGTGACTGACTCTCTAAGAAATACGGCTACCAGATTGTATATATAGTGCATGAATGTCAATAGGTAGCGCATACGAGAGATAATATAAAAACATTTGTAACAATTGATTATACCACAAAAAAAACACAGTTTGCACTTTCTTAAACGAATTATTTTCCAGGAAATGACACAGAAAAATATAATTGGCATATTTACATCATAGGACATCAGAAATTAAATTAATACCTATTACGTTGGTTATAAATGTCTCCACTAGGGTGCATTCTTACAACATTGCGATCTTTTGGCAATAAATAATATTATGATCTGGTTGCAGTGATCGAACAAAAGAAGCAAATGAAGCGTACCAATCGTTTCTAATTTATTTTCAAACATCGCCGTTTACATTTAATGTATAAATATTTTAAAATAACTATAGTTAAATAATGTTTTGTGAGTATACAGCTTAATTTTATTCGTTAAATAGTCCTAACAAATACCACTCTTGATTTCCAAATTCTCTAGATAAATTGTAAATCACTCGTGGGGCATTACTTATGATAACTAATCTATTATTAATTTTCTTATAAAATAAATAGTTATAACTTCTGAACCAGTACGAATCTATAGACGAAGCCTATGATTCTATCACTAATGATCCCACACTAAGCATTCCATTTAGGAGTGTCCCATTGGTGTTCAATTACGACACGCGGATTTTCCGATCCCCAGATTCAACAATTTTTTTTTTTACTTTTTACTTACTTTTCCACTAACATGAAAGGTCTCATCTGAGAAGCAGACTCGCAAAGCGTTTTCGTTCCATTTTATCGTTCAACCTAACCAGCTTGCACGCTCGCGAACACAATCTTTTATGAAGCACTTATATTCACTGCTGTTGGTTGAATGTTCAGCTGCAATCTAGCCTGACGTATGGATTTCCGTGGGCTTCTCTGAAATGTCTCGCGAATGACCTCAACATTGTCATCATGCACTTTACGCTTGGAATGTTTACCTGCTTCGGACAACTAAACTTGCTGTTTCTCTAAGTTGCGTATCTAATTTCATTATTGACATGTACGGGTGAACTGATTCCCTTGTCTATCTAGGAGCTGCAAACGAATTACGGATTTATGTTCTGCTAATGATAGCACAAAAAAAAAAAATCTGCTCTAGTGTCCACATGCTAACTGATTCAAGATACGATAATTCTCATATGAAATGATCTGCGCATGCGCATGACTCTTCTATCAACAACACTGGATAAAACTTCCGAACTTCCTCTTCAACTTGGATGCATAGTTTTGAAATTATAGCTATTTCTTTTATTATGCTTAAAAGCTGCAGCATAAATCCGACAACTTTTAGTTCATCGCTGTATATGGCGCGATGGTCACACGTAGAAATACATTATATAATGTAAATGGACAGCTAATGACAAATGAGGGAAATTTTGAGGAAGTGACTGAATTCAAATACCTAGGAACAATAATCACAAATAGGAATGAGATACACAAAGAAATTAAACATAGGCTCAATTCTGGAAATGCGTGCTATTATGCATTGCAGAGACTCTTGATGTCCCAACTCCTTTCAAAAAAGGTTAAACTGAAAATATATAAAACTATTATTCTACCAGTTATATTATATGGGTGCGAAACTTGGACTCTTACTTTAAGGGAGGAAAGGAGATTACAAGTTTTTGAGAATAAAGTACTTAGGAAAATTTTTGGACCAAAGAGAGATGAACAGACAGGTGAATGGAGAAGACTATCTAACATTGAAGTGCATGGTCTTTATAGGAAGCCAAATATAATAAGAACAGTTAAGTCTCGTAGACTGCGATGGGCAGGACATGTTGCACGTATGGGTAATGAAAGACGTGCATAGAAACTCCTTGTAGGAAAACCAGAGGGAAAACGCTCAGTTGGTAGACCAAAAATGAGGTGGGAGAATAACATAAACTATGATTTGAGGGAAGTAGATTATACAGGGAATGATTAGAAAGCATTAGCTTAGGATAGGGATGAATGGAGAGCTTATGTCCGCGCGGCCATGAACCTAGGGTTCGATAGTGCCTATGAGTAAGTAAGTAAGTATATGGCGCGATTGATTCCTCGCTTGTTAGTGATTGGTTTCGGCAGAAATGATCATGTAAAATATAATTTAATCGCGTGCTGTAATGTTAGTGGCATGGAAACGTACAAGACGACAAATGAAAATGCACATGAATTAGCATGTTGAACTATTGCTATTAATGCTGTGGACTTATGGTTGTCCAGTCCACTCATGCTAATGAAAACTCGATATTATAATGCACAGAACATTATTTGATGTCGTGTTACACAGTGATATACAAATTGGTCAATAAAATAACATCGATTTGATTCCTACTCCCCAGACTAGCTGAAGCCAAATTTACTGTTAATATGTCTCCCTATTTATTGTCCATGCTTTTAACTATGCGGTAATCATCGTACAAGTATAAGTGATGTTTTGACTTGCAGTATAGTCGTTAAAATGTGATGATCAAAGTGAAAAAAATGCACTTCGTCAGGAAAATCGAAACACACTCTGACCTCGCGTTTATTTATGAACATAAAATTATTTAAATTTCAGGCGCGATTTGGCAGTAAAAATTCCTTAGTAAACATCGTAACTATGTTTACTAACATTTTCCAGCAGCAGCAGAAAAAAAAACCTTTCTCGAGTGTTAATTTGTTTTAATGTAGAAATAAATTAAATTCATTGTATATGTGACTTAAAATAATATCTTCTTCTTTCACGTATTACGTCTCTGCATATTCCGATTTCACATTTCTTCGGTCCAGCGTTTACTTGGTCTTCCTACCTATCTTCATCCTCCAGGAATGTTATTTTTGGTACCCTATCCTATTTCATTCTCTGCAGATTCTCTATCCGGTTGTTCCTTTGTTCTTCTATTTGTTGAAGTTGTTGTACTTTAGTTCCTCTCTAATATTCTCATTTCTAATATGTTATTCTCTTGTATAACCTTTCACCGCCTGTAGGAAGCTCATTTCCGCTGCCTCAATTTTACTTTTTGTCTTTTTCCTTCAAGGCCCTGGCCTCACTTCCACACATCGCCACAGGTAGTGCCATGTTTGAGTGAAATCTTAGTTGCGTATCCTTTCTTACTTTGTTCCTCAGTGTTCGTCTGATTGTTCCACAAATATGTTTAAATTTCTGCATTTTCCTATTTATGTCTTGTAGAAGACCAGGACGTCCACTGAAAAGACTTCTGGATGGTGTTTCTCTTGAGGCCGAAACAGGTCAACAAATGACCTAAATTCGTGAATGTACTATGATGATGATGATGTCTTGTTATTCTTCATAAGTTATATCGCAGCCCAAATACTGGAAGTGTGAAACCTGTTCCATCGCTTTATCTTCTGCTTAAATAATATTTAGTATTCAATAATAATATTTTGCTGTGAGAAGCCATTTTTTTATTTCATGCTATTTTAAATGCTTTAACAACAAAGTCATATTGGGTCTTATGATGTTTAACCGTAATCATCTAAAGGAGAAAAGTATGAAATGGAGGAAAAATGAGTAGTGAAATACAACAAATGGATGCCTAACTAAGTTATACTCCCCAACTCTCAGAAGTAGACTAAACATGTATGTTTAATCATGCATTAAAAGCTTTCACAACCAGCCTTGTAATATTCTCAGATTATTTCTATAGATTTAAATATGTGAATGATCCCATGTGGGTGTGCAAACAATAACCGCAAACAGTTGACCATTCATCGTGGGAATGTGAAAAATTACACACGAAAAGTATGCATTTCACAATAGTGTAGTAAAATCGGGAGGAAATTCTCTAGTATAAATTAGTGAAATTATGAAAAACATTATAAATGTTTTCAATTTTTTAACAAAATTGAATTTGAGAATTTACAAACGATATCCTCTATATCTCAATTGGCAGAAAATTATTGTAATGTATTTATAATAAATACTATATTATAAATAAGTCCATGCAGTATTACGATAGTTTCTACTGGGGCATACTGTAATAAAAAATTGTAAAAAAGTCTGTATGTTACTATGGCGTATACGTAATGAATTTTTAAATAAGTCTAATATGTTACGATTGATTACGACTTTTGACAAATAGATAAAGCAATAAATCGATATGTGGAAAAATATATACATTGAAGGTCGATATACCTATAGCTAAGTTGATCGATTATTGATATGTGGATGGGTTCACATGTCGTTCAATATAACAGATTCATAGGTAAATGGAAAGCTCTAGATTTTATTACCTATTGGAAATAAAAGTAATTGTGGCATTCAATAGATACTTCACTACTCGTGACATAAGATTTAAACACTGAAGAAACACACACAGCAAGGAAGTAGGCGTAATGGAGGGATGATTTTGACACGGCAACCCGGCATTGCCCGAACACGTAGAAAATATGAAATGGAATTTTAATTTACAATGTATCATTCACAATGAGAGGCGTAAAAGGCTTTACCAAACATTTTATTACCTGCCATCGGGTAGGGATTGGCCGTTCGCGAAGACTCGTTGAAGGTTTATGCGGCTATTCTTGCGTGAAATTTGTTTCAACGCCGACTTTCTACATCTGTATCGTATGTTATCAAGTGAGTGAGATGGTCGCATGTTGAGTTACAGTGACTATTTAACTCATGCCCCAAATGGGAGTCAATGACAGTCGTGTTTCGCCTCGAATTTATCAACCAAAGTTTATCATATTATAGAGAGCACCTCCTTTTTAACATTCTAAATAGGTCATACAATTATTTTGCAGTGACTGACCCAGCAAGAAATACGGCTAGCATATTGTATATATACTGCATGAATGTCAGCTCATAGTGCATGCGGGAGATAATATAAAAACATTTGTAGCAATTGATTATACCACAAAAAAAAGATAAATCACTCTTTGCACTTTCTTAAACGAATTATTTTCTAGGAAATGATGTTGCAGACAAATATAATACAATTATTTTGTAGTGACTGACCCACCAAGAAATACGGCTACCAGTTTGTATATATACTGCATGAATATCAGCTCATAGTGCATGCGGGAGATAATATAAAAACATTCGTAGCAATTGATTATACTACAAAAAAAACACTCTTTGCACTTTCTTAAACGAATTATTTTCCAGGAAATGACGTTGCACAAAAATATAATTGACATATTTACATCATACGACATCAAAAATTAATTAATACCTTTATAGTAGTTGTTTTATTCAAATGTTCTGAAGCTCGTGATTTGTCATCATTGGCTTGTTAATACCTATAATGTTGGTCATAAATTTCACCACTAGGGTGCATTCTTACAATATTGCAATCCTTTGGCATTAAATAATATGATCTGGTTGCAGTGATGAACAAAAGAAGCAAATTAAGCGTACCAATCGTTTCTCATTTGTTTTCAAATATCGCCGTTTACATTAAACATATAAAAAATTTAAAATAACTATAGTTAAATAATGATTTGTTAGTAAACAAGTTAATTTTATTCGCTAAATAGTCCTAACAAATGTCGCTCTTGATTTCCAAATTATCGATAAATTCACGACTCACGAAGTGAGGAGTGAATTTATTGATAATTGGAAATCACTCGTGGCATTACTTATGAATATTTGATAGCTGAACCTGGTTGATGCTATACCCTGTAATGTGTATCATAACCCTTCTGTAAAATTACAGTAATGAGGTACATAAATATTGCAGATACTTCTGTGAAATGTACTAAAATGTCATTTTGGTCACTTTTTTTTCATCCTTTCTCACTCATGCTGATGATTGCTTAACATGGACTTAAACAGCATCATTAGTGTCACTATTGTTCTTAGGAACTCCGAAACTATGTAAATCTATTAGACAGTAACACAGTTATTTTCGATCATTTTTACATCACCTCATCTCACCCTCCCTAAGAATGTTAATGATGAAATTTTGGCATTAATGGAATCGTGACTTTCACCAATCAGCTTTAGCTACCGCGTAAACTTTTAATTCCTCACCAATTTCAGTAATTTAGGATAGATTATTTTTCACCTCTTTACGTCATTGTAGGGATGCTGAGGAATCAAACGTTGGATTAAAGGGCATCGGGATTGTGACCAATCGGCTTAGTATCTCTGAAACTATGGCTATCGAACTAATTTCGGTCATTTTAGACATTTTATTTTTCACATCTTATCATCCCCTTACGAGCGCTAAAGAAACAAACTTTGGCTTAAATGTAATCGGATAGCTCTCCAATCAGCATATCCTCTACAAAAACTTTAGATTATACACTAGTCTCGGTAAATGTGGTTGTTAAGACCCCGCTGGTTTCCTTAGGCTTAAAGGACCTACGGGACTTGGAAAATCTGGTAGCGTGTTTATCTAGCCGAGCGTTAGTGTGAGGAAGAACAGTTAATCATGATACGTTTTGAAATAAACAATGGATTCTTATTTTAAACTATTTTATTACTAAAGTATAATAATTACAATCCCTAAGTATTCTAGCCCTAAATAACTACTCTAAGCTTATATATGAAACCTTATACCTAACTTCCTTGGTGTTTGAGAACGGGAGATGTGGGATAATAAATCTATCCTAATCTACATTGTTTAAAGTTCTAATATTCCTTGAAAACATAGTATTAGATAGTTAAGGTAATGATTCCCTTTTTATAAGTCCAGGACACATGTTAAGAAAAATGGTAGCTTACTCACCCATCAGCGATTCTTCGTAGCACAGATAGACAGACGCGAGACCATCACTACCCCAGGGTTATATATTCGACTTGACTGAACTTTCCACTCTAACTGTACTACATACCACAGCTCTAACAGTAGACACATACCACTCTAAAAGTAGAGATATACAGTTAGCTAAGGAAAACTTTTGCGCTGAACTATATTATAACTAAACTCTATTTCAACAGACTTTGCTTGAATAATTAAAATAATCTACAAAACAATTAAAAATCTATATAAAAGACTATGTATTCATAACAGTGGTAATTTTATTGTTCACCCTTTCATTCTCATAAGGGTGATAGTATCAAACAAGGGTTTAATAATATCGCAATTGTCATCAATGAGATAAGCTACCCCGAAAACTATAAATTCGGCACTAATCGGTCATTTTCGATTACTTTTTACATCCAACCTCCACTCGATCTCCTCATTGGATGCTATTTTCCTCGCACCCCACAGCATTTTTTCAAGATTCTAAGTATACCGAGAAATTGATTAAATTGCTACAGGTGTTACATTTTTATGCTAGAATATAAGTTATATATCGATTATTTCAATTAATTTTTTACATGTCATCCCTCTTCCAACCCCTCCTAGGGAAACTTAAGGAACATACAGCATATTTTGCATATTGCAATTTATATGTGTACCAAAGGGTTAATTAATGATTATTTGTACATTTTAACTGAACATATAAAACAGTGCATATTTTTCAAATTTAATGCATTTTTTTTATTTTTACATCGTTGAAGTTGAGTAATTCAGAATGTTTTGAAACAATCTTCAATGACCAGCGACTTACGGCTTGAGCAGAAGTAGAGTTTGAGATCAAGAAGAGGATGGAGATAGAGTGGACGGTGAAAGCAAGATTTGAACTGGAAGAAAAGGAGAAAGGAAATCTAGTGAGTGGTGGTAGAAACAGGACACGGGTCACAAATAGATACGTCGATAGCCATTAACTGTAGTGTTATCCCAGTGACCCAACTTGAGTGCTGATAAAAGCTTTCCTCTATCCTCCATTCATATACTTTCTTCCACTTATAATATCCCACTTTACAAATACTTAACACGCAGTGAACACACACTCTTTAATTTAATTGTATTTTTATCTTCATTTAACATACACTCTAATGATAATTTGCGATTAAAGATAAAATAAACTACATTTTAAATGAAAGAGAGGTTCTTCCTACCAGGTTTGTGTGTGTGTGTATATATATATATATATATATATATATATATATATATTATAAATATATTTTTGACATTTGGCAATGAAGGCAAATATGATATGAAAAGAAAAATGAATGCTTGAGTCGGGATTCGAACTCGAGTCTCTAAAGTCTGTACCTTTAGCGCTCTAACCAACTGAGCTACTCAAGAATTCCAATACAAGCATACAATTTTCTTATACATGTAGTATTCTCAATTCCCACAAGAGGTAGCTGAAATTGTTCCAACTGCCATCTCGCGGCTAACGTAACAGTTAAGCAAATTTTTAAAGAGAGCAGTTGGAACAATTTCAGCTACCTCTTGTGTGAATTGAGAATACTACATGTATAAGAAAATTGTATGCTTGTATTGGAATTCTTGAGTAGCTCAGTTGGTTAGAGCGCTAAAGGTACAGACTTTAGAGACTCGAGTTCGAATCCCGACTCAAGCATTCATTTTTCTTTTCATATCATATATATATATATATATATATATATATATATATATTATATATATATTATTTGAGCATGAATCAAATTACGAAACTTACATACTATGTATCTACTGCAAATTAAGCAAAATTAATTAATTTCAACTTATTTCAATGGTTGGTCTAAATAATACATAGTGAGAGTCTATCTCCCCAACGTTGCATCAAACTTGCCAGAACAGAGTTTAATTTTAGTCAAACTGGACTCAAAACTCCTCAGAAGCAACTATCTCGAAAATAATGTTACACGCCATAAAGCAAAACGATGTTTTATAATTTCAAAAAATATTAATAATATTGTATTATATTACTGTATTATTATTATCATCATTATTAAGGTAGTTTTTAGCATTGTTATGTTTTTTTGTGACGAACAGGGAGCTGGCCTGATGCATCAAGCCCCAACCTGGAGGACCAGGTAATTTTTGGTCAAGGTTTTCTTCCTCTATAGCCTTTGTCAAACCAATGACGAACTGCAAGGTAGCAGTATTTGTCATCACAGGGTACTATCAGCCGGGCGTACTGAACCCTCAATTGAACCTTAAATTAGTATGGGAACGTACGACGAATGCAAGAAGAAATATTACCCAGGAAAACAATGGAATGGTGTCCACCTGGAAGAAGGAGGAGAGGAAGACCTGGAAACTCGTGGATGCAGGAAATAAGAACTGGAATGAGAGCTAGAGGACTGGAGGACATGGATTGGGTGGAGAGAGACGAGGGGAGAAGAAAAATAAAACTTTAGGCACAGAAATATGTGTAAACATTAAAATCCTGTTTATAAATAAATTAAGGGAGTCTCGAGTATGAAGATTTTCGGACTAGTACAAGAATCTCAATCATAAATTAAAGAGTCTGGGCTAAATTGAACCGACTATTCCTATCCAAGTAATATCTTAGTGCCTACTAGATGTCTGAGGCGATGAGCTAACCACTTGTCCCTCTAAGGGAAATAGGCGGAACTAAATTATTTTGGTTAAGTGACTCCCGCAAGGGAGCACCCTTGCGCCATGTAGGAATGTACTGTACATATAGACCGACTACGTTATTATTATTCAATACTTTTAAGATTCAAAGAGCGAGTTATTAAACCTAATTTTGTAACGTGTTGTCTACAATTGTTATATACGTTTAGAGTATTTTAGTATATGTTGTATATTTAGTGTATTTAATGAAATGTATTTATTGTGGAAACGATATGTTTAGAGGAAGAGTAATGTGGGCTTTGGTGAAAAAAAAATGACACGATAAATCAACTAATATTGTTGTTATACTCTGAAATTTTGGTTGCTAGTTTCATATGTGAATTTAAAGTAAAAATGAGCGGAGAAGGCGGTTTTCGCTTTTGATCAGGAAAAGTTTTAAAAGCCTCCAAGATGCAACTATTAATATAGTTCTAGTAGTTAGATACCAAGAGGAAGGTATAATGTCATGATAACTTTTGCATTTTTTGAGGTAATTGAATAACTTTTAAAAAGGCTTTAGAAATCTTCTTTTTTCCATGTTATGGTAAGACTCAGTACTATAATGTACGATTAAAACTATAAAATAGTTACCTTGTAGGTCCGTCTCAACTTAAGTTCTTTTAAAATTCTGTGGGCATTTCGGGACTAGTCCCATCATCAGCAGAATGTATTAGGTCCATACTTGTTGACCCTTGTTGAAGCACTGACTTGGTTGTGAATATTTAGTATACATGATTGTGTGGACTGGGTCTGTTCTCATTAAGAATCAGGTTGTTGTCGATTTCTCTTAGGATTGCGATTTCCTCCAATATACAATATGTATTTATCTTCGTTGGAATGTTTTCTCTATGTAAAATTGCGAGGGTGTTATCGATGTTATGCATATGGTGTCCAGCCTGAATTACATGTTTTGCGTAACTTGATTTTCCTCCATTATAAATAAAAACTCTGAAATGTTCTTTGAATCTAATGTTGAAGTTCCTGTTAGTTTTCCCAATGTATAACTTATTGCAGTCTGTACATGTTAATTTGTAGATGCCTTTATTGATGAATTCTTTTTTTCTTCAATATTGTTATTTATTAAATTGTCTAATTTATTACTAGTTCTGTATGCTATATTTATATTTCTATCAAACTTTTTTTAGCGTGTTGGCTAATTTTAATGTTTCTTTGTCAGTGTATATGAGAGTTATCCATTTTTTGTTATTTTTGTTGGATTCTTTTTCAAGTTTGGTTATATTGGTAATGTTATTTTTTTCTTGTTTGTTTGTTTATTTAGGATTTTATTTATTATTTGTTTATTGTAGCCGTTAATTTTACTAGTATGGTAAGACTATCGTTTTGTTTTCACTTTTTACTATAAAGATGTATACCCCTGATTTTATATTCGTATCACTGTGAAGTGCTTCGATAATGAATCGTACATTCAAAGAGGCGTAGCTTGTATTGTGTAATTAAAGGATTATTTCTGTACCGGACTTTACAGTCCAATTGAAATGGCTAATTCTACCGGGTGTAATCAATCGATTTTTAAATTATCGTTTTCAGCATATGAACAGTAATAATATATTTCACACACGGGATTTTCCATTAGTCTCTCAACGTACATTGTAATGATGTATTACTTCCCATTAATGTGGCAGTTAAGAGATGGATAAAATTTAAAACGAATTATCCACGCAGATTTGAGAAATGGTAGATGAATACTGGAAGCACATTTATAATTTCACTTTCCATATCGTCTGTAGCCAATAAAATATTAATAGCATGAAAGCAAATCTCATTATATAGGCTTTATTTTTTATTTCCAATTTATTAGTAAAATCATGAATTATCGTCGGAATGAGGTGGCTCAGACACTAACCAGGTTGAGTGGTAGACAAGGCCTTAAGGCCTTAACTCTGCCAGGTAAAATAAAGCTATTATTATTATTATTATTATTACAGTAGTCGGGAAACATCTTGAGAACCGGGAATAAGTCGGGAATATGAAAGCAAACGGAAAACCGGGAAATAGAAGGGAATTCGTAAATATATGTTGCATCCATCCTTAGTAATTCTGCCCGAGGGCAGGTCTTTCACTGCAATCACACAATTTCATGCTACGCTTTGCAGCTTTACTAGGGAATTATAGGTGTGGTAGTTTCCCATTGCTTTCCACACCGGTGAAGGATGATGATGATGATGATGATGATGATGATGAGGATGATGATGGCCGGATGATTTTCGGGGACCGTTGGGCCCTAAGCTTCCTAACATTAAAAATATGTTATGGTATTAAAATTGGAACGTAAGCCATACAGACGGTTAAAACTAACTATTCATATAGTGTCCGAACAGTTCATTTGGCTACAGTGAATATTACTCACACAACAGTAGAAATACATAACCCCCTGACATAAATCAACGAAAAAGAAGCCTATGATATTACATGTTATTGAAATAAATATAAAATTGAATAAAATACATTAATTTTAGGAAATTATATATTCTGCCTGAAGAATTATTTGCCTGAATTTTGTCATCATCCACCATATTCCTTCCATGTATTAGGCCTGGTGGCCCGTTACGGTCTCTTGTCATCTTTTGAGTGGTCTTCCCAAATATCTCCTTCCACGGGGATGACAATTCAAAATCTGCAGAGGGATGCGAGATCAATCCATACGTTGAAGGTGTTGTAGCCAGTTATTTCTATAGGTAGTTAGTTATATGGTCCATAACCGAAGTGATTTGAGGTTAAGATAGGAAGCCTTGGCGCAGAGCTACGGGACTTGCGCTGGTTCGAGTCTCCATGGGGGAAGAAATTTTCTCATGGTATTTCGGCCAGTATGGGACCGGTGCCCACCCAGCATCGTGAGGCAATTGGGTAGCTACAATAAGTAGCGGCTCCAGGTTGAGGAACCAGCTCTAACGGCTGGGGGACTCGACATGCTAACCACATGTCACCCCTACACTGGTTGTTGATCATCTACCTCTGTGATTGACACATGTGGATGTGAAGGGCCAGCAGCCGGCTGGTAAAAGGGCAACCGCTGAAAAGTGGAAAGACCCTCAATCGGAATCAGAAGGATAATTACTTTTTATTTTTGTCTAACTTTGTGTATCCAGCTATTCTTCTTCTCCTGAACTTCATTTCGCTAGCTGTTATTCTACTTATATATATTTTGCTTCTCTTCCATAGGTAAGCATTTGTCTCGCTAAGGTTTTATAAGCTCTTACTCTTGTATACCTTTATACTAAAGATGGTTTAAAAACTGTATTTCGTTATATTTTTAGTATGTAGGTCTATTTAGGAATACAGATCATTGTAGCTGCATCCTTAAAATATACAATAGAAAAGAACATGAAGATAAATCCGAGAAAAACTTATATAGAAGCCGGAAAACGTATTGAAGTCCTACAATTTCGCTCTATACGTAAACAAATGAATATCTAATTTATTGATGTTTATAAAGAAAATATTTTTTGCGCCATAGTGCGTTTTGTCGTACTTACAGCAATGGCAACCAGGATTGAAAATTCAACTTCCTACATTTCGGGGTTGCCAACCTAAATAACTATACTGTAATATTATATATTAAAAACCTCGTGCTGAAATTACGAGTAAAATAACTGCCTTTTATGTTTACTGTACGTACAATGTATATACAAAAATATATCCAAAAGGTAGTGTTAATGTACATTTTATGAAACAAATCACTGAATTTTAAATGACTGAACTTTATTTGAAACAATATAAAACAATAAATACGTACTTGCCGCCATTTTATGACTGTTGTTGTCACGGCCTGCTGTAGTCTCAACTAATAAACATTGCCCACACTGTTAACGTTAGTCAGTTGTTTATAATGAATACAAATATTTCCAACAAAGATGTTATTATTTCAGTATTATTTAATATTTTGAAAATACCATCGCGCAAAAAATAATGTACAACGCAAGTTTGTGAAGTGTTTTACAGAATCTCGGAAATCAAAATCCTCGCTGTCGTCGGTTTTTAAACATTTCCTCGCTTCTGTAAAAAACTACTTCCCAACCTCGCATCGAAATACACTATTAAAGCGTTGTATTTGTTTATATGGCTTCATGTAAGTCATATCTATAGTCTATTATATTAAGTAATTCCCTCTTTTCTCGTTAACTCGTGACTGAATTGTTAATTTGTTGAAATGAAATTTATGCTTGGCGAACTTCAGTTTGACTTTTTAACATTCCATCTCATCTCTTTGGATTTGAAAAGATTTTGGTTTGTAGGAGGAAGGTAATTTTTACCCTCATGCACTACGGATTTTTAAGAAAATCTTGCAAGATGAGAAAACTTTGTACGACTTTATCGGTTTTCATTTTTACCCTCTTCTTCTTTATGCCATGGCTTTCATCACTTAATTGACGTTTTGAGTATACTTTATATAAATAGCAGATTATTGAAGCTTCTAGAGATTCGGAGCTAAATACAGAGTGTTTCAATGGTTCGAAATTTACTAATTCATATTGTTTTTTTTTAACGATTACACATTTAATCCCCATACTTTTATTTAATAATTATGCGTTTATCTATAACTAAAACTTATTTTATTCATACATTTTGATGTTTAGATTACGCATAATTATACATGAGCCCTTCAGATAACACAAACTTTAGAGTTTTTAAAATGTTTAGTAATGTAGGTAGAGACGTGAACTTTTTCTCTTAAGTTAATATTTAATTTTCGACATCAGCTGGCAGATGTGTACAGAGAAATATATGATGCCTGTCTACACCTGTCTTCATTTTCGTAAAACCGACTGTTGGCGTTAAAGATATATATAAATGTATGTAAAAGTGTTATTTGGCTCATGTACCTTATACATTATAAGCTCATTGAATAGTAGAGAAGGCCTTATATGTGCAGGAAAATAAATAAATTATTATTATTATTGTCATCATTATCATCCAGGGATTAAGCCTGTTGGCTCGTTTCGGTTACATGAAAGCTAGAATTGTTAAAATAGTTCAGACCATCTTCTGTGTGGGCGTCCAACATTTCTCCTTCCTGCGGTTTATAATTTTGCAATAATTTTGGAAATCTTTCTTCTGGCATTCTATTAGTATGTTTTTTCCAGTCGTTCCTGTATTTAATTATTCGGTCTGTAAGTTTGAAAATATTTAGTTCCTTTCTTATATCTTCATTCCTTTTCTTATCCAGCAGAGTATATCCTGCTATATTTTTTAAAAATCTCATATCAGCTGCTTCCAATCTTTGTTCTTGTCTTTTAGTGATCGTCCAACATTCTGATCCATACATCAATACAGGAACAGCCATTACTTTATAAAATTTCATTTCTGTTTATTTTCTTGTGTTTTTAAAGGTTCTTTTAATAGTGCCACACATTAGATTAAATTTATTTATTTTGTCATTAATATCTTCAGTTTTAACATATGATAAATTGAAGCCTAGATGTTTAAAACTGTTAACTTGCTCCAAAATTTTATTATCAATTACTATTTTTGCTCTTAAGGTATCGTGTCCTTTAAATGCTAAACTTTTAGTTTTATTCTTTTAAATTATTATTATTATTATTATTATTATTATTATTATTATTATTATTATTGTCGGCCGAGGTGGTATAGTTATGTTCCTTGCCTCTAGACCCGAGGTTCGCAGGTTCAAACCCAGCCGGGGTCGATGGATATTTAGGATGGAAAAATCCAAGGGACAAGTCCTCCGGGAGGGACTTTAAGCCGTGGGACCAGAGTCTGAAGATTTTCAGGCTCATAAAAGAACCACAGCCTGAATAAAAAGGCTTCTAAGCGACCTTCATTCATCCAAGTAAATGATGCCTTAGTTACCCGCTAGATGTCTCATTGAGGCGATGTGCTGACCACATGTAACTCGTTGACATCAGTAAAGAAATAAGCTTAACTAAATTAGCTTGTTAAGAAATCCTCGATAGGGAGAACCCATGCCCCCATGCCGGACGTATGAGGTATATACAAATATATAGGCCTACCTATTACAATTAAAAATTATTAAATTATAGACTAAATAAAAAACAATGGGAATGTGGTCTAATAATAGTTAATACTAAGAAATCATGGAATAAAATAAAATGAAGTAAGTAAAGTTTTCTAAATGAAAGTAAAGGTTTATCTGAAAACCGTAATTTAAAAATTGCTCTACTGGCCGCCATGTTTTTCTAGCAAAGACCTTCGTGCGATTTAGTTAACAGAAGCAAGATATATTCCATAAACTAACAAAATTGAACTAAAAATTTGACTTGATGAGGAATTCGCATAGTTTACACAGTGTCTGCGGTGACGGGCATTTTTTAATGTAGAGTTGTTTTCTCTGTGAAGATTCAGCATTCATAGAATAGATTGACATACAAGCTCATTTGAAAGAAGATTTTTATACGTTAACTAGGATCTGAAATGGAAGGTGATTTTTTTTAATGAGCTGCCATTAAATTCAAGTTGAGAGTGCTGTACATTGATTAGAGTTCTCTGACAGACTGGAAACTTGATAGACAAGAATGTAATGGTTACGCATTACGGAGCGAATAGACAGAAAATGAAAGAGGGTGTCGTTGATACAGAAATACGTTCTTTCTAGACCTGTATTAGGGAACGAAATGAGGGGGGGAAATGATTTCGCTTCAGTATATTACCCGTCCATCGTCACCTTCAATGGAAATTTGGAATCCTGGTGATGATCCTGCAGATACAGGGTGTAATGAAAAAAAACATGCTTCATTTTGTCATTATTTAGTCGGTTTTCAATGTATATTTGTTTTGATGATCAAATATTCTATAAGTTTGTAACTACGGGGTGAATCATAAATATGGATATACGTTTGATCGCGTTGTGTGATGAAAATATTACCATTACAGGAAATATGAAATTATCTTTGGAAAGGCAATTATTCAAATTACAACAATGGAATAAAACAAAGCAGTGTAGAACTTAAGTCATTAGTCAATATGGCGTTGAATATGCAACAGCAAATTACAATTGCTGCATGAGCAATAACGTATGCTAATGATCGTGAGGCCGCAAGACGGGCAAGGCGTGAGTTTAACGTAGCATTGCAGCCGTCGACTGTGGGGAAGTGGAGAAAACGACTGCTGGAAACGGCATGAATGCAGAAAATCAAACCTCCTGGAAGGCCTCGCATTAGTACGGATGCAGAAACAACGAAGAGAATTGTGGAGGCGTTCGACGCTAGCCCACAAAAATCAACCCGCCACGCTGCACGTGAGCGGTGATTGGTTTTTTTTTCTATTGTAATTTAAAAAGTAAAGTGATCCCACAACAGACCCGGAGGCCCTTGGGGTAGTAGGAAGTTAAGGCTCCCACTTTTTCTAGACAATCGACACTTTACGTCAGCCGGCTTGTCAGCCCTGCGTGACGGCCGCCTTTACCCCCAGAACAAGCGTCTGGTACGCCGTAGCGTAGTGGTTAAGGCACTGCGCTACAAGCCGGAAGGTCGAGGGTTCGAGTCCCGGTGGGGTCAGGATTTTTAAACTGACCCAAACCTTCTGGCGGCACTATGGCCCTGGGGTCGACTCAGCCTCTAACTGAAATGAGTACCAGACGCTTGTTCTGGGGGAAAGGCGGCCGTCACGCAGGGCTGACAACCCGGCTGACATCAAATGCCGATTGTCAAGAAAAAGTGGGAGCCTTACCTCCTACTACCCCAAGGGCCTCCTGAGGCCTGTAGCGGGATCACTTTACCTTTTCTATTGTAATTTGAAGGATTCTCTTTCCAATGATAACATCATATTTCCTTTAATAATAATATTTTCGTCACAAAATGCGATCAAACGTATAGCCATATTTCTGAATCACTCTGTAATTAACTCTTTGGTATGACCGAACACGAAGCTTCATGGCCGCGCGGACATAAGCTCTCCATACATTCCTTTCCTCAAATTCTTCCAATCAATCCCTATATAATTTACTTAATGAAATCATTCTTAGCTTACCTACTGGGCGCTTTCCCTTTGATTTCCTACAAGAATTTTCCATTCCCCACTTTAATTCCCCATTCGTGCCACATGTCCAACCCGTCGCACTCCAAGATACTTATATTTTTCTATTACGTCTGTTTTACCATAAAGCATATGTAGCTCTCCGTCATGTGGTCTTCTTCATTCATCGTCTGTTCTCTCTTCAGTCCAAAAATTTTCCTAAAAAAATTATTCTCAAATACTCATAATTTTCTCCTTCTTTAAAGAAAGAGGATCCATATAATATATTATTTTAATCTTATAAGCCCTTGCTTTCCCTCAACGAGATTTAGGCGCTTTCCCCTTATAGGGAAGAAATTGAACCATTCTAATTTAGTTACACTTGTTTTCATATAGATGTCATTGGAGTGGCCCGTGGTCAGCGTTCCGTCTCACCTAGGATACCAAGGTAGTACTAGCACGGGAAAATTCGGTAAATTTTGCTTAGAGGCCTTTTTATTCAGACTTATGAATCTTTTTACGAGCCTGAAAATTTTCAGACACGGGACCTACGGCCTAAAGTCCCTCCCGGAAGACTTGCTCCATAGATTTTTCCATCCTAAAAAATTCATCGACCCCAGCCGGGTTTGAACCCGCGACCTTCGGGACCAGAGGCAAAAAGCATAACCACTAGACCACCGCAGCCAATTCCATATAATATAACGGTAAGAATTAGAATTTTATTTATTTTTAATTCAACGATTTTTGAGAGAAGTTGGTATGCCTAACATGATGAGTTTCCAGAATTTAACCTATATTTAATATCTTTCTGCGCCTCACCCATTCTATTAAAATTCATATCAAATTCCGTTGAGGCGAATAGTCATAAGATAAAAATTAAAAATTAAAATGTACCTGTTGGCAGGTGCTGTCGTCCTCAGCTCTGTTAATATGATGTATACAAAATATTAACTATAGGCCTTTCGAAGTTATCTTCCATCATCAGCAGGACGAGTATGCGCTACTAGTAGTTGTTAAGACGCTGTAGAAGTTGCAGGTCCTGATGCGTCTCCAGTAGCAACTCACTACTGGAGACACATTAGGACCTGCAACGTTTACAGCGTCTTAACAACTACTAGTAGCGCATACTCGACCTGCTGATGATGGAAGTTAACTTCCGAAATGCCTACATTTAATATTTATGTATATACATAATTTTTAAAAAGTTGAGAATGTCGGCATCTGCTGACAGATACATTTTAATTTTTAATTTTTATCGTATCACTAATTCTACCGTATAGGTTTATAAAATAGAATTATTATTATTATTATTATTATTATTATTATTATTATTATTAATTATATCTGATTAACAACATTACTTTGTATTAAATCATTGTCAATTTCTTAACAGCTTCCTATCTGTAACTCAATACACTTTTCAGATCTTATAATTGGGTTTCCTCATTTTATTATCATTTTTGGAATTCATTAGTAGGCTTGTAGCATTCTTGAGGTCTGATTATTAATTCTCATTGCATGCCCTTAACACATTAATTGTATGTTCCAATGGCAACCACTCCATTTTCACACATCAGTTTTCTTATTACGGCACCTCTTTGGAAAACAACATTTCTTAGTATTATAATGATATTGTGAAAAGAAAAATTAATGTCTGAACCAGGAATCGAACCGTGGACCTCTAGTTTTCCAGACTAGTGTGCAGCCCACTACACCATTCTAGACCTGGCACAAACATGAACAATTCTTTCCACATATACAAATCTATAATTCTCGTTTCATCCGCTGCCAGGTAAATTATAGATTTATATATGTGGAAAGAATTGTTAATGTTTGTGCCAGGTCTAGAATGGTGTAGTGGGCTGCACACTAGTCTGGAGAACTAGAGGTCCACGGTTCGATTCCTGGTTCAGACATTAATTTTGCTTTTCACAATATCATTATAATATTATAATATGATCAATTATTGGAACTGTTTTAAAATAACAATATTGGAAAATGTTAAATAACATTGCTTAGGTAAGTGCACATTTAAGTGTATATTTTTGTAATGATTTATTAATTCGGGTGCCAGCACATAGCCTACGCCTGTCAAAAGACACCAAGGATATCGCCAGGCGTTAAGTCTCCATCCGAAGAGCCGGAAGGTTAAGGATTCGAGTCCCGGTGGGGTCAAACATTTTAATTGGGATAAAACTTCTGGAGGCACCATAACCCTGCGGTTGACTCAGCCTCTAATTGCAACGAGTACCAGGCGCTTGTTCTAGGAGTAAAGGTGACTGAACGCAGGGCTGACAATCCGGCTGAAATTTCTTGCCGATTGCCTAAAAGATAGGACCTTATATTCCTACCACCCCAAGGACCTCCTCAGTACTTTTGAGATCATTTTATCTTTACCGTTGGTCGAACCGCTGTCAACAGCTCCACATGTCTTTTCAGCGTATGTACTGCAGAGTGTTTTGAAATTAAGTATATGCATCTGTAATAATCATAATTAAAACAAAATAAGCACAATCAGTAATGTGTTATCGATAATACACAAAGAGAACAACTTGAAAATTAATATCTTTGAATAAATAGAAATACTGAAACAAAACCAGGAATATACACTTACTTAGTGATAATATACCAGTGAACTTAACCCTGTACATCAGATTCTGACCAGTAACAGTTAGTACCATTACAGAGACAGAACATGGAACATGTTTCCGAAAGGCCTCCAGAATATTTTGCAGCATTTTATAGTGTTGAGGACGACTGAGATCTCATGTACCAATTTTGTATTTTTAACTTTTACTTAGTCAACTCATTAAATAATTCGTTTGAGAAATTAGTCAAAAATTAAAATCATAATATAAAATGAGAATATTGTTATTTGGTATGTCCGTTTCCTCAAGTTTGCAAACTGTTAACTTTGTAGACCTTTCGGGACTAGTCCCATCATCAGTAGAAGGAGCAGGATATAGGTCTGTGTTTATTCAGGCTCAGTAGATACAGACCTATCCCCTGCTCCTTCTGCTAATCTGCTAATAATGGAACTAGTCCCGAAAGGCCTACAGAGAATTAACAGTTTACAAACTTCAAGGGCGCTCATCCAGTTTGGACAAAGATAATATTAGAAAATAAACCAATAGAACAAGTGGTAAGATATAACTTCTTAGGTTGCGAAATGTCATACACAGCAGAAACAGATATAAATAACAAACTAAATAAGTTTAATTGTATAACAGGAACACTAAAAAGAACTCTGGAAAATAAAGCCAGCAAAGACTCTATCATGAAATTATACAAGACAATGGCAGTGCCTATTATTGCTTATGGATCCGAAACATGGACAGTGACAACACAACAATCGGCCAGAATACAAGCTGCTGAAAAGAAATTCCTCAGACCAAGAGCAGGATATCAAAGAGCAGACAAAAAAACACAGAAATAAGACAACTAAAAGTAGAGGAATTAAACACAACAATAGTTAAATACAGAACAAACTGGAAAGAACGCTTGGCAAGGATGACTGAGAATAGAATACCAAAAGCAGCACACAGTTATTCACCACGAGGAAGAAGAAGTTTGGGAAAACCAAAGAAAAGATGGAAACAGCAGCAATTTGGAGTTGGAACAGGCTAGTAAATAAGACTAAACCGTGAAGAAGAAGACAAACTTGAGAAGACGGACCTACTAGGTAACAATTTTATAATTTTATATTTTACTTTTACGTAGCGACCTCACACTATTTCATAATGAATTTTAAGAGTATTGAAACACCAAAGTACGAAAAAAATTGAAAAGTAAAATACTTGAATACTGATTGATAAATCGTAAATATCATGCATGTATACTTAAATCTTTTGTGACATTTAAGAATAAGAAAAATACATTTTACCTTAAATATGGGCTCTAATTTTTTTTTTCTCACTGGATGTGTATGGAATATAAAATAATTATTTAAAAATGTTGAAGCAGGTTTGAGGTAATAATTTATAAAGTAATGTAATAACTGTTAATAAATGAAGTGATATTCAAATTAATGCTGGAGTTGTTAGCGTCGTGCTTGTAATTACTGCTACTTACACCTGGGACTCTGGCGTGAAGTATAGCTTTGCACTCGTTGCTAACCTAATCTGAGCAGTTATAAGAAGCTCAGTGGAGTAATTATTTCAGAGTTCGTGCACATTTAAATGTTTTTCCTTCAACTCGTAATGAATACATTCCCCAGTAATGTATTACTAACAATTTATCTGTTTTTATTGTAATAAATTGTACTTAATTAATATTACATTTTACAATTAGATGTAGATAAAACAATTTATTCAAGCTATCTAATTAAGTTAATATCAACATTATTGATCTCAGATATCCATCATCTTCATCCCGTCACGAATTAGGCCTTTGTAGACCTGTTTAGGTCCCATCTAGCAGTCTTTTAAGGGGTCTTCATGGTTTTCGATGCCCTTTGGGTTTATATTGCATCATTATTTTTGGGACTATTGAATTATCCATTCTTTTTACATGGTTCGCTGGAAAGAATATAAGATCTTTTTTTATTATTATACAGGGCTATTCAGAAAGAAGGAACAGACTTCAAACATTTATTTCTTCCAAACTACAAAACATAGAAACGCAATTCCAACGTTCCAGGAAGGAGAAATGTTCAAATTTCGCTATTTTATGCATTCAATATGAGAACCATGTATTGCATGACATATATATCAAAACGGTAGCTCATTTCGTGCCATACACGAATCAGCTGGTCTCTAGTTATTGAATTTACAGCTTCAACAATTCGATGTCGCAGATTTTCAAGAGTGTCAGGCATTGGGAGAATAAAAACACGGTCTTTTACATATCTCCACAGATAAAAATCATACGGGGTTAGGTCTGGTGACCTGGGAGGCCACCGGCGATGAAGTTGATCTTCTGCTCCTCTTCTTCCAATCCAGCGTCCTGGATGGTGTTATTCAGGTAACGTCGGACGTGGTTAGAAAAATGCGGCCGGGATCGGAATTTCAAACTTTTCTCTTTACAGAAACGTTGGAATTGTTTCTTTTTTTTTCTGTATTTTGGAGGAATAAATGTTTGAAGTCTGTTCCTTCTTTCTGAATAAGCCTATATTTAAAAGTGATGCGATCACACTATAGGCGTTAGTCCTTAGGTAATAGAAGGTTAAGGCTCCAACCTTTCTAGACAATCGACACTAGATATCAGTCGGATTGTCAGCCCTATGTGACGGCCGCCTTTACCTTCAGGGTAAACGTCTAGTACTAATTTCGGTTAGAGGCTAAGTGTCTGCAGTGCCGACAAAAGGTTTGAGCTAGTTTAGAAATGTTGACCCCCATCGAGACTCGAACTCATTACTTTCCGGCCAATAGCGGATTGCTAAATTATATTTACTAAAAGGAATTCATATTTTACCCTTAAATTGACAATGTACACTATGAGATACTTCAGTTGTTGTTATTTATTTAATATATATTAATAAAACAAATTTCTTATGGACCAGAAAAGAAGCACTAAGATAAGAGAACAATTAAATATTTTTAAATTGACGGATAAAAATGACAAACAATGACAACATTGGTATGAACATAAACTAAGAATGCCAGATGATAGACCTTCTAAAATGAGTTTAAACCACAAAACCACAGGATCTAGAAGTCAAGGAAGACCATTTGCTAGATGGAAAGACCAAATCTCTTGAAGTCTGAACGGGCCAGAGGGCTAAAACTTGATGTTGATGATGATGATGATAAAACAAAATAAAACAAACGGGTATTGTTTAAATGTTTGTTGAATTGCCCAATGTATTTAAAATAATAGTTATGCATGATTTCGTTCTCACCGCGGTCCGCCACATTTAAATTACTGACACGATACATTAGTATTTTGCACATTAAATTTCACTCTGTATGTGAAGCTTGTAGTGGAAATTTAGAGAATGAGACAGAAAGTGGATATTTGGAAACAATCAGGAAAGGAGTGCGGGACATCAACTTTGCTACATTAACTCCGACAGGAACTTCTTTTGTCTCAGAGTCCCCCTTGACAATCCTTTAATGGCCGATTCAGACGGAATATTGTGTTGGGATGTGAAGAATAGGAACAAGCGAGCCAAACAAACTGACAGTTAAAGGTGCTACGTTTCCCCATTACATTTAATTTTAGGGCTCTTCAACCATATCAATAACTTATGAAAGTACACTACACTACTAAATATTTAAAATGATGGATAATTTCATTCATTCCATAACCGTTTAAATGTATTAGTAATTGTAATTTATAAGATCTGACTTTACGTCTTAAAAAAGAATGTAGACTTTTTCCTGTATTAGTTTTTCTTCTTCTTTATTTTTGTTCTTAAAGTCTATTTACCATTTACCACCTAACTAATGCTGATTCGGTTGAATTAATAGGTCATATCTCCATTTGTTAGAATAATGTTAGCATCTCTCCAAAATTTTGAGACATTTGCGAAATTAGCTCTTAATTATTTGATTAATTGCCCGTGTATTTTGTGATTAGTTAGTTAAGCAGTTTTAATGATTAAGCACTGGCACGCACTTACAAGACCTACGATTGGTCTTGGAACTACAAAATTTGATATATTTTAGAACTTTCGTCCTCAATTATTCTCTTCTGACACATTGAGAATTTTATATTTCTAGTATTATTCTAATATTAAATGGGTAGCGGATGAGAACCCTCTATGTCTATGAGGTAATCTCATCAAAGGGTCTAGCGTCCCTTCCCTCGAGAGATTCAGGTCACTGTAGCCCGGTTTGTAGTAGGCCCTACCTGATCGAAGGATCCCTTGCACAGGGTAACATGCGAAGACCTCAAAGGACAGAAGTAAATGTGCGGAGGAGGCACTCTTTCTCCAGGGAAAAAAATTGGTGACCCATTGCCTGGGTATCAAGGGATAAGTCCTCAACGGTCCATAGGAGCGGAAGAGGCAGCCCTCCATTTGGGGTTCATACAACTGGGGGCTATGATGTCTAGTCTTAAGATAGCAATCTTATTGTACATCTCACTCTGCGGAACGCCAATAACGTACCCAGAGGGAATGCTTTATTACTAAAAGTCTCATAGATAATAGAAACAGGACTGTCCCAACGTTAACAACCTCGGCTAGAAAAAGACAAAACTAAAATTTTATAAAGCTGTGGCAGTCCCCTTACTGTTGTATGGTAGTGAATTTTGGGTTTTAACTAAAAGAGAAGAGAGGATTATAGAAGCAGCTGAAATGAGATATCTGAGAAGTGTAGCTGGCTGCAAACTTCTAGATAAAAGAAGAAGTGAAGATATTAGAAATGAGCTAAATATTTTTAAACTTTTAGATAAAATAAAAGACTCTAGAAAAGAACTGGAAAGAACATTTTCAAAGAATTAAAGATGAACGCATGCCAAAAATTATACTTACAAACGAAAAGGAGACAGGAATGTTGGTAGACCGAAAAAGAGATGGATTTAAATTTTTGAATGAGAATCTATGAGACCGGAATAAACCACATGGGCTTAATCCGTGATTGTTGATGATGATGATGATGATTGTAATATTAATTATACATTTGTAGACAAATTTGTTTGAGATTATATTTTAAAGGTCTCGTAATCAAACCCCCCAGTATCAGTCAAACTGATTTTTTTTCCTTGCATCCATGGGAAATGGTTAACTGATTAATGCCGCAGCCTGTATATATATATATATATATATATATATATATCAGACGTATACGTACGCACAAATATTATATTTTTAAGTCGTTCACAGCTGTGGTCTGGAGGTAACGTGTTTGCCTTGACACGAGTTCCGAACTTAGTCGGGACACGTTCCCTGGGCGACGTTTTTTCGCGGTTTTTCCTTACCTGTAAGACAAGTGCCAGGAAATTATAAGCCCCAAACGGTCCCCGAACATCATCTGGCCATCATTATCATCACTATCATACTTGTGTCTCATTTAAATTAAGTTTAGGATCAAGACCTCTCCTGGTGCATATTTACCATCATTATCACTTTCCATGTATCATCGGAGCAGCGTAACCCCGCCTTTCAGGCGCACCGACCTCACAAGTGGGTTACAAGATCGCCAATGCCAGGAGAGAACAGCAGAAATGTCGTAATGACAACCTGGTTGCGTTGATTAAAAAAAATACATGATTATATATTTTTTGTTCAATGCCTCCACGCTATCATTTCCATATTCTGGTATCCTCTCCTGGCATGGCGTTATTGTAACCTATTTCTGAGGTTGGAGCGCCTGAATGATATAGGTGATGATGGTAATGATGATAATGATGCCAGATGATGTTCGGGGACCGTTTGGGCCTTAAGGTTTCCGGATATTTGTCTTACAGGTGAGGAAAAACCTCGAAAAAATCCATCACCCAGGAAACTTGTCGCGACCGGGGATCGAACCTGGGCTCGCTGCGTAAGCTACCTCGAGATCACAGCGGTGGACTGACATTATATAGTCAGCCTATTGAAATAAACCCACGTAAGTTATTAGAAAATCTTAAAATCATTTTTATTCAAAATAATTTTAATGTGAATGAGTAAAGTTTTTTTAATATTAAATAAATATAAATAGAAATTAAAATGAAAATAGCTTATGTCTTATGTATTCAGGAGTCACAAAGTTGAAACGGAATAAAAATGAAATATAGGAATATCAATAGAGGACATTTTAATTCCCAGTTAAAGTAAACATATCGTGCCTAATATCTAAAGAACAAAATATTTTAGATTACAGTTGAGTATTCCGTAAGAATGGAGCTGTCTATAAAAAGTTTATCAAGTGCTCACGCCGTCTAAAGTCCCTAGACCATCAATAACGTGGCAGCCTGAGCGATACATCATTATGGTGCCTATACAATCGGCTTCCACCTTTACGTGTAACTATCGACAATGACCAATCTCTATATTACAGTACGGCTTGAAAATATGTAATGGACAATCCAGCAAGTACCATCACTTTTTCTCCAAAGAATTTAATGAAACAATATCTTTATTTTATAATATCAGATCTTAATATTTACTATACTTAGTATATATATTTTAAGAAAGAAATATAATTATTTATTCGTCTGATTTTTAGACTAAAAAAAGTAAGTAAAATGTTTCAAACCCGTTAAGATTGGCTGTAAAACATAACGTACTTTTTGTTTTCAGCTCTTAATCACTAGGATACTATCGTTTATCTTCTATTCCTATATCTTGGCAGGAAAAAAAATGTACTGCTAATAAATTATTGCATAATAATAATAATGAAGAAACCTGGACATTAACAAAGGCAGATAGTAAACAAATAGAGGCTGCTGAAATGAAGATGTTGAAAGCAATAGCAGGATACCAAAGGACCGATAAAAATAAAAACGAAGATATAAGAACAGAACTTAATATATTTAATCTCTGTGAAAGAATAAAATATTATCAAAATGCTTATCTTCAGCACGTATTACTAATGAATGAACAGCGCATACCAAAAAGAATGTATAATTATAAACCAAAAGGGAGAAGAATGTTGGGGAGACCATTGAAGAGATGGAAGGACCAATTCGACCTATAATGAGATCGGAACAGGCCATTGGGCTTAATCCTTGTTGTTGATGATGATGATTATAATAATGAAATTAATTATTAGTCACAAAATTGACTTTTTAAGAATATCGGCAAGAATATCAAAATTGGATAAAGTAAGAAATAATACAATAAGATAAATGACGAATGAAGAAAAAATATATTGTACAAGATATTGAAGAAATCCAACTAATATGGTATGGACATGTGATGAGAAGAAGGGACACAAAAAGAAACAAAGATGTGTTGAAATGGGTACCTCCTGGAAAGTGGTAGAGCAAAGCCAACATGGATAAAGGGAATTCAAGACAACATGAAGGAGAGAAATATGACAGAATCAGACACGCAAGATCGGGAAGTGTGGAAGAAAAAAATTGTATATTTTGGCTGAGAATACCTGTGTAAATAACAGAAACAACCTGATAAAATAATAATAATTCATTTTCTACAGGAGAACAATGTTTACGTATCTTCCTGTGACTTAAACAAATGTCATGTTTCTTCTTCACTCATCCCTATTTTTAATATATATTATATTCTTGTTTGTTTTTGTTTTGTTTCTTTGTCATCCCCGTCCAGATTTCCTGCACCCATGTATTTTGAGATCTACCTCTCCTCTTTTCCTATATAGTCAATCCCGAAACTCTTTTGGGTCGTCTTTCCTCTGACATTGTCATCAGTCCGTAACACTTGGTTTGGATCTTACTCTACCATGAATATTTTAACCTTAATTTCTTCCCTTATAACTGTTCCTCTATTTCTTTCAAATTTTGAATATTTTGCTGCCCGCCATAAAATGACCATTTCCATGGGCATTAAGTCCATTTTAACCCTTAAAATAACAATGTATCCTATAAGATAGGGGCAAACTCGGTTAATTTTGTGACACGGATAATTTCGTTATATTTTTCTTTCGTTTGTAACTAAGTTGTACTGGCAAGAAAACAAATTATTTGTCTATTTCATAGATGACAGAAAGTCTATGTCTTGCCTTTTTATATTTGTGATAATATCACTTCTTGAGTATATTTTGTTAACTTGTAGAGCAAGTGTTATCATTCATGTCAAGCAGTTGTTAGAGTGAGTACTTAGCTCTGAGTTTGAAGAACATTTTTGAGTAGATATTCATCATTAAGGGTGGATCAACCATGGATACAATGTCGATTCCATAAAAAGTTCATGAGTTGACTGTTTATAAGTGGGATTTCAACTGCATTAGATGTAGCATCGGAGGGTGATTAAAACGTTTATCACGAATACTATCATGAAATTACCCAAGTTCTTCAAACCTCCAGTAAAAAAAATATATATATATATATGTTATATCATAATTGGTAATAAAATAAAATATATATTCGACAACTCATCATATATATTTCATTCATCTGCCCTTAAGTTTAATATTCTTAAGACTCTTACCAGAAATTTTCAGAGTATTAAGGAGGATAGCAATGGCAAAAGAAGCTTTCAACAAGAAGAGAAGCATTTTCTTTGGATCTTTGGCAAAAGAATTACGGAAGAGACTAGTGAAGTGCTTTATGTGGAGTGTAGCATTGTATGGTGCAGAGACTTGGACATTACGACGGAATGAGGAAAAGCGACTGGAAGCTTTTGAGATGTGGATATGGAGAAGAATGGAACGTATAAAATGGACAGACAAAGTAAGAAGTAAAGATGTGCTAGACAGAGTGGGTGAAAGAAGGACAATGCTGGAACTCATAAAGAAGAGGAAAATAAATTGGATTGGCCACTAGCCAAGAAGAAACTGCCTGCTGAAGGATGCCCTAGAAGGAATGGTCAACGGAAAGAAAGTTAGAGGCAGAAAAAGACATCAGATGATAGACAATATTAAAATAAATGGTTTGTATGCAGATACAAAAAGGAAAGCTGAGTCAAGGAAAGAGTGGATAATGCTGAGTTTGCAGTGAAAGACCTGCTCTTGAGCAGAATACTATCAATGAATGAAAGTATAATAGTCCACCGCTGTGGTCTCGAGGTAGTGTGCTGCCTTGTCACGCAGCGGGCCCGGGTTCGATTCCCTGTCGGGACAGGCTCCTGGGTGAGGTTTTTTTCGGGGGTTTTCCTCACCTGTAAGGCAAATGTCAGGAAGCTTAGGGCCAATGCTCCCCGAAAAATCATCCGGCCATCATCATCATCTTTCACCGGTGTGGAAAGCAATGGGAAGCTACCACGCCTATAATTCCTTATTAAGGGCCAGTTTCACCAACAGAGGTAACTGTATTACGCCAGTTTTTCCCGTGTATAATGCATAGCTTAAACTGGCTTAATACAGTTACCTCTCTTGGTGAAACTGGCCCTAAAGCTGAAAAGCATAGCATGAAAATGCTATAAATGCAGTGAAAGATTTGGCCTCGCCTTGGGCAGAATTACTATAGAATAGATAGAAGAAATAATAGTCTAAAACCTTAGTATCACGAAATCAGCCGAATTTCCTTTGTTTGCTGCCAATGTATAGTAATAGAAGATAACGACAGTATCCTAGTGATTAAGAGCTGAAAACCAAAAGTACTTATTGTTTTACAGTCAATTCTACGGTTTTAAAACATGTTTACTTACTTTTTTTACAGTCTAAAAACCAATCAGTGGATATTACTTAACTTTGTGATGCATAAAGGTCAATATAAGTAATAACTTACAGCTACATAAGATTTTGTTTTCTTGCGGTCCGACACATTTAAACAATTGAAACGAAACATGATTATTCTACCAATAAAATCTTCCAGTTCTATGTGTATCGGTATTTTCTTAACAATGATAATAATACCAAACGAGTTACCTCAATTGATACTCGTTTTTGGGTGTTTCTTGGTTTCCCTGAGTCATCAAATCAAATGTTGGGCTATATTAACATGATTAATTTAATCATAATTACTAGGGCAAGGATTTTAATTCAGTAAAAGTTAAGATTGTAATTTATTATAATTAAAAGTAAGACTTCTGACTATCTTTTGTCTTGGTTTTACATACAAACAGTTGAATAATATAATGATAAGTTAGACTTCTGACTATCTTTTGTCTTAGTTTCATATACAAACAGTTGAATAATATAATGGGAAATTAGACTTCTGGCTGTCTTTTGTCTTGATTTCACGTAGAAACAATTGAATAACATATACTATCTGTGTTGCAGTCTTAACTTTTAGTGCATTAAAATCCTTGCCCTAATAATTACAATTTTAAAGTAGTATTAACATAAATATATATATATATATTATACGGCCTTAGAAGTTAAAGCATCTATAAATGAAATAAAAACGAGAATAATATGAATAATAACAGATAATTTGAGGGTGGTTTATGCAGAATGCGTGATTTAATCTGGGATGTGATCTCGAAGAAAGAGTGCTGCAGTGTTTGTGGAAACATGTATTGTGGTGAAGCACAACGTAGAATTGATGTATAGCAGTAACATTTTCTCCGCAGAATGTGATTCGCACCATTGTGTGGCAGAGAGGATGTGACTCTGTCTCTTCTACGGTTTATTTCACGATGCCATATCGATTGTTTGCGACATTTTGCGGTGAATGAAATATCGTGTGACGCATAAAAAACGCAGACACATCTCGATCTGCCTAGCAATACCATTATGTCGATATATAGTATGTCTCAAGACAGTGACACACTTCTCTTTGGCTTCATTCTGAATTGGATTCATTTTTACCATTTCTTTTAAACCTATATTGTTAGCTCTGAATTGAATTCACTTACGCTAACTATTTTGTGTAGCCTACATTGTTAGTATTTACTGTAAGTGTTTAATTATTAAATTATAATATGATTACCCACATTGATAAAATGGTTGAAAAACATTTTGGTCATGATAACACTGAGCAACAAAAAATAAACTTTTTTTTGTCTCAGAAAGAAAAATATGTGATTATAATAGTAATTGTTCTCCTGAATTCAAATATGATATCGGTTTTTCTCCATCACGCAAGGTTTCCGAGAGACAGACATTTATAATTTCAAACACTCGGACTCAACCTAGAAAGTAAGAAATGACGATTTTCTGCTATATAAATTGTATGATTAATTGTAATAATCTGAAATGTACGCACATTATATTTAAATAAAGAGAAGCCTGGATGCCCTCCCAAAATAGAGTCATCCGAAAGCCAAACTTGGCAAGATCCCGCGTGATCGACTATTCCGATTGAGGTTTTAAGCGGTTTCCCTCAATCCAAAGAGCAAATGCTGGAATAGAACCCCAAAAGGTCCGCTTCCGACTTCACTCTGCTAATTAACTTCAAAATTAAATTCAAAATTTAAACCGGGGCTAATGTATTTTACAGGAACCCGGGGTTCTACCTATTAAGGAGGACCAAAATGGATCGCTCACCGCCAACACTTAAGTGATGGCCGCAGAGCTTTCCATCTATCTATCTATCTATCTGCTATATTTCGCCGGTGGATCATCCCTCTTGATGGTCTAACAATAATCGGCCAGCATATTAGGATTCCATTTGCTTTGGTATATCTTTTCCATAGCTGAAATATCCTGATGAAAGTGTCCCCCGTTTAATTTTACAATGGACAAATGGACGAAAAAACGTGTATTAAAAAATAATTATTTAAATCCATTAATTGAAATTGAAATAAAAAAACTGTGGGTGATGGAGTAATTATGAATACATATTTAATGATAATAAGTAAAGGTGCACTCGAATGAGCATATGTGTAGTTTATGTTCTTTCTTTTATGAGTTCATTTAACGTCACTGTCCTTTTTTTCATATTTGTTAAAATGGTAGATTTCACACTTTTGTTCACATAGTTTGCACACACACACTGTTCATCTGGCTGATTATATTTCACGTTTTTGCACATCTTGTGATGGAATCCATGAATCGCCAGTCCTACTATTGCATGTATTTGAGTTTGGTTGTACCCGGTCCATTCTCTATTTACCATGGCGTCCGTTGCAAAGAACCTGCTGTCGATTTCTCTTTCCTTCTGTCCCCTTCTTTCTATTACTTCGTTGTATGGTTCTGTGGCAGGTAGCAGCATCTTGTGTCTCAAGTCTTCTATGAAGAAGGTTTCTCTGGTCAGTATGTAGATCATCCTACTTGGTGTATATTTGCTGGCTCCTATTGCCCTCTTTAGGTATCTTGTTTTCACATTCTCCAGCCTTTCCAAATCTCTGGTTATAAGTTTATCCCATACCAATTCTATACCATATGTTGCAACTGGTGTTATCACTGTCTGGAACAATCTCGTGTCTGTTTCCAGTGATAGTGTTGTGATGTTCTTTATGGTGCACATCACTCTTATGGCGTTTGCAGCTCTCTCCTCAATGTGTTCGTTGAAGGATTTCGCGGTTGTTTGTAATGTAAGACCTAGGTACTTGACTTTGTTTACTATTTTCAGTGGCTGCTCTCCTAAGTTTAAGTTATCGTTTGCTGCGATTCTACCTCCTCTCCTGAATACCATTTGTACGGTTTTGCTTTTATTAATGATGAAGTCGTTCTTTATTGCCCATTTTTGCAGTACGTTCATATCGCTTTGTAGTTCCTCTTTGTTTTCTGATCCTATTGCCATGTCATAAGCATACATTATTAGGTTTGAAAACACGATAAAAAACTGCATTAAGTACAACTATTGGCACTCATGAGACAAAAATCATGTTGACCAATGTAATCATCCATATAAAATTCAACTTGTTTATCATGAATTAATTCTTGAATGGTATGTCTTGTCTTAACTTGATCCGTTGAATTTCATTTCTCAACCATCGATACAAACATATATCCTTACAATATGCTCAGAATGAACTGTACTATATACAGTGTGTCCACAAAGTCCTACCAAAACAATGTAACTTAACTATTTGAGATAGATACATGCGGTTTTTTGCAGCGTATTCTACATCTCTCAAAGTTTCATTTACATTTGTTGCAGATTGTTATTTAAATTACAATGACGACACCATAGGAAAATACCTAATGTGTACCCCGCATATCCGAATGTTATGACGGTTAACATGTCTAGACACAAAGAAATTCTCTTCATCATAGAACATCGCCCTCTGCAGGTACTCATTGTCTGCGTCAATTGCGTTCAGCATTGAATCAGCAAATTCTGCATGCCGAAGGAAGTCAGTTGGCAGCGATGCTTCCGTAATTTGCAGCCGCTTATGGATGACTTTGTGAATGATTGATTTTGGTAAATGCAGTTCCCGTGAAGCATGATGAACCGATTTCGGAGGTTTAAGTTGAAATGCAAGTTGTCCATTGTCGATAGTTTCTGGTCGTCCACTCCGTGACAAGTCCATTACACTGCCAGTCGCTAGAAATTTATCGGTCCATCTAATTATGGATGATTTGGATGCAGGATCTCTTAACTATTGCCGGCGGAAATTTCGCTGAACAGTTACTGGTGATTTACCAGACTCAACATACGACCATACACATTGGGCCTTTTCCTGTGGTGTCGTAATTGTCGTTTAAATCAGAATCTGCAACAAATGTAACAAAACTTTGAGAGATGTAGAATACGTTGCAAAAATCCGCATGTCTCTATCTCAAATAGTTTACGAGCTAAGTTACGTTGTTTTGGTAGTAAGACTTTATGGACACCCTGTATTATAATGTTGAAGTTGTTTTAGGACTATTTACAGATAAAATAGAAATAAAAGTAATATATCTGAAATATCAATCATGCTTACATACATAAGTTAGTTATGAATATGTAGTCAGACATTTGGTATATTATCTAGTCACACTGGAATAAAGAAGCAAATGTTACTCGCTATTGTCAGTTCACAAAATCAAATCCAAATTGTCTATTATTGTTAATTTAATTTGTTTATTATTATTATTATTATTATTATTATTATTATTATTATTATTATTATTATTATTATTATTGTATTTTTTGTCCAATGCCACTAGGTTTTCTTTTATGACATTTCTGGCTTTCTCCTCTGGCATTGGCGGAATTGTAATCCATTTCTTAGGTTGTGGCACTTGGAAGACGGAGTTACGCTATCCCGATGGTACGATGTGTGATAAATGATAATGAGGCGCTATGAGAGTCCTTAGCCTAAACTTAACCTAAATTCAAGACCATGGGTAACTATAGGAAATCCCTTCTAAAGAAAAATCCCTATGGTCTGACCGGAATTCGAACCTGAGACCTTATGAACTTAATCAGAAACGCTGACCACTAAACCGTGAGACTAGTCCTTTTTTATCTTAAATAATTTATTTTCAGTTATCTTTATAATGAAAATAAGTTCTTAAGATGTGAACTTATTATTTGTTTCCATATAATTTCTATTGAGAAGCATTGATCGATTGTTTGAAAATTTACTGTTACTATTCTTCACTCATTGTTTGCATTTAATCTATAAATGCATTCTTTATTACTTTAATCCTTATTTTTCTACTCTTTGAACACTTAAACCCATGTTGAAGTTTATCTTAGATTTTAATTTGAGAGTATGTTAGAATAAAGAAATAAAAAGCATTTCTGAATGTATTGTACAACACTAAACCTTATTTAAAATTCTAAGAACAATCTTGGTATAATCCTTGGGAAAGATATGTTTTATTTAAGCGGAGACAGAGAAAAGGATGGCACAATTTAAAATTACAAGTAGAAGTTTTAAAAGTGGTGGAAGGTATTGTTTGCGTTGAATATCTACCGGATAATATGATTAAGGAGAAGCGGGTTTGAAAATTACAAGTATTCTTAGTTTCTAGGCATTATCATGTCTTTGTTCACACGAATTGTGGGATTCTAAATCTGTACAATGTGAATAAAAACAAAGCGGTAACATCCAGGCCATATATTTCAGTACTATTTTCAAATATAAAGACATAAAATGTAGCCTATTTCTTACAAATCGCTTGTTGTATTATGCCTCTAATATTTCCTCTTATTATCTCCAGTTTTCCATTTCAAGAGTATTTTGATAATAGTGATAGAATTATTTGGGTTGTAATTTTACTATAAGCAGAAAAAATGGAAGAGACGTAAATGTGAAACTGTCAAGATTTCAAATGATATGTGGAACTATACATAAAACATTAAAGAACAAAACAAGAAGAGATACTAAAGTTTTATAAAACATTGGCAGTTCCTGCATTATTTTATGGGAGTAAAACTTAGGTAATGACCAAAAAATTACAAAGTAGAATACAAAGCGTAGAAATGAACTTTGTTAGAAGAACAAAAGGCTGCACAAGAATGGATCGGTTAAAGAATGAAGATATAAGAACAGCGTTAAATATATATCCATTAAATTATAAAATCAAAGGATATAGAGAAAAATGGTTTAGACATGTAGAAAGAATGTACGTAACAAGATTACTAAAAGCAACATTTAACTACAAGCCAAGCGGTTCAAGGAATGTAGGAAGGCCAGTGAAAAGATAGACAGAACAACTGTGAGGTGGAACAGGCATTTTGCCTAGCCCGTGAAGTGAAGAAGAAGAAGAAAAAGTAATAGAATGATGGGCATAACTAACAAACTCACTGCACTCGGAGGTTCATGGCTGTGCGAACGTAATCTCTCCGTACATCGGTAACCTGAGCTAATATTTTCCATTCATCTCCTGTATAATTTAGCTCCCTCAAATCATGGTTAATGTATTTCTCTCACCTCTTTCTTGCCCTACCTAGTGGGCGCTATCGCTCAGGTTTTCCTTCAAGGGGTTTCAATGCCTCTCTTGCATTCCGAATTCGTACCACATGCCCTTCCCATCCCACTGTACAATAATTAACTGCTCTTATTACCACTGGTCACGCTCCGTAGCTGAATGGTTAAGGCAAGATGCCTTGGCGCAGAGTAAGGGACTTGCCCTGGTTAGGGTTTCCATGGGGAAAGAAATTTTCAAATGAAATTGCAGCCAGTATGGGACCGGTGCCCACTCAGCATCGTGAGGAATTTAATAATAATAATAATAATAATAATAATAATGATAATGATAATAATAATAATAATAATAATAATAATAGTAATAATAATAGCAGTTTTATTTTACCTGGCAGGGTTAAGGCCTTGTCTGCCACTCAACCAGGTTTTAAAAAATACAAAAAAAAATAGTCTTACATCTAAATTACAATATACATAAAGGATTACATGTTATAAGTACAATACAATTAATATTTATAATGTATTTCGACTTACTCTAAATTTAACGAATTAAATATATAATATGTACAAGATATATAAAAAACGAGAAAGACATTATTAATTTGGGTAGCTACAATAAGTAGCGGCTCCAGATTATGAAAATCAGCTATAACGGCTAGGGTACCTGACATGCTGACCACATACCACCCCTACACTGGCTAGAATATCTTCTACATCTGTTATTAACACATATAGATGTGAGGCCAGCAGCCGGATGATAACCCAAGGCTCTTCTAGGCTTGTCGTCCGTCGAGTTTATTTATTTATTACCACTGTTTTCCTCTAAGAATAGTGTAGCTTATTGTTGTGCAGTCTACTCCATTCAATTTTTCGGGTGACCACATTCGAAGAGGGTTTCTTTGAGAATATAATTTTTTTAATCTGATTATTTAACTCATGCCCCAAATGGGAGTCAATCACATTTCAATGATTTTTTATTTACAACCAATCACAGTCTTTTTCACCTTGATTTCATCAGTTTAATTTTATCACTGTAAAATCTAGCTGCTCCTTTTTAACATTCTGAATAGGTCATAACATTATTTTGCAGTGACCGCATGTGGCTACCAGATTGTATATATAGTGTACGAATGTAACCTTAACGTGGTTGCGGGAGATAATATAAAACATTTGTAACAAATTGATTATACCATAAAAAACACTGTTTGCACTTTCTTAAACGTATTTTTCCCCAGGTAATAACGTCCCAGAAAAAATATAATTGACATATTTACATCATAGGACATCATAAATTAATTAATATATAGTTTGGTGTGTTTCATTTTTTCTCCACTGGGGTGCATTCTTACTACATTGCGATCCTTCGGCAATAAATAATATGATCTGGTTGCAGTGATAAACAAGTGAAACATAACGTTTCTCATTTTTTTTTCAAACACCGCCGTTTACATTAAATATATAAATATGTTAAGATAACTATATTTAGATATTGATTTGAGAGTAACCAGCTTAATTTTATTCGTTAAATAGTCGTAACTAATGCCACTCTTGATTTCCAAATTCTCTAGATAAATTCACGACTCACCCATATAATATAACTGGGAGAATAACAGTTTTATATATTTTCAGTTTAATGCTCTTTGAAAGAACTTTGTCATGGATTCCCTGAAGTAGTCCCCGCCCGGAGAACCGATTGGGAGAATTTTACCCCAGTGGAACCCATGTTTGTGTTTCATGACAGTTGTATTTTTACGGTGAAAGATCGTCATTCCTTCGACCAAAATAACTTACTTTTCTTTGTCTGGCTTATCGCCTTCGAGTTATCCGGCATGGGTAACCCTTTTGGCAGCAATGTTACCGCCGCGCCGGCATAGCTCTCGTGACAATGTATGCACGCAAATCACTCCTAATCAAACAAGATAAAGATTTCATGAAGGGGAATATTTTACTTTATTATTTTTCATTTATTAAATCTCCAAGATTTGGAGCCCTATTTTACAAATACATGTTAGGGCTGTAGTCAAAACATGAAAGAAAATTAAAGATACATACTTACAAAATTGAAATGAAACAAAAACTATAAAAATTAATGAAACAAGAACTAATTCAATTAAAACCGAACATAAGTAATAATAACGATGAATTACAATGTGAATAAAATGGAATTTACAAATGTTTTAAATGCTGTGAAACACATTTCCTTTTTAAAATAACAATTATTGGATTACACAATATCTTCACTGATACCATGTCTTGGAAAAAGTTAAATTCTGAAGAAAAATTTTTCTTGAATTTTCGATGAACTTCGTAGAAAAAAAAAAATAGTGCTCTCAAACTCTTGTGTAAACGATATGACTTCATAAGTTGTGACGGGATGGAGTAAAGAAGTCATCTTTGAGTTTAAAATGTGTCGTAAGTAATAGTTATAGGAACGAGGCACATTTTTTAGACATGTTATATCAGAGTTAAACATAATGTAAGATACATACCGCCTACACGAATACTGAATACATGTCCCTCGGGAGCTACAAAATTCCAAGACGAGATGCAACATCATTTCTTGAAGCGAAGCCCGAGGAAGCAAAATAAATAGTGCTACGTACTTATCTGTAAAGCGACGACTTCAAAGCTGTCATTATAATGGGAAAAAATCTTAAAAGTACAACACAAATGTAAATATTCACAGATTATATTTTCCTTTCTTATTAGCGCAGTAAAAATATTCGATCCATAGTAATTGTGTCCGAGGGCAGGTCTTTCACTGCAATCATAGCATTTTCAGCTTTACTAGGAAATTATAGGCGTGGTAGCTTCCCGTTGCTTTCCACACCGGTGAAGAATTATGATGATGGTAATGATATGGACGATGATGACGGCCGGATGATTTTCGGGGACCGTTGGGCCCTAAACGTCTGACATATGACTTGCAGGTGAGGAAAAACTCCGAAAGAACCTCACCCAGGAGCCTGTCCCGACCGGATATCGACCCTGGGCCCGCTGCGTGACACAGGCAGCACGCTACCTCGAGAACACAGCAGTGGACGTAAAAATATTAAGATATTTATAAAAGCTTCGCAAAGCATACATACTTTTTCCAAAACTTTAGAATTGTAGATCTTAACTATTGTATTTTCGACAAATTTCGTTTAGAAAAACCATATATACGTAAGATTGGTAGATCAAGAACGAGGATGGAAAATAACATTAAATACTCGTATGATTTGAGAGAAGTAGATTATACAGGGGATGATTAGAAAACATTAGCTAAGGATAGCAATGTATGGAGAGCTTATGCCCGCGCGGCCATGAACCAACGGATTCAACAGTGCCACTGATTTAGTTAGTTTATGTATAGTATATATTAAAATGTATATAATGTTTTAGATGCCAGATAACGGTAGCCATTTGTACTAGATGTAAACCTAAATGTAATGTAAATTACAACATGGAAAAAACAATCACAGTTACTTTTGGAAAAGTACATTCGGATGAGCCTATACCGAAGATTGAACTCGATCTCATAATTTACCATCTGGTATGGAAACGATGGACTTGAGACCGGAACAGGTCGCATTGACCTAATCCTGGAAAGGAAGATGAAGAAGAAGTATGTTTTTATTTTTTTTATTTTACATCATTCAGATTTTGTTTTATGGTAATAGATATTACACCATTTCAATCCTTTATTAAAATCAACATTAATAAAATTCATAGTAAAAGTAGTTGTGGTGTCAGTCACAATATTAAAATTATAATCTTACATTATTAAAGAACTGTAGACCTTTCGGAACTAGTTCCATCCCATCATCAGAAGAAGATAGCAGGATGAAGCTAAAAATGAAGTTCGTAATGTCAAAAATAACTTAAATTTTTGGTGACATTATAACAGCATTGCCACTATTTATCGAATGCCCCAGTATAACAAAAATTATATATTTTTATTTATCTTTTTACTTTTTTATTTTAGGATTGTTTCTGTTATTTACACAGGTATTCTCAACCAAAATATACAATTTTTTTCTTCCACACTTACCGGTCTTGCGTGTCTGCTTCAGTCATATTTCTCTTCTTCATGTTGTCTTGAATTCCCTTTATCCACGTTTGCTTCGGTCTATCACGTTTCCCTTTTCCAGGAGATGTATATTTCAATACTTCTTTGTTTGTTTCTGTGTCCCTCTTACTCGTTATAATGTCAATACCATCTTAGTTGGATAATATAATAATTAATTTATGTAAAGTTTCAACTATTGCTAACTAAATTAGATTCATTTGGTCCTAATAACATCGAGCCATAAAAAGCTTATAAAGGTCTCGAATGTGCAATTTAACATCAGGATTGTATGTGCCTTAATAGCTAGATTTCAAACTAATAATTTATTGTGAACTCCCCTTCCCTACACCAGACATCGATATTGTAAGAAAATTCAGAAGGAGAGAGAATATAAAATGTTCTCTAGAGAGGGTGTACCGCCAAATCCATTATGTACTTTAGTAGTAATTTGTTGTTTGCTACGGCGTTCTAAAGGGTTAGAAAGTGTGTGAAGTGGGTTAGTTTACGTTTTTTTTGTAAAGAAGTCGCCTTTCAAATCTCCTGCAGATGACGTTAACAGCCCGTAATTACCGCACCCCCGATACACCCACCTCACAACCCTTCCACTGGATATACAGCACCACCGCAACACTAAATTGCGTTCACCTTCGCACGACGTATTCTCATCTGCCAAAACATTCTACCCTTCAGGAGACATATGTTGTTAAGTTTTTAATTCATTACTCATACCTGTTTGTTTAATTACAATGTGAAGAAAACACCTGGGTTATGAAATCTCCTATTTTAAAAACGAAGATCTATTTAACAAACTTAATAAATTTAATAATTAAATTAATGTTTTTATTACCTCACCTCATATCCTTTTTCTTCTATACTGCAGTTTCGGAGCTTATCTCCATCGTCAGTAGCCTCTGGTCGACCGGTGTTATGTCGTTTCTTGGCGGTTTCCTTCTTACTTCTATCGGTGGACCGATGAACCTCTGGATCAGGTCAAAATTTGCGGGAGTTTAAAAATTCATGAGTTTGTCTTTTTTGTTTTTTTTGGATATGGATTTTTTCCCAGACTGTGAGTTCCTTTAGTTTATCTGTTTGTTTGATTAGGCTAGCTTCTGTATCAATTAAATGTTTTTCAGACCAAGCATGGGCTGCTACTGCTGACTTGTCCACTTCACCCTTTTTTACATTTCTAAGGTGTTCATTCAATCTAGTTTTTGAATTTCTTTTTGTTTTTCCTATATAGATTTTGTCGCAATCTTGACATTTGATCTGATATATTCCTGATTTATATTCTTCTCCAATTTTTTCATTTTTGTTGGTTTTAATTATCTTGTTTAGGCTGTATTCATTCTTTGGGGCCAATCGAATGTTAAACTTATTGAAAATTTTCTGGAACTTGTGGTGTTTTACAGGATGGTAAGTGAATTTTTTGAATCTTATGTTCTCTTCTGTTTGTTTTTTAAGTGTGCTTTCATTAATTAGTTTTTGCCTTTTGAACTTATTTATTTTCTTGTGTACCATGTTCTCTTCATAACCATTTTCTATTGCTACTTTAATTATGTATTCTTTTTCTTTTTCATATTTTTCACAGTTCAGGGGTACATTCACCAATCTGTGTGTTAGGCTATTGAATACAGCTTCTTTGTGAGCGAAATGGTTGAATCCTGATGCCTTAATGTAGTTATCTTTATGTGTGTTCTTTCTGTATATTCCAAATTCTATTTGTTTTTTTTTCGTTTCTAGTTAGGGTTAGATCCAAAAATGAGATTTGTCTGTCAGTTTCAGTTTCCATTGTGAATTTTACAGTTTTGCTCTGAAGGTTCAGGAGTTTTAAGGCATCTTCTATTTGTTTATGGTTTATAATGGCTATTATATCGTCAACGTATCTGCGCCAAAATTTGAAAGTTAATGGGTGTCCCCTTGTGATTTTCTGTTCAAAACTACCCATGAATAAATTGGCCAGAAAGGGGGATAGGGGGTTCCCCATGGAAAGTCCAAAATTTTGTTTGTAGTATTTCCCATTGTATGTAAAGAACATTTGTTCGATGCATAATTTTGTCAAAATGATGTATTCTTCTATCTTTTCCTTTTCCAAATTATTGTTCGTTAACCATTTTTTCCAGAATATCAATGGTGGTTTCTCTTGGGACACTGGGAAACCACCATTGATATTCTGGAAAAATGGTTAACGAACAATAATTTGGAAAAGGAAAAGATAGAAGAATACATCATTTTGACAAAATTATGCATCGAACAAATGTTCTTTACATACAATGGGAAATACTACAAACAAAATTTTGGACTTTCCATGGGGAACCCCCTATCTCCCTTTCTGGCCAATTTATTCATGGGTAGTTTTGAACAGAAAATCACAAGGGGACACCCATTAACTTTCAAATTTTGGCGCAGATACGTTGACGATATAATAGCCATTATAAACCATAAACAAATAGAAGATGCCTTAAAACTCCTGAACCTTCAGAGCAAAACTGTAAAATTCACAATGGAAACTGAAACTGACAGACAAATCTCATTTTTGGATCTAACCCTAACTAGAAACGAAAAAAACAAAATAGAATTTGGAATATACAGAAAGAACACACATAAAGATAACTACATTAAGGCATCAGGATTCAACCATTTCGCTCACAAAGAAGCTGTATTCAATAGCCTAACACACAGATTGGTGAATGTACCCCTGAACCGTGAAAAATATGAAAAAGAAAAAGAATACATAATTAAAGTAGCAATAGAAAATGGTTATGAAGAGAACATGGTACACAAGAAAATAAATAAGTTTAAAAGGCAAAAACTAATTAATGAAAGCACACTTAAAAAACAAACAGAAGAGAACATAAGATTCAAAAAATTCACTTACCATCCTTTAAAACACACCAAGTTCCAGAAAATTTTCAATAAGTTTAACATTCGATTGGCCCCAAAGAATGAATACAGCCTAAACAAGATAATTAAAACCAACAAAAATGAAAAAATTGGAGAAGAATATAAATCAGGAATATATCAGATCAAATGTCAATATTGCGACAAAATCTATATAGGAAAAACAAAAAGAAATTTAAAAACTAGATTGAAGGAACACCTTAGAAATGTAAAAAAGGGTGAAGTGGACAAGTCAGCAGTAGCAGCCCATGCTTGGTCTGAAAAACATTTAATTGATACAGAAGCTAGCCTAATCAAACAAACAGATAAACTAAAGGAACTCACAGTCTGGGAAAAAATCCATATCCAAAAAAACAAAAAAGACAAACTCATGAATTTTGAAACTCCCGCAAATTTTGACCTGATCCAGAGGTTCATCGGTCCACCGATAGAAGTAAGAAGGAAACCGCCAAGAAACGACATAACACCGGTCGACCAGAGGCTACTGACGATGGAGATAAGCTCCGAAACTGCAGTATAGAAGAAAAAGGATATGAGGTGAGGTAATAAAAACATTAATTTAATTATTAAATTAAACCTCATAGTGTTCTTTCCCTGTGAAAGTTAAATTAATAAATTTAATTATATACGTGGAACAATGAAAAGGATATTTAAAATCACAAGAAAAGAAACAAAACTAAAATTTTATGAAGTCCCCTTACTATTGTATGGTAGTGAATTTTGGTTTTTAACTAAAAGAGAAGATAAGATCATAGAAGCTGCTGAAATGAGATTTCTGAGAAGTGTGGCTGGTTGCAAACTTCTAGATAAGAGAAGTGAAGATATTAGAAATGAGCTAAATATCTTTAAACTCTTAGATAGAATAAAAGAATCTAGAAAAAATGGAAAGAACATGTTCAAAGAATGGTAGATGATCGCATTCCCAAAATTATATTTAAATACAAACCAAAAGAACGCAGGAATGTTGGTAGACCGAAGAAGAGATGGATCCAACTTTTGAATGAGAATCTATGAGACCGGAACAAACCACATGGGCTTAAATCCGTGATTGTTGATGATGATGATGAAGAAAACATGAAGCATCAATACTTCATCATATAAATCTTCTAAAAATGTAGAGTAAAATATTTTTTTCTTTTATTCCCTTTTCAGCAGGTACTTTTACATGTCACTGTTCCAGGTCCTATATATATATATATATATATATATATATATATACACACACACACAGGATGCTGCATAAAAAACACCGACAATGGAGGTGAGGTGGTATATTGAGATATGTTGATAATTTTTTTAAAAAAGTATCAATGTCCGGAAATGATGCGTTTTCACACTATGAGTAGCTAACTTCTGAGGAGTCCATTAATTGGATTTTAAGAATCATTACTTGACAATGCTACCACAGTCACGTCAAGTTTTCAAAACATCTACCTCCCATCTCATTGTAGAGCGTACATCGGCGGTGTAGTGATTAGCGCACACGTTCAGATACGCCTGGCCTCGTTTGAATTATTTCTGTGTCAGCGTGGATTCGGGCTATAAGATCCATACGTGACTCTACTGGAGTCTAATATACAGACTGTTTCATGTGGATTCACAAAAAGTAACCGAGAGGGTTAAGGTCAGGTGATCTCGGAGGCCATGGGACTTGTCCCCCTCTGCCGATCCATCGAGCTGGATACGCGGTATCCAAATGTATCCTCATATTGGCATCAAGCGAGCTGGAACTCAGTCATGTTGCAGCCACATTCCGTTGCGAAGCCTCGTATCATAGGTTCCGTACCTGTAAGGTGTTGACAAGTAATGAGTCTTCAAATACTTCGAACTAACACTGTTCTTGAGACATAATTAACTACTCATAGTATGGAAACGCACCATTTTCGGACATTGGTACCTTATTAAAAATTATCAACATATCTCAATATACTACCTCACCTCCGTTTCGGTGTCTTTTTGCCACACCCTGAGCATATATATATATATATATATATATATGGTATGATAAGAAAAATAAATGCCTGGACGGGATTCGAACCCGGATCTCTGAGTCTGTACCTCAGCGTGATATCCATTACACTACCAGGCGAATCCAATTCAAACACTTATTTTTCTTATATATGTATTTTATTCTCCATTATTACTAGATGTCGCGAGAACTCGGTCTTCACTGCCATCTAGTAGCTGACTATAACAAGCAAATTAAAGAGAATATTTTTATCTTATAGCAGTGACGCTTTATAGATGTTATAATTAAATGTTTAACATTGAGCAATGCAAGCTTAATATGGTATGATAAGAAAAATAAATGCCTGGACGGGATTCGAACCCGGATCTCTGAGTTTGTACCTCAGCGTGATATCCATTACACTACCAGGCGAATCCAATTCAAACACTTATTTTTCTTATATATGTATTATATTCTCCATTATATATATATGTTATAATTAAATGTTTGACATTGAGCAATGCAAGCTTAATATGACATGATAATAAAAAAAATAAATTTATTTTTCTTATCATGTCATATATATATATATATATATATATATATAAGTAAAAAATATTATCTTTAATTTGCTTACTTGTTATAGTAGCTACCAGATGGCAGTGAAGACCGAGTTCTCGCTACATGTCGTAATAATGGAGATTATATATATAAGAAGAATAAATGTTTGTATTAGATTTGCCCACTGGTGTAATGGATAGCATTGATGGAGTACCAATCCAGCGGTCTGGTTCAAATCCCGTCCAGGCATTTATTTTTCTTATGTCATATATATATATATATATATATATATGTGTGTGTTATAATTAAATGTTTAACATTGAGCAATGCAAGCTTAATATGGAATGATAAGAAAAATAAATGCCTGGACGGGATTCGAACCCGGATCTCTGATATATATATATATACACACACACATATATACACATATATACTTATATGACCATTAATGGAATCCAGCCACTATAGTCGTTTTTTTTTTGTTTCACCCAGAGCCGCTACTTATTTTAGGTACTCAAATTTATCACGATACTAGGTGGGCATGACTCCATGAAGGCGGATATTCCATGAGAAAATGTCTTCCCCCTTGCATGTTCCATGGCTCTGTGCCACGCTATGATGTCTCAGACCATTCTGCTATGGCACGGTATCCCAACTAGTTACCTAAACATGTGGAAAACAATGAATATAACAGTACATGTTGCATTCAATTAAAACTTCAAAATCAACTTCCCGGAAATCGGTGACGAGATCCTTTTTATCGAGGGCTCTCCTCAAATTTATGTTGATAAATGGACAGCATTATGCATCAACCGGCAATGCGCCATTATGTAAGTTTCGAGAAAAATACGTTTGAAGTTTAAGTTAATCTTCACTATTTATTGTAGCGCCACACTAACAATATTGGATATTGCAAGTTATGCATCAACAGTCTAAGAGAGAGAACATTTGGTATTTAGATTTACGATGTAAAATTTAGATTAGCATTTATGAAGATCAAGTTTCATAGACGTTTATTGCAAAACACAGAATCTCAGATAGCAGTGGTGGCGTTTACATTTTACTTTAATAATAAGGCTATATTTAAAGATTTGGCGCTAGAAACGTGGACTTACTTCATGAGCCAGTGAAACAGATGGCATTAAAATCTCATTTTTTTTAAATAGCGTTTAGTTGATTGATGCTTAACATGATCCAAATGAATATGTTATTGTTGCAGTCATATGTAAGTTATACATAGTAATGAGACTTCAGTTACCGTATATAAATGCACGATAGGGTATCACTTTTCGACTAGAATAAAAATTATAATGCATCTGTATAATATAGGCCTACCTGCTGAAAGGCTTGATCTCATTGTGATACAAAGGTTTGACGTCGCAATGAGTTATCGACTCACATTATCATCATCATCTGCATTCATTGATTAGGTCTGTTGACCCGTTCCGACTTCAGCCCATCTCTTCCTAGGTCTGCCCACATCTCGGGTGCCTTTAGGTTTGTATTTTGTTATTTGTTTTGGATATCTATCTTCATTCATTCTGTCTATGTGTTGCTTCCATTATGTCTCTATTTATATATTTTATCAGTCATTGCAAATATATCAAGTTCCTGTCGTATTTCTGTGTTCTTGATTCTGTCTTCCTTAGTGCACCCTTTAACAGATCTCGAAAATTTCATTTCTGCCGCCGTTATCCTACTTAGATCTTGTTTTTTTTATGTATCCAGGATTCTGAACCATAGAGCAGTACCGGTACTGCCAACGTTTTGTAAACTTTCAATTGGGCCTCTCTTGTTGTTTTGTTATTTAGTGATTGTTTTATCATACCACATATTCCCTGGAATTTTGCTATTTTATTAGTTATATCATTATCATTAGTTATCGACTCACATGAACTTAAATTGCAACTGCAGCACTAATAGTATTTAAACATTGCTCATGTTTTAAAACGTGGGTCTGAAAGTTGTGTTGAGGAAACTGAACAATTATGTACATTGGTCTATTTGTCTTTATAGGTATTGTAACGAATATTCTTACCTGTAAAATACACAGTACATTAACATAAAACCGTGTTTATGAACGCATCCCTTATATGTAACAATTATCTAGAGTGCTTCTCACATGACGGGGATGAGTACTGACGCAAATCCCACACCAAACGTCAAACTAACAAGTCTCGACTTTGACTTCCCCTTCAGTATCACATTTCTACAATATTTCATCAATTTTATTTTATTTTTCTTTAAAATGCCAGCAAGATACTGTCAAATCATTCATCTCATTCTTTCAACAATATCAAAAGAGGGGAAAAATCCCTAGTAACTTATAATTAACCAATGGGGATGAAACCAAGGAGCAGCGTCTGAAATCTCTCTGATGAGAAATACTCCACAATTTTTTTACTCACAATGGTCAGAAAAAAATATTATTATACTAATGTCATATTTCTATAAAAGCTTAATTAATGAATTGGAATGTAAAAGTGATGATATAGGCCTATATTAAATGCGTATTTAACAAAATCTAATATATATAAAAATGAATGTTTGTTTGTTTGTACTTTATGCGCGGCCATACCGTGATCCGATTGTGATGGGGCTTTTTGCAAAATGTTCAGGATATTCCCGGGATGAACATAGGCTATAAGAGAGTTGTGATACTCAACTCATGCACCCTTAAAAATCGCCCTTTGTAGTGGAAAACGTGAAAAAAAGTAGCATTTTGGACGCTTAAATTGCTTATGCTGCCTAAACCATAACAAAAACACAAAATTAATGTACACAGGATTGAATATCTTACAAATCTCTACAAAAAAGTCCGTGACAGCATATATTTATCTCTTACGGATAACTCATAATAACCATTTTTGTCTTTCATTGATGCCAAGAAGATCGAGACAAGTACGTAGATTCCTGTGGAAGCATAGCAGCACATGACTGGTATTCTTTTACGGATAACTCACAATAACGAATTTTGTCTTTTAGCTAATTTATGCCAAGAAGATCGAGATAAGTTGATTCCCGGGCAACACGTGGTAATCAGCACGGGGCGTCATAAAATAATTACGATATACATTTATAATTATTTTTCCTTTTACTTATTCAACTAAACATAAAGGCACATTAATGTTCATTTAATTAGGCGTAGCAGCGCACGCCGGGTGTTAGCTAATAAATAAATAAATACAAATAAAAATAATGTCAAGAAATAATTTAGCTGCAAAAATAACAATATTGTTAGTTATAATCATTAAAGCAAACCTTACTTCAAATTGCTAGCCCTAAATTTATATTCGTTTTTTTTTTTAGATTTAAATTAAACGTCTTTATACGTCACCTCATATCAGGTCTTCTAACAATACCGGTTTCAAAACCTAAATGGTTTCATCTTTAGTAATATCTAAAAGACTGATTTATAAATTATTTTATTAATTTCTTAATAATCATGCCAACTTGTTTTGGATAGAGATATTTGGAGAGCTTTTATCCGCGCGGCCATGAACCTACGGGTTCGAAAGTGTCACTGAGTTAGTGCTTGTAATGATAATGATAGTGATATTACATGGTATTACACATGTTTAAAGCTTAATAGAGGATTTTAGAACCTATTTTACAGATTTAAAGCCTATTTTAGGTGCCCATATTGATACATTTTGGCCTGATATAAAAACAAACCAAGAATTATGGCGCAAAACTGAACAAGCACCTATCGAAAAACAAATAACGGGAAGAAAACGGCGTTCGATTGAACATACTCTGCGTAAACCTCAAACTGCGATAGAAAGATGCACACTGGATTGGAATCTTCAGGGTTCAAGGAGGAGAGGAAGACCAAAAATGCTTGGAAAAAGACTATTAAAGCATAAATACGTGAAATGGGAAAAACATTGGTTGAAGCTGAAGAGGTTGGCAAATGATACAGCTAAATGGAGAAATTTCATTACGGCCCTATGCTGCATCTAGGAGCGAGAGGAAGTTATGATGATGATGATGTTGATATCGAAGTATTCTAATACCTAACAATTGGAGTTCTATTGTACATTTGTATTTGTTTAAATTATTTAGTTCAGTGTGTTCTATTTATAGGACAATCAGATGGCGCTAATTAAAAGCAATATTATTTTTCATGTCAATTGGTAGATATTTTCACCCATGAGTTTCCATTTTGTGTATGTTTACATGTCTGAATATATATTTTAGAATATTGAATAGTACTAAATTGTGAAATATGCTTTTAAAGATAAAGTACAAGCGGTTAAAACGAATCTAAGAGATCGTCGTTTTTGTGGAATTTCAATAAACATGATGAGTAATAACAGTATATAGATCCCGTAACACTAATATTGTGTTTTTATATTTCAGCATATACGTGAGTTTGAAATATATTTTATCCTAACTATAAACTCTTAGGGGAATAACTCGAAATTTAGATGGGGAAGGAACATAAAACTAAGTAATAGGGCTCCATATTGTACAGAACAGTGTTGTCGAACCATTATCCAGTTACTGCCCATCAATATGGCGTCCGTAAAACATAACGAGAGACAATTCAGTCAGGGTTAATAAGGGGTTTCCTTTTGTAGTGAACTCAAATTTTACGAGGGATTTAACCCCTGGTAGATACATATAAAATTATCTATTCCATATAAACTGCATAATTTTTGTTCGCATTTTAATGAGTTTTCTTTTTATTGAATTAGACCCAGTATCCTTCTTAATCATACCGGAAAGTCAGAGGCGATAAGCCAGATTAAAAGAGATACCTTGGTTGAAAGGGTGACCAACTTTATTTGTAAAAATACAGCCATCAAGATACGCGGACATGGGTTCTATTGAAGAAACAAATTCGGAGACTTCTTGTAGGGAAGATAAAGGGAACGCACTTGTAGGCAGTCCAAGAATGAAGTGGGAGAATAATATTAACAGTGATTTGAGGAAGTCAAATTATACAGGAAAGTATTTGAAAATGAAAAATATGTGAAAAAGAAAATCACCAAATTTACATAAATCTGAGGAATAATAAATAATATATTAAAATTTAAAATTAGTACAAAAATCCATAAGAATAAAAATATATAATACATTAGAACTGCCCTTCCTTTGATACGGAAGTGAGATTTGGACATTAAGAAAAAAACAAGAGCAGAATCAAACCGACGGAAATGAAATTTCTCAGAAGAACAGCAGGATACATCTTTTTAGATCGAAAAAAGAATGAAGAAATTTTAGAACAATTAAAAGTAGAATCAGTAGAAGGAAAACTCAACAGATGTAAATTAAACTGGCTAGACCATGTAAAAAAGAATGGATAATTGAAGAATTCCAAAAGTTATTATGCAATGTAAGCACAAAGGATATCATCGACCAGGAAGACCTTTTAAAGGAGTGCCAAATTGGGCCGAAACAGGTCTACAAAGGCCTAATTCGGGACGGATGATGATGATGATGATACTTGAAAATGTTAGGTGAGGGTGTATGGAAATCTTACATTTCCCGCGGCTATGAACCTTTGGGTTCAATAGTGCAAATAAGTTAATTTTTTTGCACGATAGTGCGTTCTAAATTTCGGGAATTAAAACCACTGTCCTTTCTATACTATGTACATTGTATATAGAAAAATATATCCAAAAGTAGTGTTAATATTCATTATATGAAACAAATCACTGCATTTTAAATGAACTGAACTTTATTTGAAACAATATAAAACAATAAACTCGTACTTACCGCCATTTTATACCTAATTGGTGTCACGGCCTGTTGTAGTCTCAACTAAAATGTTTTCGGCATTTACGGTATAAACATTGGCCAGACTGTTAACGTTAGTCAGCTGTTAATAATGAACGCAAATATTTCCAACAAAGGTGTTATTATTTTGAAAACGTCATGGTGCAAAAAATAATGTACAACGCACGTTTGTGGAGTGTTTTACAGAATCTCGGAAATTAAAAACCTCCCTATCGCTCGGTTTTTAATCATTTCCTCACTTCTGTAAAAACCACTTCCCAACCTCGCCTTATAATATACTATTTACCTATCAGGCATATTTTGAAACATATTAGCTCTTGAATAGAATTGTATGCAATAATTTTCTTCATAACGTTGTCCTAATTAAGTCTGTTTACATTGTACACTATCCTCCATTAATTAACTTTAATGGAAGTTAAGTGTTCTTCAAATCAACTTCACATCGTGCAATCTAATTTACCTAACACATTGTGTTATAATCTGTTGTGAGGAAATGTCTGTTTATTGAAAACGTACCAACCCATCTGTTCACTTTAATTAGAGTGGAATCTAATATTGTTCTAGCCTATGTAATATTAACTTAGGCAATCTTCATTAATTAAACAAATTAATACTCACTTCCTTGTTGTACAAAACAATTGGGGATTTTCCCTATCTGAGATCATACAGACACGTATGCAATGATGGTAAAGTTAAAGTGATCACTACAGGCCACAGGAAAGACCCTTGGGGTAGTAGGAGGTTGAGGCTCACGCTTCTTTATAGACAATCAGGACTCTATCAGCCAGGTTTTCAGCCCTTCTTTCTTATATCTTAGATCCCTGTGAAACATTTCATCAGTTTCTTCAATATTTTCATGGAAGTAAACCTAGGCGAGAATGCAGTCTCATTTTGCAACCAAGTTCTTTAAATACATCAGTCATATCAGCTATAATGTTTCTGCTATTGAGATATGTGTTGCTTTTCAATAAATGTGTGTGCCTATTTAACTCATGCCAAAAATGGGAGTCAATGACCTATCACCTTTCAATGAATTTTGTTTTACAACCAATCACAGTCGTGTTTCACCTCGATAATTATCGAATTTTGATTACCAAAATAATGAAAGTTCCTCCTTTTAATATTCTGAACAGGTCAGAGAATTATTTTGCAGTGACTGACTCTCCGACAAATACGTTGAATATAGCAAATAATGAACAGATTCCTTCACCTACACATTTGGTAATTGTGTGTTCAATAATTGTGTTTTTAAATACTGATTTTTACTGAGTTGTTTCCGACAAAAAAATAATTAATAACCAATAATGTTGGTTATAATATGGAGTGTGACGTGTTTCATTTTTTCTCCACTAGGGGGCATTCTTTCTATATTACTATACTATTTGACAATAAATAGTATGATCAAGTTACAGTGATGAACAATGGAAACATAACCAAATATTTCTAATTATTTTAAAAATCGCTGTTTACATTAAATATATAAGTATTTTAAAATAACTATATTTAAATAATGATTTGTGAGTAAACAGTATATTTTTATTCGTTAAATAGTCCTAACAAATGTCACTCTTGATTTCCAAATCCTCTAGATAATTTGTAAGTCACTCGTGGCATTACTTATGACAATTTCGCTGTAGGCTTACCATTCTCTCTTCTATTTTTTTCGTTCAATTTGCGTTTAAATATTAATGAATCATCAGTTTTTATGTTGCCGAAACCATTGCATACACCTTTTTTCAAAGACACGAGATAAAACAGAAAATGTGTCATAGATGCCCTTGAAATAGTCTTCTTCTTTGGTTAGATTCTTCACAAACTGTTTCGGTAAGCCAGGCTTATTGTGTAGCAGTGGCAGAAGGACTTTAAAAGATTCACAAGGTTTTTTGCGCCATTATCTTCGAACCAATTTTCAAATTTTCTCGAGACGGTAAAGGATAGCCATGTGGATGATGAAGATAATAATAATAATAATGATAAAGAAAACAACATTCTGCTACGAGGTCCATATCAGTTATATATCTTATCATTGTTACTTCATTGTTAATGCATGACTCATTTCGAACATGAAAATAATTACTATTGGACAATTTATATATTGGGCTCATTACAGTGGCGGCTGGTGGATGAAAAAAATAGGTGAAATGATGACATGGTCACATATTTAAATATAAATATAATACAGCCCCAATGACTGGCCTCAAGGTTTGTCGATTCATAGAAACGCATTCATTAAATCGAAGAGTACACCGTCTTGCATTTTCCTTTAGAGCATCTGCGATTGTATTACGATTTTTTCGAAAGTTTTAAATTGCAAATGTCACTTCAAATGCTCCTCAGAATCTTTATGCTTATTTAAAGCACGCATCACATTTTTAAAGTCACAAAACCCATGTTTATTCCAGACACCAAATTTATTACTAAACAAAACACAAGGAAGAGTTTTTGTAATGTCACACTACTGCATAACCATGAGTATTGTTCTAAGCAAGAATGTTTTAAATGAAGATTGTATGACTTGGTAGTACCATTGAAGGAGTCTGGTGTAATGAGAAGTTATATGCTATTTGTATTTTAAAATATCAAGGTAATTTAGGTACAAATTATATTTGAAGACAAAAATATATGCTCAGACTGGGGATTGAACCCAGGAGCTTTGGCTTTCTATGCAGCGAGGCTACAAAAATGTTCACCATTGAGTCAAACTAAAGCGAAATCTGAAATGTAGATACTATGGCGCCAATTGAAGACAACGTACTAAATAAGCGCTGACGTGTTTCGTGAGAATTTTAGAAGTAAAGAACCAGTTCTCTATGGTCTGGGCATTCTTAATGTCTCTTCACGTTACAGTTGCCGTAGCAGCCGTGAGAAGGCAATTTTTTTACAAAGTTAAGTATCAAATATATAACCCATTAAATTTTAGTTCAGTTCACTGTGGTAGGAACGCTCTAGCGGACACAATGTGAAATATCAGCAGCCACTGTTCTTAAGAAGCTGACGTAAAATGGACATTATTTTGTCAGAGGAAGATAATAAATTAATAATAAAATAATTGTACTGTTATATAATTAGAACATAGGTGAAGTGGCACTTCACCTGAAAAGCCGCTACTGGCTCATTGCAACATTGCATTAATGTTAAATAGGACTTGTATGTGCCTGCAAACAATTAGTCAGGACCACTAACATGGCGTGTATCCCACAGTATTGGGGGAGGGATCCCGAGCCTTCATCTAACTGGTATGATAATTTTAAATGTGATAAAATTAATTAATTGAAATATTTTTAATATTAAAACTAACTGGTGAATTCAACATTTTTTTAAATATTTTAAATAACTTTATTGTTTGAATTATTATGTAACAATGCTGACTATTCTTTTATGATTGATTATATTTTATCCTTCAAATAATATATAAGTAGGTCCACCGCTGTGGTCTCGGGGTAGCGTGCTGCCTTGTCACGCAGCGGGCCCTGGTTCGATTCCCGGTCGGGACAGTTTTTCTGGGTGAGGTTTTTATCGGGGTTTTTCCTCACCTGTAATACAAATGTCCAAACGGTCCCCGAAAACATGTGGCCATCGCAATCATCATCATTCATATTCATCTTAGGTTAAGCTTAGGATTAGGGACTCTCCTGGCGCACCATTATCATCATCATCACCCATCATATCATCGGGGCAACGTAGCCTCGCCTCCCAAGCGCCCCAACCTCAGAAGTGGGTTACAAGTACGCCATGCCAGGAGAGAACCAGGAATGTCGAAAGACAAACCTGGGGCATTTGAAATTAAATTATATATATATATATATATATATATATATATATATATATATATATATAAGTTGTAGTGAAATATATTTATAATTATATTATCAACAAAAAATTTTAGGGAGTGGCTTGAGCGTTTATTTACAAGGGGGAAAGAGCATAAAACGTAATTACGCTACTGTATTTGATCAGTTGACGTCACCTCCTTGTATATACACGATAAATCATCGGAAGAAAGTCTCATCCTTCTTTCAGATCGTAATTCGATAGTAAAACAGAACAAATGAATGACACAAAGCAATATTTGGGATTATTGAAAATAAACTCTAACTGTCACTTTTAAAACTCTTCTGTTTCACCCTATGTACAGAAAGCAAAGACCTACGAGACGTCGAAGTATTTTTTTTTCTGAATTTCCCTTTCCTGAAGAGCGATTCGCTTTTATTTCCGGATGGATACGCAGAGCTGCCATCTGATGGGAATCCTTGTCACGACAGGAGTAAGGTTATGAGAAGATCCCTGTATCTATCCATAAGGCCCCGAGGCTCGCAAGAAGAAAGAAAGAAAGACCAGATTACTGTAAGATGATGTTGGAAGATTGATTTGATCACAGCCATCGACCATCTTGAGTCTTTATAAAGACCCTGAGAGAACAAGAAGTGCCTGAATTCGTACCAATTTTCTTTTCTTTCTCTATTTTAAAGATGGATGAGTCCCTATTGCAGATATCTTCCAGCAACTGCGTCATTTTATTTATTATCCAACTAATATAACTTTTTAAAAGTAACATTTGATACGGTTATTATGGTTATAGTATTTTTATACTTGTTAGCAAGTATGTATTAAGAAAACTGAACCAACTCAGTGGCACTATCGAGCAAGCTGCGTGAACATAAGCTCTCCACATATTCCTATTCTAAGCTAGAAATCATCGCCTGTATAATCTACTACCCTCAAAGCATTGTTAATGCTATTCTCCCACCTCATTCTTGGTCTAACAACTGGGCTTTTTTTTTGTCTGGTTTTCCTACAAGAAAGCTTCCATGCCCTCTCTCATTCTCCATTCTTACCACATGTCCTGTTCATCGCAGTCTACGAGACTTAACTGTTCTTAGTCTCCTATAATCATATAGCTCACTGTTATGACTTCTACTCCATTCGCTTCTCTCTTCATCTCTCTTTGGTCCAAAAATTTAGATAGCTACAAAGAATATTTATTATATTTTACATGTTTGAAAGTGTTCAGTACATTAATGCTTAATTCTATAACAAAAAAATTTAAAAAAACTCGCATACAGTGACTAACTCGGAGGTTCATGGCAGGTAAAATCTCTCTCTCTCTCTCTCTCTCTCTCTCTCTCTCTCTCTCTCTCTCTCTCTCTCTCTCTCTATATATATATATATATATATTATATATATATATATTAGTGGCTTTTTAACAAATTTATGGGTGGCCATGTTCTCAAAATGGCCAGATATAGCTACTTAGTGGCTAAATTCGCAACTCTGGCTATAATTGTGTTGCTAAATATAATTATAAGGTTATAACATCTCCCTTCACAATTAATAGATTTAAAGGAAACCAATGTGGAAATAATGATGGGAAAAAATATATATCCCTATTCTTAGACAATATTTTTCGCATCATTATTTCTACATTGCTTTCCTTTAAATCTATTAATTGTGAAGGGAGATGTTATAACCTTATGATTATATATAGCAACACAATTATAGCCAGGGTTGCCAATTTAGCCACAAAGAAGCTAGATCTGGCCATTTTCAGAACAAAACCACCCACAAATTTGTTGAAAAGCCACTAATAGCTTTTTTGGTCATTTGTTATACTTTCTCTAGCCATTTCTAGCCATTTATTTTTATTTAAATATATGTATATATATATATATATATATATATATATATACACAGTAATGATAACGGATGTAGATTGATAGATTTCGCCATCACAAAAAGAAAAAGCATAATGAGTAACTTCCTTTCCAAGGAAGAACATACATAAAGAAAACGTGAATATACCATGATAGCATTATTAATCAGATTAATACAGATCAGGTTCAAGCCTATAATTTTAATTATACAATACGAGGTGATAGTTATTCCCGACCAGCCCTCAATGTAAGTTATAAACAAAGAATATCCCATTGAAATAAAATGTCTGATGAGAAGAGAATAAAAATATAACTTGAGTAAACTTAAAGAGAAAGAAATTAAAGAAAACTTTATAAAAACTCACAATTATAGAATATTTCATTGTAAGAATATATTTATTTAACAATGAACTACATGGTCTTTGTAGGAAGCCAGATATAATAAGAACAGTTAAGTCTCATAGATGGGCAGGACATGTTGCACGTATGGGGAATGAGGGACGTGCATGGAAACTTCTTCTAGGAAAGCCAGAAGGAAAACGCCCAATTGGTAGACCAAGAATGAGGTGGGAGAACAACATTAACTATGATTTGAGGGAAGTAGATTATACAGGGAATGATTAGAAAGCATTAGAAAGCATTAGCTCAGGATAGGGATGTATGGAGAGCTTATGTCCGCATGGCCATGAACCTACGGGTTCCATAGTGCAAGTGAGTAAGTAAGTAAGTAAGAAAGAATATATTTGTTTTTTTTAAATATACTTTGTATTCATAATTTAATCATTATAATACAATTTTGCAGCAATTCCAATAGAGTAAGAGAAAAAAAATAAAATTGTACTTCAGGAGTAGCCATTTATACAGATTGATGAGTCAGTTTTCTAACTTTTAAAATACGGCTTCCTCCATGGATGAAACTTGTATTTTAGCCATTTCTAACTATTTTTAGGAGTCAGTTTTAGGCACTTTGCTCATTGGATGTTGGCATCCCTGACTGTAGCAATGTGTTACTTTGCTTGTCGGACGCAGGGTTCAATGGCGGGGGGGGGCCTATTTTCACACCTAGTGGGCATTCTTTAACAGGCCTGCATATACCAACTTCCAGTCTTACTGAAATTGTTACATCATCATCATCATCACTCCAAGGATTAGGCAATTGCCCGTTCCGACTTCATATTGCATCAGCCCAACGTCTTCTAGGTCTTCCAACATCACGCCTTCCTCTTGCTTGATAGTTCCTGGCTAACAATGGATATCTCTCCTTACTCATTCCATCCATGTGATCAATCCATTTCTGTCTGTAATTCATGACTTTATCCAATAAAGGCTGTACTTTCAATTCTTCTCTTATATCCTCATTTCTTATTCTATCAAGTCTTGTACATCCTTTTACTTGTCTTAGGAACCGCATCTCTGCCGTCTGTATTCTATCCTTCTGTCTTTTCACTGGAGCCCAAGTTTCACATCCATACAATATTGTGGGAACCGCCATAACATTATACATTTTTATCTTGGTTTCTTTTCTAATTTTATTTTTGAATGTTCTCTGTATTGTTCCACACACCGTCTGAAATTTATTTATTTTGGAGTCAATATCTCTTTCCACATTGTAGCCAACATCACAGCCCAAATATTTAAAACTAGACACCTGTTCTATATTTTGATTTTCTAAAATAATTTTGGTTCTCACTGGATCTCTTCCTCTAAAAGCCATAAATTGTTGCATTGAAATTAATTTTATATTTAATTGTGATTTGCCTTGGGGTTTTCATACAGTTTGATTGCTAGTTATAGTGTTGTTTGGAGGGCTTGTAACATGAACATGATGCCAATAAGTGGAGGACGCACAACTGCATAATGAGAGAATTACGCGTGGTGCTCGATGACACATTGATGACGTAGCTCTTGTAAACTGTGATGTGATAAATTCAACAAGCATATCCGTACTAAATTTCATCGTAAACTTCCTGAAGTGTCTGCATAAATATACAATGTTGATGTTGTTAGATGACCAAATAAATTTGTTTTCACATCATGTGGCAGTCATTATGTTCACATTTCTGCCCACTGGATAGCACAAGATGCTGTTCATTTCAAAAGTTTATCGCAGAATTTTTGCTTTAATCCAGAGTTATGTACTTGAAACCGAGAAATGAGATAGATATGTAGTATTTTACTATGATCCGGTATCATGGCAGCTGCCGCCGTCTTCCGGAAACCAAACGCCATTCCTCTCTGTGCATCCATTGATCTTCCTCCAATCCTCTGATATTCTAGCTGCTTGTACCCCTTCTAACCAAGTTTTCTTCGATCTTCCTCTCTTCCTCCTTTCTATTGGGATCCATTCCATAACAAGTTTAGGCAATCTTTTCTCTGGCATTCCTTTGACATGGCCATATCACTTTAATATTTTCTTTTCTATAATGTTTATGATGTCCGGATCCTCTTGTACACCCATAATTTTCCTTATTTCTTTATTTCGTATTCTATACATTCTAAATTTTCCAGCTGATCTTCTTAAAACATCAATTTCTGTACTTAAAATTTTTTCGTTTCCCTGGTAGGAATTTGCCAGACTTCAGCACCATATGTTAAAATGCTCTGAATTAAGGTTTGATATATTTGTAATTTTCTATTTTTTGTAATATTTTTGCTCCACCAAACAGAGTTTAAAGCATTTATTGCTTGCTTTGTTTGTGCTATTCCAATTTTAATTTCCACTGTGTTATCGCCTGAATTATCTAATTTTGTTCCTAAAAAAGTGCATTCAAGACTAGGTTTTAGTTCTTCTCCATTGTTGAAATTCATATTTTCCATTTCTTCTCCTATACACAGATATTTAGTTTCCTCAATGTTTATATACAGTCCCCATTTTTCATGTTCTTCTTTTAGTTTTTTAGCCATATATTCTATGTCATCGTGGTCTTGTGCTATTAATATTTTACTAAACGACACTTTTAACAGCTAATGTCATTACCGCGGGAAGGATCCATATTTTGGCACAGAGACCTCTCACTTTAGGCTAGATATTTTTGTACGTGCTCTAAATCTATGACTCAGAACTCATGGCTTTACTTCCCTTCAGAAGAAAAAATTTAATTGAATATGTGCCTCTCAGAACGAGTGACGAATATTCGGGAAGTAATAAAAGTTTCTAAGATATAATTCAATGACTAAGTAACACTTAGACCTGTATGTGTAAAATATACTTTTTAGCTAATTCCGATGCAATGAGGCCATTGCGGATATTCTGATGAAAATGTTTTTGAAAACGTTTTAACAATTCTTCACCGATTCTATCTAATGGACACCGAAAATGACCATGACAAATATATTTATACAGTAGGATATATATATGAAGGGGTATATGGCATAGTGGTGTAAGTCGTTTTTCTTCATTTTGAGAAAAAATAGTGATTTGTTAGTATAGAAATCAAGTTAGCTTAATATTGATAAAAAGTAAAGTAATCCCACTACAGGCCTCAGGAGACCCATGGGGTAGTAGGAGGTTAAGGCTCCCACTTTTTCTGGACAATCGGCACTTGATGTCAGCCGGCTTGTCAGCCCTGCGTGACGGCCGCCTTTACCCCCAGAACAAGCTTCTGGTACTCATTTCCGTTAGAGGCCATAGTACCGCCAGAAGGTTTGGGTCAGTTTATAAATCCTGACCCCACCGGGACTTGAACTCTCGGCTTTCCGGCTTGTAGCGCAGTGCCTTAATCACTACGCTACGGCGTGCCCCTTAATATTGTCCTAAGTTATGGTATTAATTGTTGATGTATCTGAAATACAGTATACAGTTTCTTCTTTACTACCATGCACTTTACTCATTTTTGTAAAAAAAAATGACTTACGCCACCATGCCATATACCCCTTCATATGTGTGTGTGTGTGTTTGTATATGTGTGTGTCTTTAAACTCTCTAGTAACTTTATTTTTTTCTTTGGAACCAATCTTGGCACAGACCTATTATAATCAATTAAAAAAAAGTAAAGCCGATTCCATTAAACAGCAAAATCAAATCATTATGGGTAGGAGTTCCCCTGAAACTGAAATATATAAATCGAACTAAATGTCACAATTTTTTCAAAGTATTCTCAAAAAATCTTCGAAAACTGAATTTTAGAAGAACTGGTTTACCTGAATGCCGAAATTAATAAATCGCTCTAGCATCCTCCTTGTTTGAATTGTCGCTAAATAATTGTTCATCTTACAATTTAATTAACTGTTAAATTAACAGTGTTCCCTATAAGATGAATTGGATTAATTTGATATTTTTATAAAGAACTGGAGGAATTAATTTGTATAAATTATTTAAATGTGTGTCAAATTATACAACAATATGCAATAGGTAATAACTTCCGGTTATACATGGTTTGTTTTCACTGAAGTCCGACACATTTAAATAAGCTGGCATAAGAAATTGAATTTCTCCAATTTAAAGGTTATTAAAATAAATATATATTCCATAAACCAGGAAAATCGAATCATAAATTCGACTTCCTGAATATTTATTTTAGTTTATACAGTCTTTTATTCTCTTGACGATTCCGAAGGAAGTTAGCCAGAACCGCCGTACAGATTACAAGATAATATTTTTACTGTTATTTGGGGCTATACATTCTCTAAAAGGGATAAAATAGAAAACTGTTAAATATGGAAGTGTAGTTACAATCTAAGGAAGACAAACATGGAATTCAATTTTATTTCAGGTTTTGTAAAGTTTCGAAATAGAAGATAAATGCTTTACACGACATTGTTTGAATATTATACTTCAAAGTGGCTGTCAATATATTGGGTTTTGAAAACCTAGACATAAATAGCTTTGAGTAGATGATTTATAAAAAAAACAACAAATATCTACAATTTTAAGAACAAAAATATGGAGTGAATATTCTACATTTATTTCCATTCTCTCCACTTTTTAATGATATATTCAAATATTAATTTTGATTTGAGGGCGACAACAGTCAGTTACAAAAATAATCCAAGAATCAGCAAATTTTCGATTTTTGTTTGTAGATGATATGAAAAACAATAATAAAATTATTAAACTGTGGTCGTAGTTGTGACTTTTTTGCATTGATTCATTAAATATAATGAATAATAATCTCAATTGAAGAACTTCAAGAAACTATGTCCATTCGAACTAATTATTTTCGGAATCTTAATCCATTCGTTTCAGGCTTAGGCCAATAAGTTTAAAGTTAAAAAAAACTCTTGTTGCATATATTATTTTTCTAATATCGGATGAGTATAGGAGATTACGAAGAAGGCGGAAAGCAAACCACTTTCCTCTATTAGTTGTTAATGTCAAGAAGAAAGATTCTATAAAGTGTTATATAGATTTTGCAAAATCTGTTGGAGTTGATTTAGTTTTACTGCTTTGCTTAAAAAACGCGAGCAATTTAATTTCAGAGTTGATTGCTTAAAGCATTACACTATTCTCAAGATGCTCTTAAGTAAAGAACAATTAAATGAGTTAATTTCAGTTATTACTATTATTATTGTTATTATTATTATTATTATTATTATTATTATTATTATTATTATTATTATTATTATTATTACATGGTCTTTATAGGAAGCCAGATATAATAAGAACAGTTAAGTCCCGTAGACTGCGATGGGCAGGACATGTTGCGCGTATGGGGAATGAAAGACGTGCATGGAAACTTCTTGTAGGAAAGCCAGAAGGAAAACGCCCAGTTGGTAGACCAAGAATGAGGTGGGAGAACAACATTAACTATGATTTGAGGGAAGTGGATTATACAGGGAATGATTGGAAAGCATTAGCTCAGGATAGGGATGTATGGAGAGCTTATGTCCGTGCGGCCATGAACCTACGGGTTCGATATTGCCAGTGAGTAAGTAAGTAAGTATTATTATTATTATTATTATTATTATTATTATTTTTATTATTATTATTATGTCCACCGCTGTGGTCTCGAGGTAGCGTGCTACCTTGTCACGCAGCGGGCCCGGGTTCGATCCCTGGTTGGGGCAGTTTTTCTGGATGAGGTTTTTATCGGGGTTTTTCCTCACCTGTAAGACAAATGTCAGGAAAACTTAAGGCCCAGACGGTCCCCGAAATCATATGGCCATCATCATCATCCTTGTCATTATCATCATCTTTCACCGGTGTGGAAAGCAACGGGAAGCTACCACAGCTACGAGTACAATTCCCTAGTAAAGCTGCAAGCATAACATGAAAATGCTATGATTGCAGTCAAGGACCTGCCTTAGGGCAGAATTACTATGGATGGATTATTATTATTATTATTATTATTATTAGTATTATTATTATTATTATTATTATTAAAAGTTAGTAAATAATTATTTATTTTGTTTGTTTCTACTGTTTAGTTAAATCATCTTGATTATATTGAATCTGTACTTATCACGTTGACATACGAGTAAATATAAATATTTAAACATAATCTTTACTGCTACAATAAAAAATCTAACATCGTGATTTGAAGACAGTTGATTAAATTATTTATTTAATTATTAATAAATACTAACAAGGGATCTGTCAACCATTGCATGCAGATACCTATTCGAAAAAAAAATCCTGCCACTTTTAATCGCAAGGCACTAAAGTCCAGCGTTATATATGTCTTTTAAAACTACATGGAAGTAATTCAACTCTTCATTTGATGGATTGGATAACCTTCACTACCTGCTGTCGACGCCGCACTCGCTTGTCTCCACAGCGCACTGTCTAGCAGGGACGTCCAACTGCTACGAATAGCGGGTTACTATTACTGGATTCTGGTTTAGATTTCTGAGTCTTGCACAATTATTTAAATAGGCAATAGTAGGCATACTATTGCTTTCATAAGTTAATTTAAAACTCATTTTTTAATTCAAAAACAATTTTTGATTTAAGTATTTTGGGATTTTTAATCTAATTTAAATTATGAATTTAGGATTTATTTTCTAGAGTTAAACTATTATCTGTTAAGATTTTAAAGACTCTTAAGTAAGTGATTTTTTAATGAACGTTTTAAGATATGCAGAATTTTATAAACACTTATAATTTACATGAAATTAAAAATCTGTTCCCCATTACTGTATGTAATTATTCCAGTCTAAATAGTATGCAATTAAAATGTAATTACACAGTTTGAATTAAATAAACTTTAATTTGGAAAAAAAAATTGTGTGCAATATACACGAGCTCCAATTATTAGTGTCATATACACATCAATTTTACATTTCACATCAATTTACTCAATTGGAAAATGAACTGGTAGCATTTAAATTACTAATTTTATTTATTTTTAAAACTGTAGCTTGTCTGATTACCTAGATTGGTTGTATAATTATTATATTAATTTACTTTTTACGACATTAATTTTTACGTAACTATAAATATTTTTTACATTTATTCATTTTTAATTAATGGTCATTATTTTTTTATAATTTCCCTTATTTATATTTTCTATTCATGTTTCCTTCACTAAATATGGCAGAAATTTTTATATAGCAGAGATATATACTACTGTTGTATCCTCATATTTCATCATCTTCCTTCACGAATAAGGTCTTTGCCTATATCGTGTGAGACTTTTGAGAAAGATCGTTTTATGTGGTTGGTTTCCAGCCCAACTTTCTGTTGGAGCCCCTCTTCCTTAGAAGGTTGCCTTCTCCTCGGCTGTCGAAAGTCCTCTTCCCTGGTTTATTTTCAGAGTTTTTCCTTCTCCTACACTCTTACCAATACTCACACTTGGCGTAAAGTGTGTTGGGGCTTTTTATCGACAACAGTGTCTGATCCGCCGTATTCAGTTAAAGCTGGACCACCTCTTGCAGGATGTGGTTCTTCGCCACGTACGGACGGTCTTGGTTATAGCTTCATCAGAGATAAAGGTGTTGCATATCTTCTCCATTTAACTCTGGGTAGGTGAGGACAAATGTAAGGTCTACCCTTAACATAGGTGCTACCTTTACCTTTCCTTGAACCTGATATTTATTAACTGAAATCGATCCAAAATGTTGGCAACTTTTATTGAATTTCTAAGAAGATTAAAAATAATGGACCGGGTAAAGAATTTTTCGTTTGGTGTTTTTATTTTAGAATAAATATTTATCTATTTATTTAATCCAATGTCAAGTATAAATTACACTGCTACTTCAATGACAGATTTCGTAATTACCGTCCGGCTTTCCAGTATCTGCCGGTTTCAGTAGCTTTGTTGATTACTGGACTTGTTTTCAGATGACTCCTGCCCATGACCTTCTCCAGGCAAAGATTACGATATGGTTCTTCTGCTAAATCAATGCGGTGCATCTGTGTTCTCATTGGTCATGTCCTGTGTTAGGCAAAATGCCCCCATTGCCTTAGACCTTTGATTATTATCTGGGATACTCCTGATTTTTTGCACCCAGTATGTTTTTATTATAACTATACAGTATGAGAGCAATGACACCATTTGCTTATTAAATTGACAACTTGACTGTATTGTATTCACGCGACAATGTAGGTTATAGTCAATTCAGTTGCTAGTATTGCTAGAGTGCAAGTCAGGAGATAGGGAATTGAAATTATATTGTTGTGATGCCAGATTTATTTTAACACTAAGTAAAGGTGGGAGAATAACATTAACTATGATTTGAGGGAAGTAGATTATACAGGCAATGATTGGAAAACATTAGCTCAGGATAGGGATGTATGGAGAGCTTATGTCCGCGCGGCCATGAACCTACGGGTTCGATAGTGCCAGTGAGTAAGTAAGTAAGTAAAATATAAATCAGGTTATAAAAAGTCCCTATATTGGTTAAATGTAGAATTCCTGAAGGTTCGTACTTCGTCGAGACTGTAGTAATTAGAGCCTAATGGCTAGAGAAAAGCATATTGGATGTTAATCAGACTGACCTGGACAACCTTACTCTTTTCCTCTTCTCTAATTGTAAGGTTCCCGCCGCTATAGTCGGATTCCCAAATTTCATCGTTCCAAGATTTTTCCTTGTGAACTGTATATTGTATAGCCAATGCCTAATATGTATTACTAAGCTATATGTAGATAATTCATAATTGTTATTAAATGTATAATTTACCCCTGATGAAGTGGTAGAGAAGATCTTTCGGTCTTAATTCCATCAGATAAAATAAATAAATACATAAATAAAAATTAAAATCCCCTGGATCTTGAAATACTTATTTTGACCTATGTTCAGATACCCCTCTTTATTAATATGATTTGAGTAAAAATATATGGAATAATTATTTGATTTGAAGGACTTATTGTTAATACAATAAAGAGTTTTAAAAAATACATTTAGTTATATACAAAACCAGTAGCTTGAAATTAGTGTCGTTACAATAGCTAAATATGTTAAGCGTTGTCAGTCGTAGAGGCGAAAAAGATTTAGAGTATGTCTTGTAGCCAATTACTGGAATTATCGCCTTACTATGATGGTTGTCCGTTTATATAAAGGCGACAATCCTTGACAATGATTAGCATGCGGAATGGTTATAGGTCTAGTGGCGGTAGTCGTCATCTTTGTATTTAATTATATATAACAGTTGTGGGGAAACAAAGCGAGCCGCTAGACAAGTATCATAGTGAGGCTATAATACGCATGATTGAGTATTTACGCTTTTTCACAATGCACCAAATGTGACGATAGAATTGTGCTAAAATATGAGAGAATTATTTATTTTGTTGAATTTTTAAAATTATATGCTTATTATATTTTGAATATATTTGATAAATGTTGTTTGTTTATAGAACAAGTGTCAGATTTCTCTTACTTAGGAAGTGTATTTGCAGAGTATAAGAGTGACATTGATTCAAAATTACAAAAATATAATAAAATGAATGGGGTAATACGAAGACATTTTGGTAAACAGATGAGGACAGAGACAAAACTAAGATTACATAACGTCACATCAAAAGCTGCTCTAAAATACGGAAGTGAAATTTGGATTTTAAATAAAAGAAACTCTCATAAACTTCAAGTAAGCCAAATGCGCTTCTTACGATCATTGTTAGGAGTTAATAGACTGGATCACCAAAGGAACACTACTATCAGAGGAAAACTTGGAGTAGCAAGTTTAAATGAAGATATCCAAAAATACCAACAAGAATGGAAAAATCATCTGAGAAGAATGGCAAGAAATAGACTTCCAAAATTGGCATTCCAATATACCCCAACTGGACATAGGGACCAAGGAAGACCAAAACATCGGTGGAAAGATCAAGACCATCTTCGCTAGGTTTACCGTACAGGCCACATGGCCTAAAACGAATTTGTTCATGATGATGATGAAATGTTGTTTGTGTGCCTCATATATTTCACTTAAATGGATTCGGTATTCCTACACCGCTAATCTTATAAAAATTCTGCTTTTAAAGTGCATGTTTTTTTTTTTTTTTTTTTCAAAATCTATCCATCAGAATAATACATAGGTCTGGTTATTCATACAAATGTTGACTATAATTTAACGTAAGTATTTTGTTAATGGTTCCATTATGTAAATATGATTATTTTTCTAATAACTCACATATTTGTCGCATTTTCAAGATAATTTGTATTTAAATCGTAAAATAAACATTTTTTAACAGAAGCAAATTGTCAATTTGTTAATAATAATAATAATAATAATATCTTTATTTTACCTGGCAGAGTTAAGGCCTTAAGGCCTTGTCTACCACTCAACCAGGTTTAAAAAAAATACAAACAAAAAAATAGTCTTAAATCTAAATTACAATATATATATATATATATATATAAACAATTACAAGTTATGAATACAATACAATTAATATTTATAATGTAATTTGATTTACTCTAAATTTAATGAATTAAATATATAATATGTACAAGATATATAAAAAAACGAGGAAAAGATTGTTTTCTTCTTCCTTCCAAGTATTAGGCCAAGGCCTGTTACGATCCTATAGAAAATTTTCCCTCCAGCGTTTCATAGGATGGCCCAGTGATCTTCGTCCTCTTGGTATATAATTATAAACAGCTTTGGGGATCCGATTTGAACTCATTCTTTCGAGATGGTGTTTCCAATTTAGTTGGTACTGTTTAATATATTCCAAAATTGGCGTAGTCTTCAATTCTTTTAAGATATCGGTGTTCCTTTTCCGATCCCATCTGGTGTAACCCGCTGTTCTGCGCATGAATCTCATTTCACAAGCCGTTATTCTGCTTTCATGTTGTTTTTTTTAGTGTCCATGCTTCACTACCATAGGTCAACACTGGTCTCGCCAAAGTGTTATATAAACGTAATCTGGTGTATTTTTGTACAAGGGATGGTTTCAAAAGTTGATTAATAATTCCTAAACTTTTATTATAACTAGTAACTTTTTCAGGGATATCCTTTTCATCCCAGATAGAGAGATAATATCCAAGATATTTAAATTGATTAGATCTCTCTAAAATTTTATTCTGGAGACAGATTTTACTTTGTATGGGGTCCTTCCCATGAAATGCCATAATTTTAGTTTTGTTAATTGATATTTTCCATATTAAATTTGGCAGCTATTTTTTGTAAATTATAAATTGATCGTTGCAAATCATTTTCGGAAAGTGCCAGAAGAGCTAAATCGTCTGCAAAAAGAATAGCATTAATGTCATAGTATAAAATTAAATAAATAGAGAAAAATTAATTATTAGACAACAGGTAACTGTATAAGCGTGACTTAAAGGTACCAATTGTGCGGCAACCCCTGATATCTTGAGGAAGGAGATTCCAGGAGCGGGCAGAGGCTACTGTGAAGTAGAATAGGAGAAGTGCTACGAAGAGGAATTGTTAGCAGATTGCTATCTTGTGACCTAGTGTCAATATTGTGGTAAGAGGATAACTTCTCAAATCTGGACGCCAGGTAAGTAGGGATGTAGGAATTCAGAAGCTTGAACATTTGAAACATATTCATTTATTGGATCTGCACTTTGTAAATGCTTCTTTCAGATTAACATTTCGGAATGTAAAACCGCATAGTTTTGGAAATTTGGTCCGATTTTTTTTTATTTAAAACATTTTAGACTCTCGTGATGATTTTTGTAGACATAAAGCAGAGCATATGGTTATTGTTGAAGTTTACCATTCATGTTCGAGCTTTCATTGATGGCGGGACTATAATATTAGTCGTGCAGGTGACTTGTATATCGTAGAGTTTTGTTGGCGAGAAGGTGGCATGTGATGGTGTTGATTGAACACCCAGTTGTTGTTAACGAGGTAGTCTGTGTTGACGGACGAACCCCGCATTGATTTTGGTTTCCTCTTTTGTACTGGTTAATTCGTCCCGAGTTATATTGAAAACAATTGATTTAATTTGGTAGCCCTCCTCTTGCAATCTCCAACATCTGCATGGGGTAAAGGAAAACGATTACAAACCACGAGAGAACAGTTTTTCCAGTGCATTCCTGTAGTGACTTTTCTTGTAATATCAGACAACATAATCTTACGAAGTACGTTCCCCTCTGTGCTCACGCTTGTCAACCCATATAGACACTTTAAAAATCTTATGTCTTATCTTTTGTGCATGTATTTAAGTTTTGCTATTCATTATTTCCCGAGTTTTATTTCTAATTTCTTTTACATTATACGTTCCTAGAAGAATGGTCCTATTCTTTGCTCTTTAGGACTTTTATTAAATCCGTCCGGCAATTCATACTTTGGGTTTTTATCATTGTACAATTTTTTCAAACTAACAATTTTTTTTCATCAGTATTTAGTGAAACATAAATAATATTTTCTGAGCATGAAATCATTCTAGTGGCAAAATGTATAAATTCAACAAATTTTGAAATGTACAATAAAATAAATCTATATATATATATATATATATATATGTACAATAAATAAATATATATATATATATATATATATATATATATATATAATCTTCTTATAAGCCTATGTTTCCCTTAACAGAGATTTAGGTGTTCCTCCCCTACAGGGAGAATTTGAACCATACTAATTTAGTTACACTTGTTTTCGTATAGGTGTCATTTGAGTGGTCCGTGGTCAGCGTTCCGCCTCATACTGACATCTAGGAAACCAAGGTAGTACTAGGACGGGAAAATTCGGCAAATTTTGCTTAGAGGCCTTTTCATTCAGGCTTTAGGATCTTTTATGAGCCTGAAAATTTTCAGACTCGAGGCCCGGGCTTAAGGTCCCTCCCGGAGGACTTGCTCCTTGGATTTTTCCATCCTAAAAAAAATAATTATACATATAGGGGCTATATACCAGAGCGTAAACTATTAATCTCTGAAGAGGAATGACAAAATTAGCGTGTTTTACTGGAATACACAACCCTCTTATACATCTTCGATAATTAAATGGAAAATATCAATTAGTGGATAATATGTTGAATCTCAAGAGAGTCATAACTGTCATGAAAATTGTTTTTATTTAGAGTGGGTTCTTGCTTGTAACGAATATAAAAAAATAAACAAATGAAGGGGACTATATTTGAAATTGAAGAACGTTTACGAATAAGGCAAAACAAGATTGTGTCTGCGTCACTCTCATGATACGGTCGCGGAGTATTGCCAATACTTGAGTTTTAAATGGATTCTTCTTGGTGTAGAAATAGCATGAAAATGAAGTTTCTTCATTCTGTCGAGTACTTTGCCAATTCTATTACTGCTCTCCTCATTGAGAATTTTCTTTCTCTCTAAGAGTACATGTATCAAAATTTGAAGTAAAAAAGTAAATGATGACAGTAAATCAGTCGTCTTTTAGTCTGGTATGCTCATCCTGGGAATCGAGTTACTAAATAAATGAAATCTTCGATACTACAGATCCGAAGAGTCAAAACTCACTAAACTGGTTGTTGTCACTGGTTAGCAGATACGAGTACAGATATGTGGTTAGTTTGACGCAATCCCTCAAACCATGTTCTCAATTTCTAAATCCCATTTTGCTTATTTTCGATTCGATTAGCAGCCAAATTTATTTCAAGAATTTCAATACCTGCATCAGACATATTCAAGAGTGTAGCCGGGAATAGAACATGTAACCTAAGGACGCTAGTCAGATATATTAATACGTTATATCACAGCGGCGATATTAACCTTCTTCTACACTTCGCGGGCTAGGCAAACTGCCTTTTTCCGCCTCACAGTTGTTCTATCCATCTTTTCACTGGCCTTTCTACATTCCTTGGACCTCTTGGCTTGTATTTAAATGGTGATTTTGGTAATCTTGTTACAATCATTCTTTGTACATGTCTAAACCATTTTCTCTATATTATTTGATTTTATCATTCAATGGATATATATTTAACTCTGTTCTTATATCCTTCATTCTTTATCTGATCCATTCTTGTGCAGCCATTTGTTCTTCTAAGGCAGTTCATTTCTACGCTTTGTATTCTACTTGTATTTTTTTTGGTCATTACCCAGGTTTCACTCACATGAAGTGATGCAGGCATTTTTGTAGCTCTGCTCATACGTTCTACTACCATTTGGTAGTCCCCAATTCATAAACATCAGTGTTATTTACTTTCCTTTGCCAGGGGTCCATCAGAGGCAAAGATTGATTCATATTTCCTATGTTGAATGTTTAACATTTATTAACTACTAGCGTGCCCGGCAGACGTTGTCCTGCCCGAACGTTCAATTCACATGTCATGGGCGGACGATAAAAATATGTTACTTTTTTACCATAAAATTCAGCAATTAGGACATAATTAGATATTATTAAATAAGTTCGCAAGAAAACCTCTTACAGCCTTCTGTTGTGGCTCAAAAAGTGTGAATGATGACGTCACACAGTCATGAACATTAGAATTGTACCCTCCTTTCCGTCATATAACAATTATTTCAGAGTGAAAAAAAAGATAAATTGATGAGAGTGAGTCAAAACACTTTTTTTTAGCTAGATTTCATTTCTGACCCACTATGCACCGGTCCCGTACTGGCCGACATTCCATGAGAAAAAAATTCTTCCCCCGTAGAGACTCGAACCAGCGTAAGACCCGTAGCTCTGCGCGTTTTAACCACTCGGCTACGGCGCGAGACTATTGGAATCAATGAAAGACAAAAATGGATTGTGAGTTATGCGTAAGAGATAAGGGACTATTGGTATCAATGAAAGACAAAAATGGTTTTTGTGAGTTATCCGTAAGAGATAAACATATGCTGTCGCGGGCTTTTTTGTAGAGCTTTTTGAGATATTCAATTCTGTATACATTAATTTTGTGTATTTCGTATGGTTTAGGCAGCATAAGCCATTTAAGCGTCCAAAGAGCTACTTTTTTCACGTTTTCCACTACAAAGGGGGCGATTTTTAAGAGTGTAGGAGTTGAGTATCACAACTCTCTTATAGCCTATGTTTATCCCGGGAATCTCCTGAACATTTTGCAAAAAAACCCATCACAATCGGATCAACGGTATGCCCGCGCATAAAGTACGAACAAACAAACAAATATACAAACAAACAAACATTTATATATATATATATATATATAAGATTACCATGAAATTATCAAATACACTGTTATAATTTATGTAGCTCGTATCTAACTCTGAATAGTATCTACAATCATGAAAGCTAGAAGGAAAAGGGGAGCTAATATGACCTTGAGAAATCTTTTGAATAGGAAATAATATGAAGCAGCAATATCATAACTAGTTGAACAACAATTAAACATTATTTTTACTAAAGAAAAATATGAATACATAAATAAAGTAAAGAATATAAATCAATTATCTTGGTCATCAAATAAATTTACAAAAACAAAATAATGAGAATAATAATCACGCACACATTCAAACAAGCATTCTTTAGTCCAGCCGAGGGTTAGGGTCCACATCCCGGATGCCCTACCCTGGCTTACAGAACCAAAACAACACAGCTCCACTCGAGCTAACCGAAGTGATCCAGACAATAACAAAGATGGTGATGACACTGTTTGTAATCTGTATCACGTATTTGAGTGTTCCGAGGAAGAGGGGAAGTTGCGCAACTATACACAGCGCAGAGGGAAGAGATGGGGAGGTAAGTAGGAGAAAACACAAAGAAGAAGGAATTTGGCACTGTTCAAGAATCTCACTGTAGAGGAAAGATAACATGACATAGAAGTTACGTACCGAAAATGCACTTTCGGTACACAGGAACTGCAAATGTTTTATAAAACTCCAGTCTAGTATCTGTTCTTGTTTTATTATTTAATGTTTTATGTATAGTTCCGCATATCATTTGAAATTTCGACAGTTTAAAATTTATGTCTCTTTCAGTTTTTGTGTCGAAGGTAAAATTACAACCCAAATAATTAAAATTTCTTACTTGTTCCAGAGGTTTGTTGTCTTATAATTTTTGATCGTATATATTCATTTCCCCTAATTGCCATTATTTTTGTATTTTCTTTTGATATTTTAAAATTATATTATTGGCATAACTGATTTAATTGATGTAAAGAGTACTGCAAACTATTTTCATTTGCTTGAATAATAACCACATCGTCAGCATGCATTAAAACGTTTAATATTTTAAAACGGTCAATTATTATGTGTATAGTAACATTACTTTTCCAATTTTGGATGATGTCATTAATATATAAATTAAAAAGGGTAGGTGATGATCGGTAGGTTGGCTCTCTTGCCCTTGAACTTAATACAAAGAAGATGGGACCGGTTGCCAATAATATATATATACACCCTATCGTGAGCCAACGTTTTCCAATCACCTCTGTATAATCTGCTTCCCTCAAATCATTATTAGTGTTAATCTCCCACCTCATTCTTGGCCTAACTACTGGAAGCTTTTCATCTTGTTTTTCGACAGGGAGTTTCCACATCCCGCTTTCATCCCCCATTCGTGCCACATGTCCTACCCATCGCAGTCTACGCAACTTATACATTCGTATTATATCGGGTTTGCCATAAAGACCATGTAGCTCACTGTCATGTACTTTCCTCCATTGGCCTGACTGTCCATCTCTCTTTGGGCAAAACATTTCCTAAGTACTTTATTATCATATACTCGTAATATTTTCTCCTCCCTTAAAGTAGAAACCCATGTTTCACATCCATATAATATAATTAGGAAATAATTCTTTATATCCATATAATATAATTATATATATATATATATATATATATATATATATATATATATATTGGAAGTTGTGAGGACTAGAATTCCTGTAATACATAAAAGCATACATTTCCAGAATTGAGGGGGGTATCAGTCTGAACGGTTACAGGCAGGAATGTATCCTTTATTCTATACTTTGTTAGCATCTTTACCATTATTGGTTGGACTATATTTAATTTATAAATTATGGTAAACGGAGATTCAGATAGGAAGGTACATATTCGAAACATCGCAAAATAAATCTTTAGGCACAGAAAGATGTGTAAAAATTGAAAATCTGTATATAAATAAATAAATAATAATTATTATTATTATCATTATTATTATTATTATTATTATTATTATTATTATTATTATTATTATTATTATTATTATTATTATTATTATTATTATTATTATTATTATTATTATTATTATTATTATTATTATTATTATTATTATTATTATGCAAGTAGAATTGACATTGAAATAAGATACATTTTTTTATGGGAAAGCCTTACGTTTGTGGCCCAAAAACCATATTTTTTACCATACTTATCACAAGGAATTTATAATTAAAATTTGTACGTTTATATTACTTCCATCCTGTGACAGTCTTATTCAAACATTTGACGTGTTACTCTGGTTTTGTTATTTCAGAGGATTAAACTAAATTTGAAGTAATTTTCTCATGGTTGCGGAATGAATCCAAATAACCTTAAAGTACTGATGTTTCTAATTTTGTGGGATGTAATTTTATATAATTACATTAACCAGTTTTTTGTTGTTGCGAATTAAAGTGTCCATTCTCTTAAAAAAGCAAACCTGTTGTCGATAAAGTGATTACTTTTTGAGTGTATAAAAGTTTATCGTTTTACTAATTACACCAGTTGTTGATGCGAATTGGAGTTGTAGCCCGAGGTAGAAACCATTTTGCAAACTAACTTTATATTGTGGAAAATATGAGTTTTCCACTTGTAGATAAAGCAGTGAATTTTAGAGAATCGAGGTTTTACGATTGCTCCCCCGGGATTTTGAACCGTTGTTAATCTATCGGCTCATTTGCCTCCAGGCACATTATGTTCCAAGTCACACAATGCAAATACCTTCTAATTCTTTTTTTTAAACAATATGAAAAGCAGAACACGTTATTTCGATTACGGAGAATCGATTGCCTTAAACTATCTTCATTAGGAGCAGGGTTGATATACAATTATTATTTCAATTGTTGTGCTTCCGAAGACGTTATTAAATCTGTTTCATTCATATTATTGTGAATATAACATTCAAAATTATGAGCATAGATGAAAATAACTATAAATCAGTTATAAGTGTTGTAGGAGAAAACTATTGTAATAAAGACGTTTAAATTTCGCGGGCAAGGCGAGAATAGTGGCCTCGTATTGGTTGGAATAGATTTTCGCGTCGCCCATTCGCGAGTCAAAAAGCCCGCGCAAACAACGAAGTATCTGGTCCCTCAATCCGGATAAATCTACTAACATCTCCCTTCCCTTTTGGGAAAGATTCATGGCCAGAGGCCTGTATGGTTCGAAGTGTCTCGAATCCTAAGCCTACTAAGTTCAGCATCTTTTAAAATAAATCTATTTATATTTGCTCTAACCTCCACTTCGCCATTACCCAGCGTAAGGCACATGTATTAATTGGTGTTTCTCGTATAATTTATCATATTTATACTATTATTATTATTATTAGCATTATCATTATCATTATATTATTGTTATTATTATCGTAAGTAGGCCCTATTATTATTATTGTTATTATCGTATAAAACGTTGTTTGCATATGAAATTTACATTGCTACCTTAAAAATATATTTAACTCCTTATAATTAGTATAGTATAATATCTACATTTTTGTCAAATATTTATTTATATTTGTGCCTGATAGAGTGGAAGAGAACGCCTTATGACCTTAACTCTGATAGAATAAATAAAATAATAATAATAATAATTATTATTATTATTATTATTATTATTATTATTATTATTATTATTATTATTATTCCTCACTACTATATATATATATATATATATTTGCGTCAGGATTGTCATCAAACTTTTCTCAAACGTTCGCTTTGGCCTGAGTTTTCTGTGGTTTCCCCAGTTTAAAAAAATAAAGCAAATGCTAGAATAGTTCCCAAAGTGATTGCCACACCGACACTTGTTCAGAAGGACTAAAATTATAATTTTACATTAATTAAAAAATCAAAACAATATTAAAGTGGTGAATTTCTAGAAATGCTCCGCATGATTGATATTTTTATCAAATGACTGCCTTTTGAATGATCGAGAGCTGCAGCTAAACTTCAGTTGATCCTAGTCTCACCTTATAAAGGCGATGCGCATTCCAGATCTCTCTGGACATGCATTCTCCTTGATTCGCGGTCTGTAAGCATGCTGTCCCGCCCGTCTCGAACTTTCTGCGGCGTCTTTGTCCGCTTGAACAGAGATATTCAAAAGTAACGCACATTAAAATACAGTGCCTCTACCCAGTAGCGAAGTTGAAAAGTGCTGCGCTACTCGCGGATCAGCCTATGGGCTCGTGGACCAACTGTGTGGTCGCCAGGAGATGAGCGAGCACCTGGATGTACTAAAGTCTCCTACAGCGGGGCTTGGTGGGTCAAGCCTAGCCGGTTTCACAACGGCTGCAGGATGCATCCCTTGGGGTAGAACAGGGGGATGGTCGGTGCATCTGCGATGCTTCCAAGCAAAGCAGTCCTCCCAGCTAGGCTCGTGGAGCCCGTGGACCAACTGTGGGTCGTCAGAGGTGAGCTTCCTGACGTACTACGAAGGTTAGCAGTTTCCCGAAATTGTGACTCCAACCTTCTACCGGGGTGTTGGTTTTAAGCCTAGAACTTGGAATGGTTGAACAGTAGAAAAGCGAGAAAAATAAGTTGGGACTTGGAGAGTATGGGCTTGTGCCCGAGGTATCCCAAGGGGTAGAGGAGGTCCTACTATCAGCTATCGCTAGATAGCATCATGGGTATTAACAAGAACAAATCTAGGCTTCATTGTGATGTATATATTGACGCTTGAAGTAGTCCTTTGTTAATTGCTTGGGAAACATGACTTTTTCCAGGAGCAAAGAATTTTCATTGTCGAAAATTATTTTATCGGTCGGTCTTATGCAAATGTTGTAGACGAATTTTGTAGGAATTTTCCGGATGTGGCTGTGCCTAACAATTCGACTATAACGAAATAATCCCCCGTTTTATGGAATTTGGATCAGTTACAGACAAAAAGAGAACAGGGAGACCAGCCATTTTAACTGCTACCAAACTGACTGAGGTGAGAAATGTAATGGAACGTTCGATCCCTGATCGGAACAAGTTTCCTGGGTGATTTTTTCGGAGGATTACCTCGCCTGTAAGACAAATTTCATACAACTTTAAAGGCCCAAATGTTCCCCGAACATCATCTGGTCATTATAATACCATTATCATATTCGTCATGTTTAGTTTGAATGTGTATGTGAAGGGTGGGTTTCGTCCTAATGTGTTGTCTCGGAGGAGGCCCTGACATTGAGGTGATCCTTCATTCAATGTCCTTGTGTGGTCAAAAAAAGTGTGTATGTGATTCATAGTTAAAATCCCTCTCCCGACAGGTCGTGCCACTATAATCCCGGGTGGTGTGTAGTACTTAATGGTAGAGGAACTTCGGGGTAATTTGGACCTCTGTTTTGAATTTGTTGTTTTTCTTCTTTTGATTAAGGTGTTTGAATTTTGTTTAATTACAGTGGGTATCATTAGTGTTGTAACTAGAAATAGCACTGTGATTTTTATTCAAATATGGAAACATCTTCATAATTTATAAACTTTTTATATTATAAGAAAGGTCCACTTTAACCTCTATACTCGGAGAAAGTGGACCCCAGAGTCAACCTAAGACTTGTAGTCTATTTTTAAGTTTATTCACTCTATTAATTTATACAGACAGGCATTGATTAATCTGATAATATTTATGACTGATCATAATTAAAAAGCGTTGATATTTATTTAATGTTTTGAAAAATTATTGTTGATTATAACATTCACATGTCATTCAACTGCAGAAAGCGACGGTCTTTGGGTTTAGTAAAATTACAAGGATATTAAATAAAATTAATGAAATGAATGGTTTTTATAGATAGCATCGTCATTGATAAAATATGCGTATTCGTATAAGGTGGACACAGGTCCTCGTGGAGGGTCCACAGTAACCGAATTCCTCTGTTATGTTTAATTATTTTATACAGCTACCATGTTACATGATATCAAACCAAACCCGTCAGTATATTAAAACAGCATCTACGTAATATAATATATTTAGGATTTTTTCAACATTTGTAATATTCAATAGCAGAAATTAAGAATTGATTCTTAGCTTGAAAAACTTTTAAAGTGTTCATTTTCATAAATATCACAAATAAACCCTTCTTCGCACAAAGAATAAGATACACTGGCCTTGAACAAAGTTGATGAGGGGAAGAAGTTAAAATGTTTTCTGTTCGAGGGCAGCACGAATTAAAGAAGATATTAACAGGGTCCACTCAAACAGAAGGGTCCACATTACCCGAACTTCCCTATACCTATAAAGTTGAGAGGTTAAACAGGATTAATGGAATAATAATAAATGTATTTTAATGTATTTTATGATTTATTAATTCATTCAATTGTTAGTTAACAGTTTTTACTAAATGGTTGTTCACCGACTGTATCAGATCTCAAATACGAGTCCGACAGTTGCTTTGCTTTGTAGAAATATTAATGTGACATACGAAGGCGTGTCAGTCTGTGTGTTTTGTCACATAAAGTCACATGTTGAATTATTGTGATACCTACAATTCCATGAAACTCTAATATTGCAATATGAACGGTAGTTCATTAATAACGTGTAATTGATTATATAGCCCGAAGGGTAAATACCGTACAAAACTTCTATCAGTAGATGAAAGTTAAAAAAAAATCAGTTTTAGGCGTTTTAATTGACAGTGTAATTAGCCTTTTTCCATGTTTTCACTTTTGCTTTTAATGAGTTTAGTGATGCTTGTGCTAAAAGCTGGCAATTTAATTCAACAGTTGCGCCTGGAGCACAATAGGCAGATTATGTCCTTTTGTGGGACATTTTATATTAAAAATTATTCATTTTGTTTCATATGATTAGCATTACATTTACTGTTGGGATGATATCAATGTTATGACCTATTACGAGTAATGTTACAGGACTTTTCAATGTGTGCTTTTAACGATTTAAACCTATTGTATTTATATTGAAAAATTGATGCATAGAATGTTACAATATTAAAGTATGTACCTGATATAGCAGTCGTCCTCAAATAAATTAAACTTTTGTTTAAGAAACTTCGTCAATTGGTTAAAAATATGAAGGCCTTTCAAAATCAAGTTTTATATTCTGCATTCTACTGAAGTAAGTTTATAGTTTGTACAACGGGTTTAGATCTGTGGGTGTGTTTTCGTTCAGCATGTCTTCTGTTTCTTTTAAAATTCCTGTCTTCTAAGATGCTAATTTTGTTGTTGTTGTTATTTTCTGTGTATAATATTAACATGTCCACCGCTGTGGTCTCGAGGTAGCGTGCTGCCTTGTCACGCAGCGGGCCCGGGTTCGATCCCCGGTCGGGCACAGTTTTTCTGGGTGAGGTTTTTATCGGGATTTTTCTTCACCTGTAAGACAAATGTCAGGAAAACTTTAAGGCCCAAACGGTCCCCGAAATCATATGGCCATCATTATCATCATAATCATCATTATCATTATCACCATCATCCTTGACCGGTGTGAAAAGCAACGGGAAGCTACCACACCTACAATTCCCTTGTAAAGCTGCAAAGCATGGCATGAAAATGCTATGATTGCAGTGAAGGACAGAGTTAGAAGAATTATAATGGATGGAATATCAACATGGTATTATCGATTTTGTTGAACTGATGACCCGTTTATAGTATGTTTGGCATATCTTGATTTTTAATATATTTTTTAAAAAGTTAATTGTATCTTGTGTTAAATGTTTTTACGAGCCTGCAAATCTTCAGATTTAGGACCCACCTCCAGAAGGACTTTCTCCTTGGATTTTTCCATCCTAAAAATATCCATCGACTCCGGCCTACATAAAATATGACTGCCGTTGCTTCACAACTCTATTTCTAACGCATTGACGTGTCACGTCCAGTTGCTTAATTTTTCTAGAATCTTTTTTTTATCTTGCATGAAGAATATTTTATCGCACAAATCACGCACATAGAAGATAGCAAGATGATGAGATATATAATTGCATGGAAGTCACAAGGGAGAAATAAATTTGTGCCCGCGATACTCGGTACCAGAGGAAAGGAGCATAATCACTAGTCCACCGCGGCCGAAGTGTATTATAAAGTAATTTAGCACAAATATACACATACCATCTCTAATGCGACGGGCCTGGATTCTCGGTTGGTTTGAATTTCCTGGTTAAGATATTCCACTGGTTTTCTCTACTGAGAGTACAAAGCCTCTTGATGTGAAAAAAGTCTATGGCCTAACCCCCATGACATAGAAGTTGAAGAAGAAGAAGAAGAAGAATGTTGTTTTTTGATTCCTCTATTAATGTAGTAATCTAATTTTTGTTAAATTTTATAAGCCGAAAATATAAATTTGCGCCAACATTTTTATCAAACTTTTCTCAGATGTAGACCTGAATCTTGTGTGGTTTCCCAGGTTAAAAAAAAAACGCTAGAATAGTTTTCAAAACGATATCCACAGCGTCCTTGTTCAGAAGATTAACAGACAGGCAGTAGGATGTCTAGTGTATATATATATATATATATATATATATATATATTCCACCGCTGTGGTCTCGAAGTAGTGTGTTGCCTTGTCACGCAGCGGGCCTGGGTTCGGGACAGTTTTTTTGGGTGAGATTTTTATCGGGTTTTTTCCTCACCTGTAAGACAAATGTCAGGAAAAGTTTAAGGCCCAAAACGGTCCCCGAAATCATATGCCCATCATCATCATCATCATCATCATCCTTATCATCATCCTTCACCGGTGTGGAAAACAATGGGAAGCTACCACACCTACAATTCCCTAGTAAAGCTGCAAGCATAGCATGAAAATGCTATGAGTGCAGTGAAAGACCTGCCTTCGGGCAGAATTACTATGGATGGATATATATATATATATATATATATTCTATCGCTGAATTCACAGCTAAATATCAGTCTGAATTGAAAGACCTTATAAAAGCGGCAAAAAAGGAAAAAAATACTAAGTTCTTTTTTTGCCCTTGCTTAAGCCTGACAGTCATAATTAATAGAAATTATTCAAAATATCTCATTAATTGGTTTTATTTTGAAAATGTTCATTTTATTTCGGAATCTTGGAAGGTATTCCATACAAATTACCATTCCAGATTCGCGGCATATTTACGGAACATATCCCTCGAGAATAAGGAGCTTTTACTGTATTCTAATGGTCGCCATATGAACTAACAGTTTAGCGACCTGCAATAAATGTATTAAGAAACAATTATTTGCATTACATAAATCTAATTTACGCTATAAAACATATTAATAGTAATGGTAATGATAAGTGGTAATGATAATAGTAGTAATAAAGTATAAAACTACAATAAACAATAACTACAAAACTAGAAATAAAAAAATAGAATCGATAAAGTTCATTATTTTATTTATTTTTATCTTATCAAATAATACGACGCTTTATTTCAAACTTAGCTTTTCCTTAGTCTGTAACGTCATTGTAAGTCCTCACCCCCTCCTTCATTTCCACACATTGATTTATAGTACTACATTCTTTTCCATCGTAAAATCTAAAACCCTTTTCATCCCTTCCTCTTTGGTGGGCTTAAGTATTTGCGGAGGATTGCTACCCCATCCTCTCCCATTTCAATCAATGCAGTGTTCGTTACCCCGGTCAGAGCTCCCCATACCATATTTCATAAAAACTTGTTCCCATAAATTGTGGTCTTTCTTTCTAACAACATTAAAGAACTTCTGAGTGGCTTCTTTTATGCACATTCATTATTTCGGACTTTTAAGACGGTCAGAATGTTATAATATTTTACCCATAAAAATGGAATTTTATTAGGAGTAATTTTCGAAGTGTATCAAGAGAGTGGAAAGTTTGTTGGGGCTGCTGCCATTATCTTAAAAGAATTGTTCAAGTGAATACCTCTTCAGGAAGATATTTAATTTTCTCCTATGCAGAACTTATATTTCTTATCAGAGAAGTATTATTTGAATGTTTCAAGGGATTTACTCTCTCTATTTTTAAGCTTCTTGTTATCAAATTTTAAAAGTAATGAATGAAAGAAAATATTGTGAGAAAAACTGAAAGTTCGAAATGTAATTACATAGAACTACAAAAAATTATTTCTCACTGTTATAGAGTATGTCTTCTTTAAGCAAGAGTTAAGATAAATGCATTTTTTTCTTTCAGACGCGAATTTTGCATTTCTGATCGTTAACAAAACGTACACTGCTTTACATTGTAATATTTTATAAAAGTTTCATCAAATTTAGTATAGATACATTGTATATCTATTACGCTAGTGTCCAAAATTAAAGCAACAAATTGAAATGTTTACTTTCTATCTTAATTGTGCCACAAAATATTACTGGCTCATACTAGAGCAAAAGGAGTTAGCTCAGTGAACATTCTAACATCATTTTACATGAAATAACAGAAATAAATATGATTTTCTTCTTTTTAAAGTGATCTTAAGTTCACACTCAGTATCGAGAAATGTGGTTACGAGTGCTCAATATGGCGTGGTATCACCTCTGGCAGCAACACAGGCCTCACAACGACGGTGCATGCTGCAAAAGAGGTCATCAATCTGATTTTGAGGTATGAACGTCCATTCTTCCTGCAGAGCAACTCTCAAGTCCTCAAGAGTGATTGATGGATGATGGCGTGAAGCAACTCGTCTCTTTAGCATATCCCAAACATGCTCTATCGGATTTAAGTCGGGAGACCAAGCAGGCCAATCCATTCCAGCAATGTCTTCAATTTACTGGAATTCATAAACCACCGCTGCTCTGTGTGGACGAGCATTATCGTCCATCAGCAGGAAATCTGGACCCAAAGTATCTCGAAACAAGCGTACAAGAGGTAATAAGATCTCGTCACGATACCTGGCAGCGGTTAAACCTTGTCGGTTTACCGTACAACTTCCTATGGAGGTGTTCGAGCAGTTATCATAATGCCTGCCCACACCATTATTAATCCACCTCCATATACGTATCTTTCCAGAATGTTTGATGGCCGAAATCATGTTCCAGATTCTCTCCAAATGCGAAGCCGTTGAGAATCGCACTGAAGGCCGAATCTGGACTTATCTGTAAAGAGGGTATTAATCCACTGTTCGTCCATCCAACTGACATGTTGTTGGCTCCATTATCGACATCTTTTTTTGTGATCACATATCAGGAGTACACATACAGCGGATCTCCGACAGTAAAGACCTCTCTGTTGAAGCCTTCTGTACACTGTTTGTCGCGATACAAATGTTCAAGAGGATGCTGTGAGGTCAGATGCCAGTTGTTGTGCAGTACCACAATGTTCCGTCTTGCCCTTATTGTCAAGTAACGATCCTCTCTTTGTGTGGTGACTCTTGGTCGTCCTTGCCCTGGTCTTCGGGTTACATTTTCTACCTCTACAAACTGTTGCCACATCCAGGAAACAACAGAACAATACACATCAGCTAGAGTATGTCCAGCTTACATTATCCCTATCGTCCTACAACGCAGGGAGTCTGCCTGGCGTTTTCTCTGTGTCATACTGCACCTGAATGTTTACACAGTGTATGCTCAAGTGGGAGTAAAGAGAGCAAACTTAAAGTATCCTTTCATAGGTGCACTGACGTTATCACTTCATTGATTCTACAAATACAGGAATGCTATCTCACATAGAGGATATGATTATATAGACATTTGATTACGTTATACTGCCACTTGGTACTATTTAATTGTATATTGGCCACAGGAAGGGGACATTTTAGTTTGTTGCTTTAATTTTGGACACTAGTGTACATAAGAAAGAAGAATTCATCAAAATCCTAATTTAGCCTACATAATAACGACGATTGACGAAAAAAAATTATCTAGGTATATATATATATATGTTATAATTAAATTTTAACATTGAGCAATGTAAGCTTAATATTGTATGATAAGAAAAATAAATTCCTGGACGGGATTCGAACCCGGATCTCTGAGTCGGTACCTCAGCGTGATATCCATTACACTACCAGGCGAATTCAATTCAAACACTTATTTTTTCTTATATATGTATTATATTCTCCATTATTACTATATAGGCCTATATATATATGCCTATATGCCTATATATATATGCCTATATATATGCCTATATATATATATATATATATATATATATATATATATGGGTGTATACAAATTTTACAATGAACGTAGTTATTTTTTATTTCCCTGGAGGAGTAGATCGAATTCCTTTCTGAATGATATTCTGATAAGTAGTTTAATTCTATTCGATGCAATAAGTTGAAGTATTCTATACAATTATTGTATATTAATTTTGTACTGCGGTAGTACATTACAATGCTATAGGTTTTTCTGATATATCCAGAGCACGAACAATACAGTATTTGGTAGAAATTATGTTTAGCCTATTATTATTATTATTATTATTATTATTATTATTATTATTATTATTATTATTATTATTATTATTATTATCCATTTCTTCTTTCTACCATAGTAAGGTAAAGGTAAAGTCATCCTATTACAGGCCATTGAAGACCCTTGGGGTATTAGGAGGTTAAGCCTCCCGCATTTTTTAGACAATCGTCATTTAATGCCAGCCGGGTTGTCAGCCCTGCGTAACGGCTGCCTTTATCCCAGAACAAGCGCATGATTCCAATTTTCGTTAGAGGCTGAGTCGACTCTGGTCATGATGCCAACAGACGGTTAGGGTCAGTATAAAAATCTTGACTCCACCGGGACTCAAACCCTCGATCTTCCGGCGTGTACCCTTTGTATTTATTGTATGAACAAAACCTACACAAAATATGTGCATGAAATATATCCTGAAACAAAAGTTTAAATAATAAAAAAACTGGGTTCTAGATTTAATTCAGCACTTTTTCTCTTATTCTAGATACTTTATCTGAAAATTATTTTGGATTTGAGGACATCTCAGTCTATATGAAAGCTTCATTTACACGTTTGTTGGTGGTTACATTATTTATGTTACACGCTTTCATTATACAAAGAATAAAGTTGAATAAAACGTGAAAAAGAAACAAGAAAACAAAGGGGTTGGAATCCATTTCCTTAGTATAATGTGACTCATAACAGAAACTTAATTTCTGGAAGAGCTGTTTGTTTTCATGTCTCTACTGGTGTGCAGCTCACCATTTGCGTAATGCAGTTGTACGAGAAGAGGAGATGAGGTTGCGGATGCTTATCTTCACATAAAACACCGTGTCTTGGGGGATGAGACCCTTATCCTACATAAAATATGACTGACATTGCTTCACAACTCTATTTGTAATGCATTGACGTGCCACTTCCACTTAATTTTTCTAGAATCTTTTTTTTTTTATCTTGCATGAGGAATATTTTATCAGATAAATCACACACAAAGAAGATAGCGAGATGATGAGTTATATAATTTAGTGGAAGTCGCAAGGGAGAAATAAAGGAGGAAGATCGATTTTCACAGGAGGAATTATATACGAGAAACATTAAAAATCTGGAAGAGTACAACTGAATTTGCCAAAAAATAATCATACTGATTACCGGGAAAATATTAATATTTACACAAGCAATATATATATATATATATATATGAATGGGTGCCGCTCGGTAGGAGAAGAAGAAGAAGAAGAGGACGGCCAAAAATAACGTGGATTGACGGTGTTCTGAGCAGCATGGAGGAAAAAGAATTGGACGATTGAGATTGGAATGACAGATAAATGTTATATAATTTAGTGCAAGTCGCAAGGGAGAAATAAAGGAGGAAGATCGATTTTCACAGGAGGAATTATATATGAGAAACTTTTAAAAATATATATATATAAATATATAAATGGGCGCCGCTCGATAGGAGAAGAAGAAGAAGAGGACGGCCAAAAATAACGTGGATTGACGGTGTTTTGAGCAGCATGGAAGAAAACGAATTGGACGGTAGAGATTAGAATGACAGAGAAATGTGGACGAAAATGACAGTAGATTAATTGGGCGTAGGAAGATGTTGTAAAACATTGTAAATCCTCCTATATAAATAAATAAAAATGTATAAATATGCATATAATATATGATACAGAAAGGTTTCTTCGGTTTTCCGCGTTACAAATTCATGGTTGGCCAACGACCACTGGTTCCAACGTATGAACATGAGGTCTGTCAGCGTCATATGATATCATGTCGAAATATTTGCATCAGTGGCCGTTGGCGAACCTTGAATCTGTGACGCGGATAATCCAAGGAACCTTTCTTTATCTTACACACACACACACACACACACACACACACACAAAACCTTCAATAACACTGAGCAACAAAAAAAATATTTTTTTTGTCTTGGAAAGAAAAATATGTGATTCTGATAGTATTTTTTCTCTTGAATTCAAATATGATATCGGGTTTTCTCCATCACGCAAGGTTTCCGAGAGACAGGAATTTATAATTTCAAACACTTTTTATTATTTTCTACATTCGTAACTACAGAATATTCGAACATTCGGACTCACCTAGAAAGTAAGAAATGACGATTTTCTGCTATATTTCGCATGTGGAGCATCCCTCTTGATGGTCCAACAATAATTGGCCAGCATATTAGGTTTCCATTTGCCTTGATATTTCTTTTCCATAGCTGAAATCTCGTGATGAAAATCTTCCCCGTTTTATTTTACAATAAACAGATGGACGAAAAACGTTTATTAAAAAAAATATTATTTAAATCCATTAATTGAAATTGAAATAAAAAAACTGTGGGTGATGGAGAAATTCCGAATACATATTTGAAAACACGATAAAAAAACTGCATTAAGTATAACTATTGGTAGGCCTACTCATGAGACAAAAATCATGTTGACGAGTGTAATATTAATCTGTCAACCTAAATGGTCATACACAAAACATACGACTTACTATGTAGGCTTAACTCACTGGCACTATCGAACCCGTATATTCATGGCCGCGCGGACACAAGCTCTCCACACATCCTTATCCTGAGCCATTTTTCTCAATCATCCCTGTATAAATTATTTATCTCAAATCATGGTTAATGCTGTTCTCCCACTTCATTATTGGTCTACCGATTGGGCGTGTTCCCTCATGTTGCTATAAAGAAAATTGAACGATAAACTGAATCTGCATTTGTAGGCCTAAATGGGACCTCAAAATATTCGAATGCCTGTATGGCTGTAAAATAAAGGCCCAAAATAATCCTTGCAGAGCTTGATTATAATCATTCTGTAATAATCCATGATGGGCTCAAGTGACAGCAATTCCTGATAATAATAGGATAGGATTACAGTATCTCTTCTTCTTCTTCTTCTTCTTCTTCTTCTTCTTCGGCTATCCCCCACTAATAGGTTTGCTGTCTTCAGTTTTCTTTTATTCCTACCATTCCAATCTGCTTCTTCCAAATTCCTATCATCCATTATAGTTCTAACATAGGTTTTCCATTTCCATCTTGGTCTGCCACGTTTATTTCTTCCAGGGGGTGACCATTGATATATATTTTTTGGCCATCTTTCATTTTCCATTCTTTAATTGCAGTATTTATTAGAGGAATTTGTAGAGGGTTAACAGGGTCTTTCTACAATAATATTCCATGCCCCTCTTTCATTCCCCTTTCGTCTCACATGCCCTGCCCATCGCAGTGTACGAGATTTATTACATCTGGTTTCCTACAAATATCATGTAGCTCACTGTTATGATATCTTGTTCATTCACCTGTCTGTTCATCTCTCTTTGGTCTAAACATTTTCCTAATAACTTTATTCTCAGATACTTGAATTATTTTCTCCTCCCTTAAAGTAAGAATCCATGTTTTGCGTACATATAATAGAACTGGGAGAATAATATTTTTACATATTTTCAATTTGTCATTTTTGAGAAAAGTTGGGACAAGAGAACCTGTAATGCATAATAACATACATTTTCAGAATTGAGTATAAGTTTAATTTCTTCCTATATCTCATTCCTTTATGTTATTATTGTTCCTAGGTATTTAAATTCAGCCTTACACGGGGTTTTAAAGTGAATAATAATAATAATAATAATAATAATAATAATAATAATAATAATAATAATAATAATAATAATAATAATGTCTGTTCATGGAGGCCTGAAGAGCTCAGAGTTTGAATTCCAACGATCAAAACTGGAGATCTTGGGTTCAAATTCCGGTTCAGGAATAACTTTTTTTCTTATTAGTTGTATTAATATCTAAATGTGTTTCGATGTTTCAAATGCCCGTCTTGAAATAATGAAGCGTTTATCATGTTAGTGATATTAGAATTTTATATTGCACTTTATAAAATTTAGTATATTACTACGCTGTTCAAATATATATTTAGCAGTCTAAAGTTTTACATAAGACAAAGAAGAAAGTTACATATTGGGAGAAGAAATGTTTTCCTTTCTCTCGAGTTCGCTTTTGGCCCGCAGTACATCTGTTTGTAGCTGACAGTGATGCATGTCCCTCTGGAGGGAAAACCGCAAATCAAGCAACAAAAATAAATAGACTTCCATTTGTTTCTTGTGTTTATTATAATGCTTTGTGTCATGTCTAGATTAATGCTTTCTTCTGAATATTACTTACAAGATAATTATTTTTATGTTCTAAAAAAGGTCAGTCAATTAGTTAAATTACCAGGGGCCTCCACAAAAAATAATTTATTCAGAAGACGACAAATTTCACAAGTATGCATACAACAGTAATAACAACAACAATAATAAAATATAATAATAATACTTTATTTATTCTGGCAGAGTTAAGGCCATAAGGCCCTCTCTTCCACTCAACCAGCACAAATACAAATAAATATTCGACAAATATAGATATACACTGTACTAATTATAAACAGTTAAAGATACAATAAATGTAGCAATGTAAATGTCATGTACAAACAACATTTCATAGGGTAATAACAATAATGATACGATAATAATAATAATAGTAATAATAATAATAATAATAATAATAATAATAATAATAATAATAATAATAATAATAATAATATAAATATGATACATTATACGGGAAACACCAATTAATATATATATATCTTACACTGGATAATAATGAAGTCGAGTTTAGAGCAAATATAAATTTAGATTTCTTTTAAAAGATGTCAATGTCCGGCAGCCCCTTATTTCTTGTGGTAGGGAATTCCAGTTGCGAGAAGTGGAGATGGTATATGACATGGAGTGATGTGATGTCCTATGTTGCGGTATATTAAGTAAGAGACTATGTTGTGATCTTGTGTTTAAGTTATGGTTTGAGGATAGATACTGGAAACGGGATGATAAATAATTGGGAATCGAGGTATGTAGGATCTTAAATAGGAGAATTAGACAGTGCGATTTTCTTCTCTCTTTTAGATGTAGCCATGACAATTCGTGGAATAATGGAGAAATGTGATCGTATTTTCGAACATTAAATATGAATCTGATACACATATTATGGACACGCTGCAGTTTGTCCGACAACCCGTCACTTATGTCAGTTAGTAGAACGTCACAGTAGTCAAAATGCGGCATCACTAAAGTTTGGATTAAAATTCTTTTAAGAGTTGTAGGAAGAAAATGTTTAAGTCGCTTTAGGGAATGCATTATGGAGAAGATGATGATGATGATAATAATAATGTACTGGTCCACCGATCTGGCCTCGAGGTAACGTGCTGTCTTGTCATGCAGTGGCCTGGATTCGATCCTCGGTAGAGGCAAGTTCCCTGGGTGAGATTTTATCGGGGGTTTTCCTCGCCTATGAGACAAATGTCAGGAAACTTTAATGTCAAACGGTCGTTGAACATTATCTGACCATCATAATATAAGTTATCATACATTATTAGATTAAGTTAAGACTCTCTTGGCGCATCGTTACCACCATCATCACCCATCATATCATTGGGGCAGCATAAATTCGCCTTCCAGGCGCCCCAAACTCAGAAGTGGATTACAACACGCCAATGCCAGGAGAGAAATGTCGAAATGACAAACTGGTGGCATTGACTTAAAAAAAGTGCATTATATATTGCATTTTAAACGTTTAAATTTGAAGGACTACTAAAAGTTTGCGAAAGTCTCAATAGAGTAGACCTACAATAACGAACACAAAATCACGAATTTTATGAATCTCAATTTTCGCTAATGGAATATCCATTGTGTTCCCTTTGGGAGCCACTATATATTTCCCAACTATATGACTCAGACGTTTTAAACTCGATTCGGAAGCTTTCGAATTAAAATCCTGGTGCTGACCAATTGACAGGTTTTCCTAGTGATTTCTTCACTTTTAAAAGCAGATGCTGGGTTTGGAGTTTTATTTCCACGACCCATTTAATACTTAATAATATATAATATTTAATTAAATATTTATTATCCATGTAGCGGTTCTAACACTACTATATTGATCGGATCACTGGGTCTGAACTACAAACCAGGAACGAAAGAAAGACACTTCAGAAATTGAGCTTTTTTAAGGTGTGGCTGACATTACAGTAACAGATCGGAAACGAAATGAAGGTATACGAACAAAACTAAATATATTCAAAGTATGATATAGGATCCTATTAATCTGTTGATTAAACGATACTCAACTATAATGAAGTCTGCCATTTAGTGATTACACTGACCAACATGATTTTTGTCTCATGAGTACCGATTGTTGTACTTAATGCAATTTTTTTATCGTGTTTTCAAATATGTATTCGGAATTTCTCCATGACCCACAGTTTTTTATTTCAATTTCAATTAATGAATTTAAATAATTATTATTTAAATAAACGTTTCTTCGTCCGTTTGTTCATTGTAAAGTAAAACCAAATGAGCTAACTCAGGAGATTTCAGGTATGGAAAAGAGATATCAAGGCAAATGGAATCCTAATATGCTGGCCGATTATTGTTGGACCATCAAGAGGGATGCTCCACAGGCGAAATATAGCAGAAAGTCGTCATTTCTTACTTTCTAGGTGAGTCCGAATGTTCGAATATTGTGTAGTTACGAATGTAGAAAATATTAAAATGTTTGAAATTATAAATTCCTGTCTTTCGGAAACCTTGCGTGATGGACAAAAATCGATATCATATTTGAATTCAGGAGAATAAATACTATCAGAATCACATTTTTTTCTTTCTGAGACAAAAAAAAACAGTTTTTTGTTTTGTTGCTCAGTTTTATCAGATGCGATGGTATACAAAGACTGGACGAAGGGACTATAGGAACTACGACATTCCGTGACCAAATTCTCGATGCATGGCTTCCACTTCAAAATGTGAAAAAAATAAGAAGTACCACCAACCCGATGCAAAATGTAAATGGTCTTGGTGCGACAAAAAGTGTGACAGCAATGTAGTGTAAAAAAATACAATTATCATTCACGCAACTGCATAATGAATGAAAGAACAACAGTTAACATTTTGCGCTATCCTTATTACTAATTATTAAAATGTTCATTTTTTTCGAAACTCGTTTTTTAAATCATAAGTTTTTCAAAATTAAAAAAAAGAAATATTTTAAAACGTTTATTTTCAATATTTGAAATCCTTTTCAATGTTTTATTTATTTTTAATTTTTTTAGTTTTTAATAAAAAATATGATTTTACTTCTAAATTTTATTCAAAATTATATTTTTCAATTTTTTCAAGACTATTATTAAATTATTAAAATATATGAAGAGACAGGCGAATGGAGAAAACCACATAATAGTGAGCTACATGGTATGTATAGGAAGCCAAATATAATAAGAACAGTTAAGTCTCGTAGATTGCGATGGGCAGGACATTTGACACGAATAGGGAATGAGAGAGGTGCATGGAAGCTTCTTGTAGGAAAACCAGAGGGAAAACGCCCAGTTGGTATATCAAGAATGAGGTGGGAAAATAACATCCATGATTTGAGGAAAGTGGATGTTACGGCGTATGATTGGAAAACATTAGCTTAGGATAGGGTTGTATGGAGAGCTTATGTCCGCGCGGAAATAAACCTATGGGTTTATGTCCGCGCGGAAATAAACCTATGGGTTCTGTAGAGGCAGTGAGTTAGTTAGTTATTATTCAATTATCATTACTATGATTACGAGATTCGCAGTATGTTTTCCATAATCGGAATTACCACATGGAGTAATACTACGAGCCGGAAGAAAAGTACAAGTGCAAAATAAGTAGGTTAAACTGTGACCGATATAATTTAATGTGGCGCAAAAAAAAAACAAAAAAAATCACTTACAAACATCTATAAAACGTAGAGTGAACAAAAAAAAACATGCACATTGTGCGATATTTTCCCTATTATTAGGATATATTAACAACCAAGCTAACACTATATGCCATCGTGTAAAGGATTCACTGTAATATAATTATTTAATTTTATATTTAAAGATTTTGTGTAAACCTACTGTATATCGCGCTATTGTAGATGTTACACTTACCAAACAGATAAAAATACGATTATGAAACAACATGTTATGCTTAAGATTTTTATAAACTGAACCACTATGAGAGATATTTTATATGCAGAATCTTGAATTCAGCCTTGAATAATGTTCACTGATTTATAAAACCTATCACATTTCCATCGAAAAACATAAAAATGTTATTTTAAAACATTTGCCTTATTCCAGATCTTGATTCTCAGAGTTCGTGTAAATAGAAGAAAAATCGATATGGCAGTGGTTCTATTTTGTGAACTAACATACTCCCTTCTCAAATAGAATTCCTCTCCCTCCTCCTCCTATTATTCCTCCTCTATTTCTCTCTTCCTCTCTTTGTCTCTCTCTCTCTCTTATACACATTCACACGCTATATCTACTGGCACAATTATAAGAACAATTGAAAAAACAGTTAGCACAGCTGTTCCTTTAATTTAAAAAAATCTTTCTGTCCATTCCCAATTGGCTGAAACAAAGCAGCTATCAATTCACTTTTACAGTTTTGCATATTTCACTGATTATCGAAAACTCTCTTCGATTGTTATTGCAAATTGCAGTGAAATTCCCTTTAATCCTTCAGACAAAAAAAAAAGTGCCGATTAATGGAGACGTATTTTCTAATTTTATTAGTGCCAGTTCAGTGTGGTTACATTGTGTTATTTCTTGCGTCACTTCCCTGTATTCATGAAAAAATACACTAGAAGGAATTGTTCTTTGAAATACGTGTATAGTTTTATATAGATGTATGCATATTTAATACAAGGTGAAGGCCTATAGAAACTTCACAATTACATTTGATGTTTAAAGCGGGAAGGTAAACTGATAATTTTTTAAGAGGGAACCGATGGTCGGAAATTAATGTTTAAAGTGGGACATTTAATTTTGAGAACTGTTCAGGTGAGATCGATGTCCATTCTATATTTCGTTAACTCTTAAACTGCCAACACATTAATTTCTGGTATCAGTTAGAGGATGAGGAAGGCCTACAACTCAATGGTATTAATAAGCTGTTAGTTTATGCTGATGATGTAGTACTATTGGCCGATAGCGAGGAGATACTAAAGGACAACACGCACACACTATTGAGTAACACTAAGGAATTAGGACTGGAAGTAAATATCAATAAAACTAAATACATGGTCACACGTAGAAATGTATTATATAATGGAAATGGACAGCTAGTGACGAATGAGGGAAATTTTGAGGAAGTGGGTGAATTCAAATACCTAGGAACAATAATCACAAGTAGGAATGAGATGCACAAAGATATTAAACATAGGCTCAATTCTGGAAATGCGTGCTATTATGCATTGCAGAGACTTTTGATGCCCCAGCTCCTTTCAAAAAACGTTAAGCTGAAAATATATAAAACTATTATTCTACCAGTTATATTATATAGGTGCGAAACATGGACTCTTACTTTAAGGGAGGAAATGAAATTACGAGTTTTTGAGAATAAAGTTCTTAGGAAATTTTTTGGACCAAAGAGAGATGAACAGACAGGTGAATGGAGAAAACTACATAACAATGAACTACATGGTCTTTATAGGAAGCCAGATATAATAAGAACAGTTAAGTCTCGTAGACTGCGATGGGCAGGACATGTTGCGCGTATGGGGAATGAAAGACGTGCATGGAAGCTTCTTGTCGGAAAGCCAGAGGGAAAACGCCTAGTTGGTAGACCAAGAATGAGGTGGGAGAATAACTTTAACTATGATTTAAGGGAAGTAGATTAAACAGGGAATGATTGGAAAGCACTGGCACAAGATAGGGATGTATGGAGAGCTTATGTCCGCGCGGACATGAACCTACGGGTTCGATAGTGTCAGTGAGTAAATAAGTAAATTATTTAAATGTGGCGGACCGAACTGGAAACGAAATCGTGCATAAATTGTTATTATTAGGTAGCCCTATATTGTGTTATTCCACACATAATTCAGTAATTTCTTATCGTTAGCTTTCTTCAGTTTTATTAATACTGTTAGATAAATTAAATCAATTGATGTATCCTATGCGAATTTAAGTGGTAAGAAATCCGACAAGAGCATCTCAGCGTGCAGTAAATTACAAAAGTGGTTCAACTTGTTGACTTCCTACTTGATTGCAAAGCATTCATAGACGGGGCAAAGACTGAGACACGTGGTTAAATAAGTGCTGCTGTTTGTTCTGTATTTGAAACGTAGCAGAATTCGTGCGATAAGGTCGTCTTCTGATATCACAGGAGTAGCAGATACCATAGACTTAATTGTGCCGCACAGAAAATAGTAAAGAGGTGTAAGATCTGATCCCCCTCTACCATTCCATCGATTTGGGCAGCTGGTCTCACACATTTTTATCAAAGTAAAATTGAGCTCTCGTTTTGCACGCACATTACTGAGGAACCACATCTACTTGGTTAGGAAAACCATCTCTGAGAAATATGAAGTAAATCGGTCCTGTTAATCTGTTTTTAAGCCTCCTTCCTTCCTTTCAATGGAATTACTCATCAAATCCAAGTTTAAGGCGAAAGTCTTTAGTATCTACAGAAATTAAATTGAGGGGGGGAAATGGGCCTCAATTCTACAAAATACATATGTACGGTCTAGAAGAGAAACAATGGCAGAATTCCGGCTGATGACGTACCATGATTGTCTTTCGGAACATCTCTACCACATATATATATATATATATATATATATATATATATATATATAATAAAATTGCCAAACTGCATACTGTGAAACAACACTGGCATGAATTTTAAATACCCGAGAAAACGTAGAGCACTCCAGACATTTTGGAATGGGACAAATGGACAGATATATTGGGAAGCAAGAAGACAAATGACAGTTTTTTCCCAAAATGTCTTAGCTTGGTATATACCAAAAGCAGCATACAGCTATTCACCACGAGGAAGAAGAAGTTTTGGAAGACAAAAAAATATGGAAACAGCAGCAATTTGGAGCGGGAACAGGCTAGTAAATAAGCCTTAGCCGTGATGAAGAAGAAGGAGAAGTCTTAGCATTTGGTTAAATAAATAAATGGTGTCAGTATATACGGTCAATTATGTGGTCATCATTCTTCTCAGTATATATGTTCGCATTGAACTGTCTGCTCAGTCATGAGTGTTGTGGAAGTTTGGAATATCGTCTCGAGTGATCCTGCATTCATGAGAAAGCATCAAAGATGGGAAGTGTAGCTGGAGTGTGCAGACTGTAAATGCCAGGGCGCAAACTATACTCGTCATGAGGAGTCCTGGACTTCCTGTATGGTATGGAAGTAGCTGTTTTTACGGACTATAACCCATGCCCCAAATGGGAGTCAATGACCAATCACATTTCAATGATTTTTTTATTTACAACCAATCACAGTCGTTTTTCACCTTGATTTTATCAGTTCAATTTTATCACTTTAAAATCAAGTTCCTCTTTTTTAACAATCTTAATAGATCATAGGATTATTTTGCAGTGACAGCACGTGGCTACCAGATTGTATATGTAGTGCACGAATGTAAACACATGGTGTTTTCGGGAGATAATATAAAAACATTTGTAGCAATTGATTATACCACAAAAAAAACTGTTTGCACTTTCTTAAACGAATTATTTCCCACGAAATAACGTTGCAGAAAAATATAATTGACATATTTACATCATAGGACATCAGAAATTAATTAATACCTATAATGTTGGTTATAAATTTCTCCACTATGATGCACTTTTACAATATTTCGATACTTTGGCAATAAATAAAATTATGTGGTTGGAGTGATGAACAAATGAAGCAAATGAAGCATACCAATCGTTTCTCGTTTGTTTTCAAACATCGCCGTTTTACATTAGATATATACATATTTTAAAATAACTATAGTTAAATAATGGTTCGTGAGTAAACAGCTCAATTTTATTCGTTAAATAGCCCTAACAAATGCCACTAGCGACTTCGTGAGTCGTGAATTTATTGATAATTTGGAAATCACTCGTGGCATTACTTATGATATTCTTACAAACGTTAACATTGGATGTGTTCAACCCTTGCACCACTTGATGAGTGCTGGTGAATGGATCCTCTTCGGACCTATCAACACATCCTTCTCGAGTGAAAGTCTTCGAACTTAGCGTAGACTGCCGTATTCATTTTGGACAACTAGTACTAGACAAAAATGCAGAATAAGTGTACAATATTTAAAATATCTGTTACATATCCAGTATACTCCTCAATATCGAATATTACTGTACATATCGCTCATTTGCTGCAACATTGTCATAACTCAAAAAACATAGTTTTTCAGGAGAAGCATTTAAAGATTTGAAATCCATATACCTTTGCCTGTATTTGTCATAAATATCAGATGACTATATCAGCTCAGTGCATACAATAGCTTATGTCGTTCTTCCTGAATATAGAACTGAGTTTTGTCTTTCATGTTGTACCAATATGGATCCGAAACATGGACAGTGACAACACAACAATCTGCCAGGATATAAGCTGCTGAAATGAGATTCCTCAGACCAATAGCAGGATATCAAAGAACACACAAAAAACGTAGCACAGAAATAAGACAACAACTAAAAATAGAGGAATTAAACTCAATAATAGAGAAATACAGAACAAACTGGAAAGAACACTTGGCAAGGATGACTGGGAATAGAATACCAAAAGCAGCATTCAACTATACACCACGAGGAAGAGGAAGTTTGGGAAGACCAAGGAAAAGATGGAAAGAGCAGCAATTTGGAGCCGGAACAGGCTGGTAAATAAGCCTAAACTGTGAAGAAGAAGAAGAAGAAGAAGAAGGAGATGTTACACCAATAACTCAAAATCGACAATTTTTGAGTTATGACGTTGTTGCAGCAAATGAGCGATATAGTAAAATGCAACAAGTACAAAATAAAAAATTACTGTATGAAAGGACAACAATAATTGTGGTACGAACTTGCAATATCCCGGTTTCTCTTAATAATCTCTCGATAGTTGCAAGCATCGAATGATACGGAACATTTCTTTTTGGAAATCTTTCCGCATACAATTGTGCAGGCAGACCTGTCGTTGCTATTACTTCAAGCAGCTTGTCGGTCATTTCAATATTTGTGCACAGGTACATGTAATGCAGTTAACATTACTACACCGGTACACAACACAATCCAGTCAATTAAGGTGCAAATCATATAGATAGATGTTGCCAGCGTGCATCAAATTTAAAAGACAGTTCGTCAGTCCAACTTAAATGCTAATACATAATGGGTTGGGTAACTATACATTTCGATAATAAAAGAAAAGTCTGATGAAACTTTGACGAGCCGAATTTCCGAACATATGTTTGTAATTGTTTAAATAAAAGAAACTCTCATAAACTTCAAGCAAGCCAAATGCGCTTCTCACGATCATTGTTAGGAGTTAATAGACAGGAGCACCAAAGGAACACTATTATCAGAAGAAAACTTGGAGTAACAAGTTTAAATGAAGATATACAAAGATACCAACAAGAATGGAAGAATCATCTGAGGAGAAGGACAAGAAGTAGACTTCCAAAATTGGCTTTCCAATATACCCCAACTGGACATAGGGACCAAGGAAGACCAAAACATCGGTGGAAAGATCAATATCATCTTCGCTAGGTTTACCGTACAGGTCACATGGCCTAAAACGAATTTGTTCATGATGATGATGTTTGTAATTGAAAAATTATAACTTTATCATCCCGTTGTGTATTTGTGTAACATATATTCATGATATTATTATTGATTGTGTTGATATTTCTAATCTAATTTTTGGGAAATAATAAAACCAACAATCTCCTCATATAATTATTTTAATATAGGCCTATATATAATTTAAAATAAACATATATCATTTCAATGCTCAGGGTGTATAGAAACTCAATTTCATGACTTCAAATATAGTTATATATAAATTATATACCCTTCTGGCCAAAGTTCAAATAGAGTAATCTGAGAAAATTCTAGTCTATTATAAACTTAATGTGGAATTAAAATATCATTCGATTCATGATAATACAAAATAATACCTGGATTACCCGCCATTTTAATACATGATCTCAGTTCAAACGCTTTATACAACGGAAACTTAGAGACTTCCTATTCAACCGCAGTTTATAATACAGTATTTCTTCGGCTAAGCTCCGATTATACTGATTATAGTTTATAATACCCCAATGAACTGCTCAGAATTACAACACAAATGACCACTAATCAAGATATAGGACTATATATATGACATGAAAAGAAAAATAAATGCCTGAGTCGGGATTTGAACCCGAGTTTCTAACTTTATACGTTTAACGCTCTAACCAACTGAGCTACTCAGTAATCCTAACACAAACATTTATTTTTCTTATACATATATTATTCTCAATTTACACGAGTGGTAGCGGGATATCGTACCAACTGCCATCTAGTGGCCACTATAACAAGTAAACATTTTTTTCTTCTTCTTTTTCTTCGGCTTTCCCCCACTTATAGGTTTGTCGTCTTCAGTTTCCATTTATCTTTATCATTCCAATCTCTCTCATCCAATTTCCGATCATCCATTATAGTAAGCATTTTTAAAAAGAATATTTACTTTATAGTAGTAACGCTGGTATATTTAGATGTTATAACTATATTCTTGACATTCATATATATATATATATATATATATATATATATATATATATATATGTCCACCGCTGTGGTCTCGAGGTAGCGTGCTCCCTTGTCACGCAGCGGGCCCGGGTTCGATCCCTGGTCGGGGCAGTTTTTCTGGATGAGGTTTTTATCGGGGTTTTTCCTCACCTGTAAGACAAATGTCAGGAAAACTTTAAGGCCCAAACGGTCCCCGAAATCATATGGCCATCATCCTTATCATTATCATAATCACCATCATCCTTCACCGGTGTCGAAAGCAACGGGAAGCTACCACACCTATACAATTCCCTAGTAAAGCTGCAAGCATAGCATGAAAATGCTATGATTGCAGTGAAGGACCTGCCTTCGGGCAGAATTACTATGGATGGATATATATAACATTGAAATATTTTAAGCTTTCAAAAATACATAAATTAAATTTTAAATAATGGTTATGCAAATTATCCATCTAGTAAGCAAACATATTTCCACTTGAGAAGTTTATATGCTTAGAAAACTTTATGCTTACCCAAGTAGGAATTAGATCAATCGAATTCATCTCATGATTCGCCAGTAACTTGGCTTGTTGTGGTCTGTAATCTGTTCATTAGTAATCCTGCATTAAGCACTAGTATGTCGCAATATTCTGTCTAATCCACTTGTGTTAATTTCTCTAAGTGCTGATTATGACATTCTGAACATAGTGGACTGCTAAAATGTTATCAGAAATAGATACTAAGATGAACATATAGAAAACCCATTAAAAGAAGAAAGAATCTTTAAGAGGAATATTATAAAATCGAAACAAAAACACATGCGAACCTTTCATTTTGGGACAATGGTTTTGAAGGTGTTACATAATTGGTATTATGAATGATTTTTTGTAGTTCGAAGGGCACGTAATTATAATACATCTTCTTCTTCTTCACGGGATAGGCAAATTGCCTGTTCCGCCTCACAGTTGTTCTGTCCATCTTTTCACTGGCCTACCTACATTTCTTATGAACCTCTTGGCTTGTAGTTAAATGTTGTTTTTTTTTTTTTTGTAATCTTGCTACTTTCATAGTGTTTACATGTCTAAACCATTTACCTCTATATTCTTTGATATTATCATTCCGTGGATATATATTTAACCCTGTTCTTATATCTTCATTCTTTATCCGATCCAATCTCATGAAGCCTTCTGTTCTTTTAAGGACGTTCATTTCTACGTTTTGTATTCTACGTTGTAATTTTTTGGTCATTACCCAAGTTTCACTCCCATAAAGGAATTGCCAATGTTTTTAAAACTTAAATCTAGAATCTCTTCTTGTTTTGTTCTTTAATGTTTCATGTATCATATCATTTGAAATTTCGACAGTTTCAAATTTATGTCATAATACATATTCAACCTGTCGTAATAGGAATGATACATACTCCTATAACTTATTCTCTGGGTGATTTTTTTTTCCCCCTATCATAAGAATACTGTCCCAAAATAAAGTTTCACACACACACACACACACATATATATATATATATATTCGTTTTTTATTGATGTGTGAGTGAACAGTGTCGGCCGCGGTTCCTTGCCTATGGTCCCGAAGATCGCGGGTTCAAAGCCTGCCGGGATCGATGAGTTCTTTAGGATGGAAAAATCCAAGGAGTAAGTTCTTCGGAAGGTACTTTGAGCCATGGGTCCCGAGTCTGAAAAGTTTCAGGCTCATTAAAGATCCTTAAGCCTGAATAATGAGTCTCTGAGCAAAATTTACCAACCTCATAATCCTAGTAATATCTTAGTTGCCTGCTAGATGTTTCATTGGGTCGGTATGTTGACCGCATACTATTTCTGACATCTTTGGAAAATAAACGTAACTAAATTAACTTGGTCTAGTATTATCGCCTCACTCTGGTGGTTAACAGTTTATATAAAAGCGGGTGCCGCGCGGCAATGCTTGACATGCGGTGTTGTCACGTTTCTCATAGCGCTATGAGCGTTTATTACACAAGGACAGAAGACATTGAATATATGTTTTATTATTTAATTTTTATGTTATTATTTGGTATTGTTTAAGTTTTAAAATTAAAATTATATGCGTATTTATTTATTAAATAATTTAATTCCAACATTATATAGCTTGTAAAAGTAAAGTGATCCCACAACAGACCCGGAGGTCCTTGGGGTAGTAGGAGGTTAAGGCTTCCACTTTTTCTAGACAATCGGCACTTTACGTCAGCCGGGTTGTCAGCCCTGCGTGACGGCCGCCTTTACCCCCAGAACAAGCGTCTGGTACTCATTTCCGTTAGAGGCTGAGTCGACCCCAGGGCCATAGTGCCGCCAGAGTGTTTGGGTCAGTTTAAAAATCCTGACCCCAACGGGACTTGAACCCTCGACCCTCCGGCTTGTAGCTCAGTGCCTTAACCACTACGCTACGGCGTGCCCCAATAGTTCTATATAAATTTAATATTCATACAAAATCATGCTAAAATATAATTATATTTATTATTATTATTTATTATTATTATTATTAACTGTTCGGTCTGAAATATTTTCCCATGGCCGCCACATGTTGAAATCACTTATATATAAACTAATATAATATGTACATATTGTATTATTATTCTAGTTACATAACACAATAAATCACTGATAATTATGCCATTAATTACGGTATACAATTTTATAACTGGATCGAACACTCCACATCGTTCCGAGTTTTAATTGAAACTGAGGGAAGAATAGCAATGTGTCAACATCGTGGTAGTGGCGGCAGTCGAGATCTTTGTATTTTAATAACATATAACAGCTGCGGGGAAACAAAGCGAGCCGCTTGTTAAGTATCATAGTGAGGGTATAATAACTCCTAACAAAGGAGAGACTAAGGCTCAACATTGGGCTGTTGCGTCATTGTAGTTAGTGAATGTCTTTTTTTAAATTATGTTGTCTTGACGGTGGCCTCAACATAGGGCTGGTCACCTATAGTGAGGGGCCTCATGTGATCATGAAATAATGTAGAGTAGGCCTACGTGATTCTAATTTAAAACCCTCATCTTAACTGGTCTTGTTGTGTAAGGCGTGTCTTTTTTAAAATGATCATGTTGTCTTGAAGGTGTCTCCAACATAGAGCTGGTCATCTATAGGGAAGGGCCTCATGTGATCATGAAATAATGTGCAGTAGGCCTACATGGTTCGGATTTAAAAAAAAAACTCATCCCAACAGGTCGTGTTCTGTAAGGCCTGAGAGACTTAGGGCGCGTAAAAATATATACAAAGGGAAAGCTTGAACCAAGGAAAAGATAGCTTGAAAAGTGTCCTTGTCATAAACTCGTTATTTAAGTGTTAATGTTACGTTAATTGAAACGTAAAAATAAAAACGTAGATAAGAGGCCACTAAAATTAATCAAAACTTTTAACAATGTATTTTTAATTCTTACCACAACTTCTGAGCTCTGTTAATTGGAAATAATTTTTAACTTACTTCTAGGAGATATATTCTTGCAGTAAGCATTTGAGATGATTTATTAGTTTTCTCTAAGAGGATTTATTTTAAAACTGTTTGATATATTTTTAAACTTAGATTTCTTTTTGTTATAATTGAAGAGTAAGAGCGCAGAAAATGTAAAACGGAACTCCAAGTTGGGTTTGGAATAATCTGAAAAAAGTTGGAATTGCGGGTTATATGTAATGATTTATGAGAGGATTTGCACAACCTCATTGTTTTAAGGTCCGTAACGTTGCTATGGCATTTTTTTTACTCTTTTAAAGCGGCACAGATCTTATGAATAAATGGATTATATTGCACATTTTTCATATTAAAGCATATAACTATTTTTAGGTAACGATTTTTATATTTTAATATTTATGTTAGACTACTGCAAATGCACAACTTGTGCGCAGTATCTCATTATTTAAAGCAAATTTAACATTAATTATATTGGCTAAATCAATATCAATTTGAAAATTAATTAGAGAGTTTGAGGACACAAAAAGTAGAACAGCAGTTCCTTGCTGATTCCAACTTTTGAACTCTTAATTTTCCGGTGGCAAGCTTGATGTGAGGTTGGGAAGTGGTTTTTACAAAGCGAGGAGATGTTTAAAAACCGAACACTAGCTAGGTTTTTAATTTCTGAGAACCTGTAAAACACTTCACAAACGTTCCTTGTACATTATTTTCTTGCGCGATGGTGTTTTCAAAATAATAAATAATAGTAAAACAATATCTTTGTTGGAAATATTTGCGTTCATTATAAACAACTGGCTAACGTTAACGTTTGGACAATGTTTATTAGTTGAGAGTACAGCAGGCCGTGACACCATTCAGTCATAAAACGGCGGCAATTACTTATTTATTGTTTTATATTATTTCAAATAAAGTTCGGTTCATTTAAAATGCAGCAATTTGTTTCATATATAATATATTAACACTACCTTTTGCATATACTTTTGTATATACATTGTATGTAGTATATATAAAGGGCAGTGGTTTTACTTCCCGCAGGAGGTTTGTAATATGTAATATTACAGTATAGTTATTTAGGTTGGCAACCCTGAAATGTAGGAAGTTGAACTTTCAATCATGGCCGCCATTGCTGTAAGTACGACAAAACGCACTATCGCGCAAAAAAGTTGCGTAGAGTGTCTTGTTTCATTTTAGTTTATATTTTTACACAACTTTTTTTGTTAATAAAGAAAAGTAGTACACTATTTGTTTTTCTATTGGACGTGTGAATATTTAGAAATTTCAATATGTTTACATTAATCTCTAACTTATCCTTATCTGTATTCGTAAAATACTGACCAAGTGATCATCTTATTATTTCTTCTTCTTCATCTAAAGACAATATCTTATCAGTGACTATTTAACTCATGCCCCAAATGGGAGTCAATGACCAATCACGTTTCAATGATTTCTGTTTTACAACCAATCAGAATCGTGTTTCACGAAATATTTATCAGTGTTATAATTGCCATATTAAAGAAAGTTCCTCCTTTTTAATATTCTGAACAGGTCTGACCATTATTTTGCAGTGACTGAGCCTGCGAGAAACACGGCTACCAGATTGTATTTATATATAGTGCATGAATGTCAACACATGCCGTATGCGGGAGTTAATATAAAAACATTTGTAGCAATTGATTATACCACCAAAAAAAGAAACCACTGTTTGCACTTTCTTAAATGTATTTTTTTCCCAGGTAACAATCCAGAAAAATAGAATTGTCATATTTACATCACACGACATCAAAAATGAATTAATATACAGTTTGATGTGTTTCATTTTTTCTCCACTAGAGAGCATTCTTACAATATTGCGTTCCTTTGGCAATATATAGTATGATCTGGTTGCAGTGATAAACAAAAGAAGCAGTAGAAGCGTACCTATCGTTTCTCATTAGTTTTCAAACATCGCCGTTTACATTAATATAAAAATATTTTAAAATAACTGTAGTTAAATAATGATTTGTGAGTAAACAGCTTTATTTTATTCGTTAAATAGTCCTAACAAATGCCATCTTGATTTCCAAATTCTCTAGATAAATTCACTCCTCACTTCGTGAGTCGTGAATTTATCGATAATTTGGAAATCACTCGTGGCATTACTTATGAAAACATGTCTATCAGATACCCATTTCAGTCATTTATGGTGTTGGATTTTAAGGGGAGATTAAAAGGCAATTTTAGTAAAAAATTATCAAATTTGCTTTTTTTCTGTACTTTTAAACAGTTTCAAATATTCTGCACAAATTGATATAAATATTATTGATATATGCTCATTTTAAGTATTTTTAATAATGTTCTAAGAGTAATTTGACACAACGAATGTTTTACTTAAACTGGTTTTTTTCGACTAACTAAAAGTTTCATATAAAAGGCCCGTTTTCTCAGAAACTATTAAGAGGTAAATGTAAGACAATTTTTGAGCATGTACAGTACTTACATCTATTGATATGGAACCACATTGGTGCTCTTAAAATCGTTGGTTACTTACTTACTCACTGGCACTATCGAACCCATAGGTCCATGGCCGCGCGGACATAGGCTCTCCATACATCCCGATCCTGAGCTAATGTTTTCCAATCATTCCCTGTATAATCTACTTCCCTCAAATCATAGTTAATGTTAATCTCCCACCTCATTCTTGGTCTACCAACTGGGCGTTTTCCCTCTGGCTTTCCTACAAGAAGCTTCCATGCAAGTCTTTCATTCCCCATACGTGCAACGTGTCTTGCCCATCGCAGTCTACGAGACTTAACTGTTCTTATTATATCTGGCTTCCTATAAAGACCATGTAGTTCATTGTTATGAAGTCTTCTCCATTCACCTGTCTGTTCATCTCTCTTTGGTCCAAACATTTTCCTAAGTACTTTATTCTCAAATACTTGTAATCTCCTTTCCTCCCTTAAAGTAAGAGTCCATGTTTCGCACCCATATAATATAACTGGTAGAATAATACTTTTATATATTTTCAGTTTGACTTTTTTGAAAGGAGTTGGAATATCAAGAGTCTCTACAATGCATAATAGCATGGATTTCCAGAATTGAGCCTATGTTTAATTTATTTGTGCATCTCATTCCTATTTGTGATTACTGTTCCTAGGTATTTGAATTCAGCCACTTCCTCAAAATTTACCTCATTTGTCATTAGTTGTCCATTTCAATTATATAATGTATTTCTACGTGTGACCATATATTTAGTTTTATTGATATTTACTTCCAGTCCTAATTTCTTAGTGTTGCTGAATAATGTGTGCGTGTTGTCCTTTAGTATCTCCTCGCTATCGGCCAATAGTACTACATCATCAGCATAAACTAACAGCTTATTAATACCATTGAGTTGTAAGCCTTCCTCATTCTCTAAAGATTTAATGGCATGCTCTAGTACAAAATTAAATAGTAGAGGAGATAATGCATCTCTTTGCTTCAACCCATTCTGGATTTCAAAAGTGTCCGAAAACTGTTTGCCTACACGCACCCTACTCTTTGTGCCATTTAGACACATTCGTATAAGTCTAACTAACTTTTTAGGAATTCCGAACTCCAGCAGGATTAACTTCTCCCTCTTAATTGAATCATATGCTTTTTTGAAGTCTACATATAGTTGATGTACAGTACCATTATGTTCCCATTCTTTTCTAAAATCTGATCTGTTTTAGACCTGTTTCTTCTAAATGTACATTGATGATCTCCTAGAATGTCATCAATATAGGGAGTAAGTCTGCTGACTAATATATTTGTTAGAATTTTGTACGAAGTTGAAAGTAATGAGATGCCCCTGTAGTTGTTGCAATCAGTTTTATCTCCTTTCTTGAAAATTGGTACGATAATTGCTTCCTTCCATTCATCTGGAAGAGCTTATTTTTCCCAAATAATACTAAGCAACCAGCGTATCTTGTCCATCAATTTTTCTCTCCCTGATTTTATCAGTTCTGCTGGGATCTCATCCGTACCTGATGTTTTATGCATCTTCAATTAAAACAAATGAAAACTTGCAAATATAAAAAAAATGAAGTTTAAAAAATATATATGTTTCCAAAAGTAAGAAGAAATGAAACTCAAAAGTGATTCAGTGAACATGTTAAACGTGTACCTGAGCAATGTAAAAATTTCACATTTATACCTCAAATAGTTTCTGAGAAAATGGATCTCAAAATTTTACATTTTAACGTTGTCGGGATAGATCTTTTATTCTTCCCTTAAAATGTCAAATACTTAAAAGAAAATCAGATAGTGGATTGAACTACGTAGCATATTCGAAGCCCCATACAGAAAGTGTCAACAAACAGGATTCTTATTAAAATCACACAACCCCAAATATTCGTAAATATTCTTTTTACACAAATAATACTCAGAGACAGGAGAAAATTCACAGACATTGCCATAGAATTTATTGTTTAATTATAATTGAAGAAAATTATAATTTTTATTATACAGTATTATAGTTCTCGGATCCACAGCTTGAGCTGACATAGTTATACAAATATTGTGTTACAAAATTCCATGACGAATCTGGCTTAGAAGGGCCTTGCCCTATAATACAGCTGCTGGTCTCGCATCCATGTATACCATTTACATCATCAAGCAAGTAAGTATAGGATTGACATGTGTTCAGCATGTCGGGTTCCCCAACCGTTATAGCTGGTTTTAAAAACCTGGAACCGCTACTTAATTTTCCTTAATACCTCACCATACAGCTGTTTTTATTTCCGGGGTTTAATTTGTGCTTGTGGTTAACCATAAAGGTTTTGATTGTTAATAATAATAATAATAATAAACACGAACATAATGATAATAATACATAGGCTACATACATATATACATACATGCATACATATATTTCAAATAACTGAAGAAATCACATTTGGGAAATTTTATGGAATAATATAAATTAAATACAGGGAAAAAAATGACTATATTGAATTAACGTGACCATCTGGTAACCTGATTTTAGTCTCTAATTATAGATTTTCTTTACAGGATTTTTAACGATGATCATAATACATAAAAATTATAAAATATAATGATAATAATAATAATAATAATAATTTTGAGAATTTTCATCATCAGTGGGGGTTTTCTCCAACCAATCATAGTAATTAACATGATTTTTAAAAATATACATAAATGACTATGGACTTACAAACTATCTGTTTGCAACAAACATTCACAAATTTCCCTTAATTAAAGTTCTGCATCGTTCTCTGTCCTCTGTCTTCATCTGTTACACCAAATTTGCTCATTGAATTTTGAATGTTAATTATTCCAGGTTGTTCTTGGTCTTCCTTTTTTGCTCCTTCTTTCAATTTTCCATGTACAGATAGCCTTTGGTAGTCTTCCAACCTAAATCTTTCTTATGTATATAATAATAATAATAATAATAATAATAATAATAATAATAATAATAATAATAATAATAATAATAATAATAATAATAGTAATAATCATAATCATAATAATCATCATAATCATAATAATAATAGATTTGAAAATAAAAACTCAGGAAGAGCAAGATGATGTTGGGAAAAAAAATCACAATATATCTGAATTTCCATGGAATAGTCCAATATAAAAGTTAATTGAAAACACATAGCGTCTGAATTGTAAAAAAAAAAAGACATATGAGAGAGTTTCCAAGAATAGATTAAACCATTATACATAAAATAATCCACCGCTGTGATCTCGAGGTAGCGTACTCCTTGTCACGCAGCGGGCCTGGGTTTGATTCCCGGTCGGGACAGGCTCCTGGATGACGTTTCTTTTTCAGGTTTTTTCCTCACCTGTAAGAAGTTTAGGGCCCAAAGTTCCCCGAAAATCATCCGGCCATCACCATCCTTATCACCATCATCATCATCATCATCTTACACCGTTGTGGAAAGTAACGGTAATCTACCACACCTATAATTCCCTAGTAAAGCTGCAAAGCATAGCATGAAAATGCTATGATTTCAGTGAGAGACCTGCCTTCGGGCAGAATTACTATGGACGGATGGACATAAAATAGTTACACTGACACACCCTATATTCAGTTTAAAAGTGTGTGTGGTGTGTCAAACAATGATTGTCCTGTGAAATCTAAAAAAGTCATCTATATAATTGAATAGCCGCCCCAAACAAGGTTGTAACTAGTTTTCAAAGTTGACTTATTACATCGAAAGCATTGTTAATGGCACAACGCATACTTCTCACCTACCTAGAAACAACAAATATATTGTGTACAACACATCCAATATATCTGTGTAGTCACACGCCATTAACAATATTTTCCCATGTAAAAGTGAACTTATGATACTATGAAGGTTGCTTCCTTGTTTTCTGGGCTACTCAGTTATAGACATGAAGGCATTCGAGCCCCTATTTTCACACAATCTCATTTACATTTGGAGCAGTTACCAAAGCTACAGGTATTTGTCACAGATGTTAGCTTTAATCATTTCTCTCCTCATTCGTTCCCCTTCTGTTCGTTCACTTAAAAGAAATCCAAATAATAATATTGAGATTCTCGCTAGTAAAAATTAGTAGACTGTAATCTTCTGGTTCCTCTTGAGTCTGTAATGAATAGCTTCGCTTTAACAGTAAGTTACTACTCTTGCAAATGTTGGATTGGGGAATTGTGTGCACTTAGAACATTCTCGAATCCAGATGAGGGTTTTCCCAAGGCACTTGGGGGCGAGGATGGGGTGTCGGAGTCAGAAAGAGAAAGATAGATAGAGAGAGAGAGGAAGAGAGAAAGAGAGAATCGATATGTGTAGCTGAAACTCTAAGTGTGTCGCCTGAGAGAAGGGAAATGCTTCCGTTCAAATTAGTTGCCTTGTCGGATGTTGCGACATAGTTAATTCATGTTAGAGCAAGCTGATACTCATGCCAGGTACATAGTGATTTTCCTGCACCATCACGCTGCTAATTCATGCCCAGAGCAAGTTATATATAATATTCTTGCGAATATGAAGTGACATTCTTGCAATATTGTTTCCTCATCTAGGTATTAACAAGAACCGACCCTTATTGAGTCATTTAATTAATAAGTTTTTATTTCTCTAGCCTGCGTCTTTCAGGCTAGTAAGAGGCGAGGGGAAGCGAAAAGCAATCCACAACAGGAAGAAGAGGCTCGACGTCTAAGTGAAGACAGCTCTTCTAGGGTTCCTAGTACCCAAAATACATTAGAAGGGTGGACAAAACTCTATAGCTTAGGAAGGCAACTTGTCTAGGCAAAGGAAAATTCCAAAATAAAACCAACTTAGACCTGCCAAGCCAGCCACCTGAGATGAAATTATGGAGCTCAGAGAACCACGTTGATGATAGCCGGATTGAACTTACGAGCAGATACTAGCAAAACGAAACAACTCATCAGAACAGCAGAAATAAATACTTTAAGAGTAATGGTAAACAAAATAAGACTTAACAGTGTCAGGAACCAGGATGTGAGGGAAGAATGTAGCATCATAGATGTCGTGACATTTATTACAACAAGGAGAATGGAATGAAATGCACATGTGGACAGAGCTGACGATACGAGAGGACGACGAGAAGTGGGCGTACCTCCTAAGAGGGGGAACGAGATTTAATCATAATTGACATTATGTGTATAAATAAACAGGCATATGCCTATTTAAAACAAGAAGAATAAAAGTGTCTTGTTCTGGGTTCCTGTTAAACACAGATCCAGGGTGATCTACCCCTGAATGCCGACAAAAAAACCGTGTTATTTATATCCATCCATAGTAATTCTACCCGAAGGCAGGTCCTTCACTGCAATCATAGCACTTTCGTGCTCTGCTTGCAGCTTTACAAGGGGATTGTAGGCGTGGTAGCTTCCCGTTGCTTTCCACACCGGTGAAGGATGATGATGATGGCCAAATGATTTCGGGAACCGTTTGGGCCTTAAAGTTTTCCTGACATTTGTCTTACAGGTAAGGAAAAACCCCGATAAAAACCTCACCCAGAAAAACTGCCCCGACCGGGGATCGAACCCGGGCCTGCTGCGTGACAAGGCAGCACACTACCTCGAGACCATAGCGGTGGACATTATTTATATAAGTATTTAAGACTAAAAATCATGCTTTATCATAAGTAATGCCACGAGTTATTTCTAAATTATTTATCTAGAGAATTTTGAAATCAAGAGTGACTTTTTTAGGACTATTTAACGAATAAAGTTAAGCTGTTTGCTCACAAATAATTATTTAAATATAGTTATTTTAAAATATTTTTATATTTAATGTAAACAGAATATTAAAAGGAGGAACTTTATTTATTTTGGTAAACAGAATTCGATAAATATCGAGGTGAAACACGACTGTCATTGGTTGTAGAACAAAATTCATTGAAACGTGATTGGTCATTGACTCCCATTTGGAGCATAAGTTAAATAGTCTTATAAATTAACACTAACAACCACCATGTAAATAATTATGTAAAAAATGCGTTGGGATCGTGCAAGTAGCAACATTGCGATAGCGGTAAGAAGAAACAGAAGGTATTTAATGTTTGATAGGGGTCATCGCACTTCAAGAGGGTCTGAATAACAAATTTAGTAAGTAGCTTTTTTGTTTGCATATTTTCCAACTCTTCAGAGGTTTTGGGGTAGCTGTATCTATCTACAAATAATTAGTTATTATAGTCTACATCAGGTCTTTTATAAATGCTGACTAGGTGCGAAAAGGCTATTTCCCCCTCCTACCCGCATAAAGGTGCACACCCAATGAAATTACACAACTGACATGTGAGTAACAATACTTTACCTTTTCAGCCTATCCGACGTAGGAGCGCCTTTTCACACCTACTGAGCACTTTTTAACAGATCTGGTCTTTATATTTATATAGGTGACTCAAATAAGGACATTGGCTACTACAGTCAGATTCAACCCAGGAAGTTACTGTGTGTTTGGAATAGAGAACTGGGTTGCCATTTTAACAGTATTTTCTTGAGAAAAATCCTTATATCAAACTGAAGATTGCAATACAGCAGGTACATAGTTGTAGTAGTAGTAGGACTTTATTAGACAAAAAGTAAGATATTTACAATATTATTTACAAATATGGGTCGCATGGGCAGTAAGCCGTACGTGCTGTTGACAGTCCGTTACAATAAAGTAATAATTGGTACTAGTGTAAAGAAAAATAAACAACAAAAACAGCAATAACATTACAATTACATAAAGAAAACACAATAATAATATTACATTTAAATAATAACACAATAGCATTATACACTAAAACATTAACATTACAATTACATAAAGAAAACACAATAATATTACAATTAAGTAATAACACAATAGCATTATACACTAAAAAAAACATTAACATTACAATTACATAAAGAAAACACATTAATATTACAATTAAATAATAACACAATAGCATTATACACTAATTAATTTATATATAATTGTTAATAATTAATGGTATTGCATTTTGATAACACATTTATTCATGAATGAGTGTTGTCCTTATTTTTCGCGTTTTGTCCAGAAATTTACCGAGGTTTATCCATACATAGTTGTAAGTTGTAGCCGTCCAAGCCACCCACTTAAAGAAAAAGAAAAGCAGTTACCACTTGTCACTGAGCTCGTGCGGATCTGTACAATCCTGTGTGAAAGTGTTGACTCTCATATTTACTATAAAACTAGTTTGCATGCCCTAAAAGAAAAACTGTGTTGTACGTAGATTTGGAAAAGTACTGCTAACCTTGCCCCTCCGCCCCTCCCTAAAGAAACAAATGCCGTTATTATGAGTTTGGCAACATCTACCCACTGTACGTAGGGGGACACTGGCGTAGCCCATAAGGTCTATAGTAACTTCCTTGGTTGAATTAGAGTGTAGTCCCACAAAGAGATTGACCGTCATAATAATAACTAATTCTGTATTATATACTAGCGAACTCTGTACCATTCTTCCCTATACCGTGCTAATATTTTCTAACGTTTCCCAGGTAAATTCGCATTTCTCAAATCATCGTTAATGTCATTCTTCCGCCTCATTCTTGGCCTACCTACTGGCCGCTTTCTCTCCTCTAGACTTCCTACAAGAATTTCCCATGCCCCTTTTTCATTCTCCATTCATGTCACAATAAACAGGGGAAAATAATAAAGAAGAAAAAATAAAAGTTAATTTAGATACATTTATTTTAATTGATTGTGATAACTGAAAAGGATTGCATGCGAATATTTTCTTTTAATGTCCCGCGCCGTAGCTTAGTGGTCAAGGCAAGAAGCCTTGGCGCAGAGCTAACGGGAGTTGCGCTAGTTCGGAGTCTCCATTGGGGGAAGACATTTTTTCATAGGATTTCTGCTTATATAGGACCGGTGACCATCCAGAATCGCGAGGAGTTTGAGTAGCTACAATAAGTAGCGTCTCCAGGTTGAGAAAACTAGCTGTAATGGCTTGGGGACCCAACATGCTGACCCTATACTGGCAGGATGATCGCCTACCTCTGTGATTAACACATGCGGATATGAGGCCAGCAGCCTGCTGGTAAATCAAGGTGATTCTAGGCCTGTCGCGCCATGGAGTTGGAGGAGCTTTTCTTTTAATTTTGACAGATTCGAGGCATCATCAGTTTTCTTTAAATAGAATATTGTTTAACTTGACAGCAGTAATTATTTTTCTTGGTGAAGCAAATAAATAGTTTTTAACTGTTATAGTCATATTTTGCAGAAATACAGAAGTTGTATGACGTCAGGATTAATGCTTACAATTTCTCAGGCCCGTAACTGCCTGCAATTAATTAACTACATCCTGAAGCCAATAGAGCTCATTTTACTATCTAAAACGAGTATGCGTTGAACCATAATGACTTCTAATTCGTAATTACTGTAGCCAGGTGAGTCGAAGTCTCTTATGGTATGGATTTAATTCTGGATGTGTTTGTTTTGTTTGTGGCGAGCCTTTGATTAAAATGAGTGTGCCTTTTAGTTGTTAATTCTTCCAGCTGAGAGCACAGCTGTCCCGGGATGTTTAATTGGTAATTGGTTTCAGTGCGATTAAAAAGTACGCTATTACTTTTTTAACAATCGATATTGAGCGTGGTTCAATGTGTCAGTGTGTTGTAGAGTGGATTTGGAGTTCTTTTTTGAAGTTCAGAATGAAGAATGAGTGATTTGTAGTGATTTACGTGCTGAGTGAACTATGGTAGTAAATCTCAATTAACAAGGGAACTGTTAACCATTGCATGCTACAACCTACCTTGGAATTTCACCCAGAGAAGTGTTCTGAGTACTTAAATAAAGATGCCAAAACAGGAATATAAAGGGTGTTTCTAAATTAGACCGACAAACTTTGGGATCAGATAGTTAACCACCTCGACTTCATCATTACCCAGTGTAAGGTATAATATATTAATTGGTGTTTCTCGTATAATTTATCATATTTATACTATAATAATAATAATAATTATTATTATTATTATCATTATTCTATTAGTATTATCATTATTATTATTATTATTATTATCATCATTATTCTATTAGTATTATCATTATTATTATTATTATTACACTGGGGAACAAAAAAATATTTTTCTTGGTGCCTGAAATTTTTCACCTGATTCTGGGTATTTCGGCACTGCTGATTCCAAAAATGTCATCCATTTTGTTGCAGCAGCTCTAGTTTGCAAGATATTGATGATACTGCTCTTATGTACCACCATTGTAAATCGATTGTTTGCATAATACTAATTGATTTAATCCAAGTTATATTCATGTTGTTGTTGCCGTTTGCATATGTAATTTTACTAATTTGACAATTGTTTATCCTTTTTCTAGACTGACATGGCTTCAACACGAAGAAAATGTGTGAATAATCCTGATGTGTTTTGTTTCATCTGTGGGGAGTACACATTCACTCAACAAAGAAAACCTATAACTGACTTTGTAAGAAGAGCTTATTTGGCCTATTTCAAAGTACAACTGGGAGATCAAGATAAGCCTTGGGCACCTCACATTGTATGTAAAACGTGCACAGAGCATCTACGCGACAATGGACAAATGGGAAACGGAAATGCTTGAAATTTGGGGAACCAATGATCTGGCGAGAACAAATTAACCATAGTGATGACTGCTATTTTTGTTCAGTCAATGTAAAGGGCATCAATAGCAAAAACCGGAATAGATGGGTATATCCCAATCTACGCTCCGCAAGACGCCCTGTTCCACATTCAGAGGAGATACCTGTTCCAATTTTTACCAGTCTTCCAGAGTCACCAGAAGAAGAGGATGATTCAACTGAAAGCTATTCTGAGGGAAATGACAGCGATTTCCCAGGGACCTTCATCAGTTTCATCCGGTTTTAGTCAAGCGGAACTGAACGACCTCATAAGGGATCTAAGTCTTCCAAAGAAGTCATCTGAGTTGTTAGCTTCCAGGCTGGCAGAGAAACAATGTCTGTTACCGGGAACAAAGGTCACAGTCTATCGCAAAAGAGAAACAGACTTCCTGCCATTCTTCACAGTAGAAAATCAATTTGTTTTTTGTATGAATGTTGAAGGACTGTTAATGAAGCTGGGTGTAAGAAAATACACACCAAGTGAATGGCGGTTATTTATAGATAGCTCCAAACGCAGCCTAAAATGTGTTCTTTTGCATAATGGGAACATATACAGGTCAATCCCAATTGGTCACTCAGTTTCTATGCGTGAAAATCAACATACAATAGCTACAGTGCTAGAGAAGATCTCTTACCGTGATCACCAATGGGTAATGTGTGTCGATCTCAAGATGGTGAATTTTCTTCTAGGACAACAAGGTGGGTACACCAAATACCCATGCTTTATATGTTTATGGGACTCTAGAGCCAAAGATCAACATTGGGTGAGAAGGCATTGGCCTCTTAGAGAAAGCATGACCGTTGGAGAAAAAAACATCGTTGCAGAACCTTTGGTTGACAGAAACAACATCATCTTGCCACCACTGCATATTAAACTTGGTTTAATGAAACAGTTCATCAAGGCGTTGAATAGAGATGGAACATGTTTTGGCTACATATGTACAAAATTTCCTGCACTGAGTAAGGAAAAAATAAAAGCAGGTATATTGGATGGACCACAAATCCGCCAACTTATTAATGACCATCAATTTCAAGACTCAATGAATGATACTGAAGCAGCCGCATGGTCTTCGTTCTGTATGGTAGTGAAGAATTTCCTTGGAAACTATAAGTCTCCTAATAGTGATGAACTAGTGGAGAATATGCTCACTGCTTTTTGTGCACTAGGTTGTAACATGAGCATCAAATTACACTACCTACACAGTCATTTGGATCGATTTCCAGACAATCTTGGAGATGTAAGTGAGGAACAGGGTGAGCGTTTTCACCAGGAATTAAGTACAATGGAAGAAAGGTATCGTGGACGGTGGGATATACATATGATGGCGGACTACTGTTGGAGCATCCACCGAGAATGTCCAAGATCATTGCATCGGAGGAAATCACAGAAACGGGGATTCTGCGACCTGATGGAGGAAAATTAATGATTCTAACGAGACTAATGTGTAAATAAATTATGGTAGTTATATAGATACAGTTGTTTCATGAAAAAGAAAGTATTTGTTCTTTTGTATTTAATTGTATGCGAGTAATATAGTTGTATATGTGGACCAGTATTTTTGAACTGGTATATAATTTGAATAAACTCTATCTCAAAAACTAGAGCTGATAGGACGAAACTGAAATCATCTTTGGAATCAGTGACCCAAATATACCCATAAATACGTGAAAACATTAAGGCACCAAAATCACTGTTCCCCAGTGTTATCATCATCATTATTCTATTAGTATTATCATTATTATATTATCATTATTATATTATTATTATTATTATTATCATTGTTATTATCGTATAAAATGTTGTTTGTACATGAAATTTACATTGCTACATTTAATGTATCTTTAACTGTTTATAATTAGTATAGTGTACATCTATATTTGTTAAATATTTATTTGTATTTGTGCTGGTTGAGTGGAAGAGAAGGCCTTATGGCCTTAACTCTGCCAGAATAAATAAAACATTATTATTATTATTATTATTATTATTATTATTATTATTATTATTATTATTATTATTATTATTATTATTATTATTATTATTATTATTATTATTATTATTATTATTATTCAAGCATATGTTATTAAGGAACCTATAGGATGTGACGCTTCATTCCAGTACAAGAGGGGTCTTAGAGGAAGGTATGGAAGGAAGTACGTGTAAATAACTAGTCATTCTGTGTCACATAATTCTTCTTTGTGTTAATCCAAATACTTTACAGACAAGCAGAAACAAAACGTACTTAATTCTAAAAATAAATAAATAAAATAGAAAAAAACACTCCAGTGTTGCATTGTCAGGATGCATCCAGTTTATTGTCCCATCATAAAAAAAGTACTGGAACAAACGTCCATTGACATCCAGACAAACAGTGTTTTAAAGTGCCATACTTTGTCTTACCCTTCCAAAGATGCAAGGGATTTCCCTCATTTCAGCTGCTGCGCTGACAATGCGTGCTATAAGATCTTCTTCAGAGTCAACATCAGTTTCATAAACTATTGCCTTCATTCAGTCTCACAAAAATAACTCTAGGCAGGCCAGGTCAGGCGAGCGTGGGCCCACCCCTACTTATCCAATAGATCGTACCAATGGATGTAAACAAACATACTCTAATATGTTCCATATGTTACTGAGCTCCGGAAGTAATCAAACCAAGCGATAGTAGTAATGATAAACTCCTCTTGAACTGAAAGGAGTGTTTATACGTTCCCTTCAATGTCTTCCTTTAAGATCCCTCTAGCCCTGGAACGAAGCGTTTCAATCCATTGGTTTCTTAACAAAGTATACTTCGATTAAGGTTATCTATCTGATCCCAAAGTTTGTTGGTCTAATCTAGAAAAACCCTCTATAAAGTTGTGATACGCCCAGTATGCCTCTGAAACAAGAGCATATACCGTTAAAGCAAAACAAACTTTAGAAACAAATGAAATGAATATTCTGAGGAAGATTGTACTAAATCAAGGAAATATCGATTTAGAAATGAAGAAATAAGAAGGCAGTTGAATATTCAGACAATAGGCGAATGGGCGGGGAAACACAAGATTTGATTGGAATCAGCAGAAATATCCCGCATAACACGAGATAGAATTGTACGCATAACAATATATGTGTTACCAGAGGATGGAAGAAAGACACCTGGAAAACCAAAAAAAACAGATGGAAGGTATCTTAATTCGGATGAAACACAATATGGACGTAAAATAAAGAGAGAGAGAGAGAGAGAGAGAGAGAGAGAGAGAAGTAGAAGAAACGTGGTGATATACCAAGGCCGTGTCCAAAAAAAACCTGCCTTTTTAACTGCAAGGCACTAAACCCAGCGACAAACCTCTCATTTAACAATACGGTGTAATACAACTCCTAACTCAGTGAAATGGATAACCCTGACAAATTTACTCGCGCTGCGTCCGCCCACGAACCACTGCGCTTTACTCACGTAGGGAGTTCATCTGCTTCGCACAGTGGGTTGCTATTGCTGGATTCTGGTTCAATTTATGTGCCTTGCTGTTAAAAAAAAAGCAAATAATAGTTTGGACACGGTATTGGTACATCACAACGCTTCTCTGGGAGAAATTTTAAGTTAAGTTTCGGCATGCAATGGTTGACAGTTTCCTTGTAAATTTAGGTTTATTTTTGTTGTTGTTATTTTACATGATGCTGAGAGGATCCATCAATAGTAATTCTGCCCGAAGGCAGGTCCTTCACTGCAATCATAGCATTTTCATGCTATGCTTGCAGCTTTACTAGCGAATGGAAATCTGTTATAATAAAAACAGAAGTCTCGTAGACTGCGATGGACAGTTTATGAAAGAGGGGCATGGGAGCTTATTGTAGGAAAACCAGAGAGAAAACGGCCAGTTCGTAGGCCAAGAATAAGTGGAAGAATAATATTAAACATGATTTGAGGGAAGTAGATTATACAGGGAATGATTGGAATACATTCTCTCTACATAGGAATATATGGAGAGATTATGCCATCGAGGCCATGAACCTACCGGTTCGATAGTGCCAGTGAGTTAGTAGTAGTCAGAGAGCAAAGGATCAAGGTCATTTTAATCTTCTCTGTTTTCAATTGTATTTCTCCATAAAATCACCAGTAAATTCACAAAATATTTATTCTCAAAATATGCTTCTAACTCTCTTGTAAAATCTAAATTGATATCACATAAATGTATTAATAAACTATCTGCAACAGATGTTGTAGCGCAAGTGATTGTAAATGCATGCTACTAACCTTAACATTATAAGCGAACAGTCGAAATACTTATAATTAATTAGGCCTACAAGGGAGGGCACATGCACTAATGATCAATTCCTTTATTATTTTTGAATACGGAAACACACAAATGTCGTTATAAAATGTGAATATTAACCTCAAGACTGTGTATCCAAGTTATTTTTCTCAAGGAAAAAAAATCCTCGAAATGCATTAATATTGAATTTGAAGTTTTCGTAAACTTAGCGTAGCAGCATGGCTGCATCCAAGGACAACCCAGTATCGATCTATAGCTAATTAAAAAAATGTAGAATCCTCACACATCGGGTTTTCTTGTATCATTATTAAAATAGAAAGAACGCTATAGATGGCCCTAGATGGCAGAATATTCCCCACTATCGGAAAATCCATCCGTATACATTCGTATCGTTAACTAAATGTCAGCTGATGTAACCAAATTGAGAGTAAATCGCCCAAATGTACCTAAATGTGAGGATTTTTTCATGTTTGTTTTCAGTTATGTTTACTGTCACTAGCAGAAACTACAATAGCATTTGGTGACTTATCGCTGCACAAAATCACGGACAATGCCCCTAAACATTTTGCTATAGCATAAACATAGGCGATAATCATCGAGATGTTAGAGAACTAGTTATCATAAGTAATGCCACGAGTGATTTCCAAATTATCGATAAATTCACGACTCACGAAGTGAGGAGTGAATTTATCTAGAGAATTTGGAAATCAAGAATGACATTTGTTAGAACTATTTAACGAATAAAATTGAGCTGTTTACTCACAAATCATTATTTAAATATAGTTATTTTAAAATATTTATATATTTAATGTAAACGGCGATGTTAGAAAACAAATGAGAAATGATTGCTATGCTTCATTTGTTCATCACTGCAATCAGATATATTATTTATTGCAAAAGGATCGCAATATTGTAAGAATGCACCCTAGTGGAGAAATTTATAACTAACATTATAGGTTATTAATTAATTTCTAATGTCCTATGATGTAAACATATTAATTATATTTTCCTGGAACGTTATTACCTGGGAAATAATACGTTTAAGAAAGTGTAAACAGTGTTTTTTTGTGGTATAATCAATTGTTACGGATGTTTTTATATTATTTCCCGCAAGCACTATCTGCTAACATTCGTTCACTACCTATACAATCTGGTAGCTGTATTTCTTAGAGAGTCATTCACTACAAAATAATGCTCTGGCCTATTCGGAATGTTAAAAAGGATGATCTTTCTTTAATATGATAAACTTATTTAATAAATTCCAGATGAAAAACAAGACTGTGATTGGTTGTAAATCAAAATTCATTGAAACGCGATTGGTCATTGACTCCCATTTGGGGCATGAGTTAAATAGTAGACACGTACTGCTTCAGAATTGATCATCAATGCTAGTTCAGCTTAGAAAGGAATTAATAATGTATAATAGCACTTCTACAACGTTCTATTAGTTCATGTTTCAAATATCTACGACTTAAAATGTTAAAAAATAAGTCTCCCTAAACCTTAAACTATTTTTCTATCGAATCTATTTTAGTGTTAAAAATGTTATAATTTACTTCATTTTTCAACAGTGCCCCATATTAGAATGGCAATGATCATGTTGCATTTTTCTTATAAAGTCAAAATAAAATTATTAATTAATTAATTTTCCATTTCAATGCTAGAATATTGTCATTCAGCAATGACTGCCCATACTAAATAAAGTTTTGTTTTATATTAGCCTACTATATATATATATATATATATATATATATATATATATATATATATATATTAATATGAAATTATAAAGTCAATACTAATAAAATTCATTGTTAAAACCGTTGAGGTGGAGAGCAGTATCAACCAACATACTGAATGTCGTAGCGAAGAGGGATCTGCTGAAGATGCAACGGATGTTCTGAAAGGCCTACAGGCATAAAAATTAGATATTATATAAGTTGAGGACGACGGATTTTACCTAACAAGGTATATTTTAAGTTATTTTATTTTATGAAATTGTAAAATTGAATACTTTAAGGTTGTCATTTTTAACTTGGTTAAAACTTTTTTTTGAAATAGATACCAAAATCGAATTTATAATTTAAATTGTGACTAATAGCTGAATGGAATTATATCATGCATTTTATTGGTAATGATATTATGTACCAGTATAAAATACAGGGAATTCATATTAAATTGATGGAAACTATTTGTATTCTTGGGTGTGTGCTCTTATTTTCATTGAAAATGTTCATCCATATAATTTTTTTTCGAAGAATTTGAAAGGAATATGTAATAAAACGTATTGAGTCTCTTACAAGACTGAAACAGAGATAAAATACCATAAAAATAATCTTAATACAGGAGCAAAACAACATCGTCTCTTTCTGTATTGACAAAATAGATCTGAATCGAGTGAGATTGCTTATAAACTCCCCTCTCTGTAGCTGTGCAAATAATGGCAGATTCTGGGTCGTTAAAAATAAACTGGTACTGATATAATACTACCCGTTTTGCAATAAGAGCTGAATTTAGCGTAACTATATTCTCTTCATTGCAAGAGATTTGAATTTACATGACAGTAATCTGGTTGTACTTTTTTCTGTAATTATTTTCCTAGCGTCATCGTTCCGGGACATGAATTCAATTTGCTGGTGATGGCATGTGCAATTATTAAAAATATGTGGCATGGGGTTGAACGGGCACAATGAGAACACAACTAAAAATTTATTGTTAGTTTTCAGAGAGATAAAAACTCGCTCGAACTGGTATATATATATATTTTTTACATATCATCTACTACAACACTGTGGAAATCTGCATGGCTTTACGTTTTTATACACAATATATAGAACTGAATATTATTTTTAATAGCATTAATACCTCAATCATAAATATTGGATACACGAACGTGTACTAACTATTTTAAGCAGAATTTATATCTTGAAATCGTTAATTTTTATTATTTTATTTAGATTATTTGTCCTTCGAATTTTGGGCGTTGAAATCCTTCAATTTTGGCGGCCCGGGTTTGATTCCCGGCATGGAACAAATTTTAAATCTTCATCTTGGATCTGGTTGTCTATATCTTGATTTTTTTTATTTTTGGCGATGGCCCTGACACCCTACCTACAGGGTGACACACCACTCTATGTCTATGGATTAATTTAAGATTCGCGATTACCTGCTTCCTGCTTAAAGCGGGCCCCTACACGATCAATATATTGCACAATCGTTTGTACAAGAGCATTACTTGGCCAACCCACACGGTACAATATGATTGCTCAATAAATTAGTTCGCGGGTGATACTTGTGCATTTAACATTTTCCAATACTGTTATTTTAACAGTTCCAATAAGGATTATATTATAGTATTATAATGATATTGTGAAAAGAAAAATTAATGTCTGAACCAGGAATCGAACCGTGGACTTCTCGTTCTCCGTACTACTGTGCAGCCCACTACACCATTTTAGACATGGTACAAACATTAACAATTCTTTCCACGTATACAACTCTATAATTCTCGTTTCGTCCGCTGCCAGGTAGGTGTCACTACCAACGCCAACGGCCGGCTTCATTTAGAAGCGTCTATGTTTGAGAATTTTACACCACCACTTCTATAATCAGTAATCGATGTTATTTAACATTTTCCAATACTGTTATTTTAACACAGTTCCGTTGGCGTTGGTAGTGACACCTACCTGGAAGCGGACGAAACGAGAATTGTAGATTTGTATATGTGGAAAGAATTGTTAATGTTTGTACCATGTCTAGAATGGTGTAGTGGTCTGCACACTCGTACGGAGAACGAGAGGTCCATGTTCTATTCCTGGTTCAGACATTAATTTTTCTTTTCATAATAACATTATAATATTATAATATAATCAATTAAAAAAGTGATTAACGCGTGGTAGTATTACTATTCACATCAGATACTTACTTACTTACTTACTTACTCACTGGCACTATCGAACCCGTAGGTTCATGGCCGCGCAGACATAAGCTCTCCATATATCCCTATCCTGAGCTAATGTTTTCCAATCATTCCCTGTATAATCTACTTCCCTCAAATCATAGTTAATGTTGTTCTCCCACCTCATTCTTGGTCTACCAACTGGGCGTTTTCCTTCTGGCTTTCCTACAAGAAGTTTCCATGCACGTCTTTCATTCCCCATATACGCAACATGTCCTGCCCATCGCAGTCTACGGGACTTAACTGTTCTTATTATATCTGGCTTCCTATAAAGACCATGTAGTTCATTGTTATGTAGTCTTCTCCATTCACCTGTCTGTTCGTCTCTCTTTGGTCCAAAAATTTTCCTAAGAACTTTATTCTCAAATACTTGTAATCTCCTTTCCTCCCTTAAAGTAAGAGTCCATGTTTCGCACCCATATAATATAACTGGTAGAATAATAGTTTTATATAGTTTCAGCTTAACGTTTTTTGAAAGGAGTTGGGACATCAAAAGTCTCTGCAATGCATAATAGCATGCATTTCCAGAATTGAGCCTATGTTTAATTTCTTTGTGCATCTCATTCCTATTTGTGATAATTGTTCCTAGGTATTTGAATTCAGCCACTTCCTCAAAATTTCCCTCATTTTCACATCAGATACACCTTGCATTAATACAGAACAATTTTAAATATACAATATGAGGAGAGTTAATAGGTATTCTGACCAGCACTCAGTGTAGGTAAGATATAAATAAGGCATATCCCATAGAAATGCAATTTCTGGTAAGAGGAGAATAAAATATAACTCGGACAAACTTAAAGAGAAAGAAATTAAAAAAAAAAAACTTTATAACATTTAGAATTACGGAATGTTTTGTTGTAACAATATATTTATTTTTTAAATAGACTTTATATTAATGATTTAGTCACTATATCATAATTGCAGCAATTCCAATTCAGTACATGAAAAAAAAATATTAAATTGTACTTCAGAATTATAGATTGGTAGGTAAATTTTCTAATTTTTAAAATAAAGCATCCTTTACGGATAAAACTTATATTTTAGCCACTTTTAGTAGCCAGTTTTAGCCACTTTTTCTCATTGGGTGTTGGCATGCCTGTCAGCGCATTATAAATTGAAATCAGTTTTCCCCGAATTTAACATAAAACTAAAAAAAAAAAAAAAAAAAAACGCAACCGTACATAGACACAATTCCCTATGTAAAATAAAACATACAGTATCTAAGAGTTATTTATTTTCTTAAATGAGATTAATTGAAAGTTGTTTAAAATCCTAAATAGAAAAAAATTCTAACCCATAACGGATTCATGAGGCGTCTCAAATGCTATCAACAACGTTTATTGTTCCTGTGAGAACTGGATTGAAAATAGTGTTCATGCTGGTCACATTCCATTGCGATTTCTTTCGGATGAAAGTGATGCTGCTCTGTTTTAAATTATTAGGCGTCTCCTTCAAGACACCAAATGGCAGAAACTTCCTGTGGCATAACAACTACGTCTGGATACACGTGCATCTATGTTACCAGAGATATGTTTCCATTAGATCCAATAGACTATCAAATTTAAATAAATAATATAAACAAACTTGTATTTACAGAAGTAATATAAATTTAGACTTTATTAAATCCACTCGAACATGTACTTTACGCTTTACAATGAAAACTGTTTCTTTTAGGAAATTCATTAAAGTCATTATTAGGTGCCAAATCTGATCTGTATAGTGGATATTCAAATAGTTCCCGTTTAAAATTATGCAAAAGCTTTTGCTTCATTTGAGCAGTACAAGAATATGGTATTAAGATTCGTAAGATAAACCTTCTTTAAAATACCTATAATTTAACTTATCGCGATCTTCTTGGCGTCGATAAGCTACAAAAATGGTTATGGTGAGTTATCCGTAAAAAATAGACATATGTTTTTTGTAGATCTTTATACCGTTAGAAATTCAATTTTGTGTACATTCATTTGGTGTGTTAGTTCAGGCAGCGTAAGCCATTTAAGCGTCCAAAAAGCAACTTTTTTAGTGCACAAATTCACTTTTTTTAAGTCCGATTCCGATTGAGGGTCTTTCCACTTTTCAGCGGTTGCCCTTTTACCAGCCGGCTGCTGGCCCTTCACATCCACATGTGTCAATCACAGAGGTAGATGATCAACAGCCAGTGTAGGGGTGACATGTGGTTAGCATGTCGAGTCCCCCAGCCGTTATAGCTGGTTCCTCAACCTGGAGCCGCTACTTATTGTAGCTACCCAATTGCCTCACGATGCTGGGTGGGCACCGGTCCCATACTGGCCGAAATACCATGAGAAAATTTCTTCCCCCATGGAGACTCGAACCAGCGCAAGTCCCGTAGCTCTGCGCCAAGGCTTCCTACCTTAACCGCTCGGCTACGGCGCTATAATACTTACGGCAATATGTTATGTACGTTTTTGCACTATGTAATTAACATTGCATACTTACTGCTATTTTTTTTATGTGCATCGTAATTTGACATTCCCGCGTACAATCTTCGTTGCTATGAAAACAAAAGAAATCTCAATACTTCAAAAATAATTGGGAGCCCTAGTGCGATAAGTAATACCATCCAAGTGTTTTGTGCAGGCGGAAAATATGTTAACAAACAAACTGTCTTTCTCTTTCTATTCCTTACTGTGTTGCTACTTCCTGTCCTCTGTATTATGCTGTTTGATTGGCAGGTAGAGAGCTGACAAATACAATGTATTTTAATTATCCGTCGTTCTGCGCGGTCAGTGGCAGAATGACTAACTTGACAACCCTGTTACTTTTGGGGTTACGTCTAGGAATGAGCTGTCTCTTCCTTGCCCTTCTAATTACATATTGCCACTTGTGATTTATTGCGAGGCTGGTAACAGAGAGACGACAAATACTGTGATTTTAAATGATCCGACCGCTTGAGCGTACCGTGCTTAAATGACTAATTTGACAACCATGTTAAGATCTTTCACACGTGTTTAGAGATCCTCCCCCCACATTTGAAGTTGAAAAATTTCAATACGTGATCGGATGTACAGTTTTCTCCTACATCCCTTCCACAGATTCAGTAGATCGGCGACACTAGCGCTAAAACTCTTCCCCTCCGCCCGTGAACAGTTAACTTGGATGTGTAATAATAGCATTTATTTTTAAATATTGATAGTGTATTAATTTCTGTATTAATTCATCACATTCCACGCCTCTTCTATTTCATCATCACTGCACACTTCGTCTAAAACTTTCTCCATAATCAGAAATAATCACAAATCAAATTGGTTTTACAGTTTTAACAAATATGAGATGGCGACATGACCAACAATACTTATTATTTCTCCATAGCCGATTCACCTTCTGAATTCTAACATTTATCTTCAATTATATTTATTAATATTTTAGCTAATATCTTAATTACTGAAATAAATGAACATAGCTCAAAAAAATAGTATGCAATACTCATGTGGTAAACACATAACGGAATCTCGGAAATTAAAAAAAAAAGTCGGCGAAAGCGCCTCTTTTTTTTTTTTTAACTTTTTCTCGATCCGTATCAAATGTTTACCACACTCATATCGCAATATAATGTAATTGTCTCAGAACAATTCTCTAAATGATCTTAAAAGCCCCATTCAAATCGGTCAAGTAGTTTTTGAGTCCATAAAAGTCAGTACGACAGACAGACAGACAGACAGACAGACAGACAGACAGACTTAGACTGGCTTTTATATAAATATTATAAGTTAACTTGCATTCATCGAGAGACGAGCTGTGTATTCCATCTGAGTTTTACACAAACCTATCGAGCCTTACAAATGTTCCTCATGTTTAAATACTTTTAATTTAAAGGTTAACAATTACTGATAATGCTTATATATCAAACAAGACCAATAGAATTTTAAAAAGAAAATCATCAAATGTGTTTTCTTTCATTCGCATTTCAAGATTGAATTATTCGGAATTAGCTTATAGCACATGTTATTATTTTTTGTTTCCGTCTTTGGTCCGAGACTTGATCCTTGGGACTGCGAGCAATGTATTAGCCATTCAAAATATCTCTGCAGGCGGACACATCGCGAAGCACTGTTTGTTGCTACACGTGACGTAATATAAGGCAGTGTACAGTGGACAAAGAATCACAGTTGCCTTTTAATAGCACTTGTAACCTAATTGTTCGCTCTTGAAAAGTGATTTCGTGTCGATACAACAATTTGTATTATAGACCAACGTTTGCATTGTATAAGTATGGAGACACCTAAAAGTTTCCAAGAAAAGTGATTAATTCACAAGGTAGAAAGATAATATTGAAATGTGCACCGCTAACAAACTTTCTACTAGACCTGCACTGTCAGCGTCCCGCATCCCATTCCTCTCTGTACTTCCTAGATAGCAGTACCACGTGTTCTATTCCTGCATAAACACGTCAGCAGTGCCCTCCGTCAACAACTGCGCTTACTCCTTAAACGGGTAATATAAGATACACCTTGAAGTGGGTTGCTAGCCCGTTTTCATGGCGGATTTATTATTCGGGGTTTCCTCCCTAGGCCGATTGCCTTCACCCTCTCCAGAGCTCAGACTGCCCCGTTTTATTTCGGAGTTGTCTCTCCTAGATGGGTTGTCTTGCAGGACTAATGAACCCCATCCATATTTGATAAAATACACAACACAAAATTAGGTACAAATATCATATTCAAGACATAACCAAATTTATTAAAGATTGACGAAAATATTGGAAGGGTCATATAGAAAGAATGGAAGACAACCGACTTGTAAAAAAGTGATTTTGGAAATAAACAGGATGAAAATCCTACAAATTATAATTATGAAGAAGAAGGCATGTTATTGTGTCCATAATACATCATCTTTGTGTAGGCTCATTATATTATAGGACACATCGTTGTTTGTTATGAATGAATGGAAATTAAATACATTATTCGATGTTATGTATTATGTTAAAATTTTCCTGGTTTCGATACATCATGCAATTATACATGACTCATATCGTCATTTTCTGGCTGGGACCAGGGTCTGAAGGAGAGATTACAACCCTCCTTTTTATCATATTCTTCCTTAAGTTGTTACATAGGCTCAGAGGCGTGAGTAAGAATACGACTGTGCCCTCCCCCTGCTGGATCACGTCAACCACATATTTTAAATACATGTAATTTCTATGTGTTGCAAACATTTTCTTAAGTAGGCCTAGTGAAATGCAGGCTTTCACGGCCGGTAATCATAATATTAAAAGATTCCGGACCATGTGGCCGTGGTCTATAACTTTTCCCATGAACACCACCTAGTAGCACTCGTCGCAGTTGAGGGAAATGTCTGGAAGAAACTTCAGTTATATAACACAATCACATCTTTTAATATAATTTTCTTAAGTACTTTATTCTCAAATAATTGTAATATTTTTCTGCTCCCTTAAAGTAAGAGTCAGTGTTTCGCATTCATGTTATATAGCTGTAAGAATAACAGTTTTATGTTTTTTTTTAAGTTTAACTTTTTTCGGGAGAAGTTCGGAAGACAAAAGTCCATATCATGCGTTTCCAGAATTTAGTCTATTGTCGGATGCATGATATCGTACCAGCAAAATTTGGACATGGAAAAGAAATTAGGGAAATTTCAACAGATATGTGGTTCAATAAGAAGATATTTGAGAAATAAGACCACAAGGGAAACTCAATTAAAATTTTACAAAACACTAGCCGTTCCAACATTAACATACGGGTCTGAGACTTGGCCTTTAACAATCTCTGATAAAAATAAAATTGAGACAATAGAAATGAGATTTCTCAGATCAGTTGCAGGTGTATCTCTAACAGATCAAAAGAGAAGTCAAGATATCAGAGATGAACTACAAATCTATAATATAAACGAGAAAATACACACAAATAAACGTAATTGGTTTGAACATATACAAATAATGCCAAATAATCGTTTAGCAAAACAGCTGCTTCAATATAGGCCTCTAGGCCGAAGAAATGTAGGAAGACCAAAACGTCGTTGGAAGGACGACCTGCGCCTGCGGCATGTAGTGCGCCGGGGAGCGGAACGGGCCAACAGGCCCATACCTTGAAGATGATGATGATAGTCTATTGTCGATTTATTTCTGCACCATTCCTATTTTTAATCACTTTCGTAGGTGTTTGAATATAGCCTCTTCTTCAAAATTACCTCCATTTACATTATGTACTGTATTTGAATGTGTGACCATATACCGGTATTTAGTTTTATTGACATTTATTTCCAACACCAGTTTCAGGACATGTGGCACGAATAGGGAGTGAAAGACATTTACTACGATAAAAAGACAGTTATTTGTGGAACGATTTTTGGACAATCGTAATAAAAATACTAAAAGTGTTAAGATTTAAATTAAAATTATTTTTACCTGACCTCATATCCAATCTTCTAATTATACCGGTTTCAGAATATAGATGGTTTTATATTTCAGTAACATCTCGAGATATTACTGAAGATGAAATCACCTAGGTTTTGAAACCGGTTTAATTAGAAGCCTAGATATGAGGTGAGGTAAAAAATAATTTTAATTTAAATCTTAAATTAAACCTCGTAGTGATTCTTCGTATAAACTTTCAACAAAAAGTGTTGCCTTGCTTGTTACATGTTTAGAGTAAATTCACTCTTAAGGCCTTCATATTATAAACTCGTCCAAAAATATTCCCTTACCGGTAATAATCGAATCAAGGCTCGCTGAACCGGAGTCGATTTCTGTCATTTATGCTTCACTGGACGTCCAGTGTATTGTTCTGATCAACAGTAGAGAATCTCTCCACATCATAAGTAAATTTGAGCTAGAAATTTTGCTCCACTCTCATGGACACGCATGTAAGCAACTGAAAGAGCGAAGTAGAGAGGGGAATGTGTGGGGAATACTCTAACGGTTATTACAGGCAAGTGAGAACATGCATATCAGTGATATTTCTGGAAATGTTTGCAGATTACATCCTGTAATGTGAGCCTAAAACGTGAAATGAAAGTATGCAGGTGGAAAGAACGCTAGTTGAATTTTCAGAGGGTTACTGCAGTGATGTGGGTGAACCATTTATTTTTTTAAATCAGGCCACGTCGCTGCAATTTGGTTGCTGACCGGTACTACCCCTAAATTCGCTGAAGTGTAAATTGTTTCATGTATAGGTATTGTAACAATTTATCGTTAAACTTCCCAATTCACTTACGTACAAACAAAAAGCTTTTACTGGCAAACATAGTACAGAAATACTTTCTGTCCAATTCAATTTTCCAAACACGTTCTACCTGTCTGTTAATGCTAATAGCTATTTCATTATAGAAACAGTGGCTGTGCTTTAAATATAGACTAATCGAGAACAAATGAGTAATCAATATTGAATCAAATATGATAATGAAAATCAAAGGAAATAAGTATATCCTCAGCCAAACATTGATTCCTATATTTTAATTATCGTTTCTTAAATAAGTACAATAATCATGTATACATTAGAGACATAATATTAGTATTTGAGTGGTTCAGAGCAAAAATGGATAAAATAAAAAAAAAATTGAAAGTCCTAGTTATATGTGAATTCCGGTTGAAATTATCAGTAATTATTTAGAGAAATGACGAACCAAATATTGAATTTGTTATTTTTGACTGTAAAAAATGTTTAATTCTTCAACCGCAATTAAATATATTAATTTTAACTCTATACCAGTTTTTCTCATAAGAGTAAAATAAGGACTTGGCCCGCTTTTGCTCTTAATACCTGATATATATTGACAATAGTTGCGCTGGCGTGAGAATGGGTCAATTTATTTAATTATTTTCACAATTGTTTACACAAACATTGCAAATCTTAATTTATTTGACAATAATTCGCTCTATAAACATACGTAATTTTCTGTCATAAAAGTCTCTTATAACATATTTTATTTCATAGCCCCTTCTTCACATTCGAGGACGACTTACCTTACAACATTTTCTTGTTCACCACTCTTCACATCATCATCACAGATCTACTTTTCGGACGTGACTGTCAACCGACTCTCGTCCTTCTATATGCGAGAATCGCAATTATCTGGAAGCCAGTCTCGATCTCTTTCAAATGGAAACCTCGATGGGCCGATTCTTTGTAGAAAGAAATCCATATGGAAAAAGTTAATTTTAGAAATCATGTCCGGAGAGTTCGTTTGCTAGTTGCAGACGATCCGAATCCGAATCACTGTTGCCTTATAGGGCGGGACCCAAGTCGTGCCGCCACCCACGAAATTCAAATACGGTAATTTGAGCAATGAGTAAATAACAATGTCAGATCCATCCCAACGACTTTACAGGAAACAAAAAAAAAAAATCGTGAATGGATGCGACACATTTTGCTATAAAATGCCATTTGCCAATCCCCTTATAATATTTTTATTCTATGCTCCAGATTGTCATTTCGACATTTCTGGTATTCTCATCTGGCATTGGCGTAACTGTAAACCACTTCTGAGGTTGGGGCGCCTGGAAGTGTAATATTTTTGGCAGTTATGATATTAAAACTGATCAGCTTGTCTTGCCATGTATGTGTTTCCACCTGTAATTGACTTTTATTATTTTTTGGTAGCTTTTGGAAGCAAGCTCTGCAGGCTTATATAGTACCGGTATGTTTTCTTATACATTGCTATAATCCAATGCACAAATCGCTTGCTTCCGTAACAGCTGTGAACTGAGCTTGTATGTGATTTTGTGAACATATTCATTTACTAATCGCACAGCTCCTTCCTCTATATTTGCATCCGTTCCTATTATTTTCCTATCTCCTTGTTCCCATGTCTGATATAAACTTATGCGCACAAAGCTGCGCGGTAATCCTACTTAAGCACTCTAGTAGTTTAAAACTTCAGGACGAGCTGCAAAGGATGGACGCCGAGCTTCAAATGGTGAGTGCCACGGGGGCAATTTATAAATATTCCCTTGGTTTGTGCACTAGTTTATAAAATGTATAGTGGGTCTTTGGCTTTGAATTGTATTCATAAAGTTATTTTTTACTAATGGTGATTCCACTGGCTCTTTGCCTTAGAGCGGAAGAAGATGATTATTTATTTTCTACATTTACAAACATTTATTAAATTCAAGCCACTCTTCTAAGTTTTTTGTGGGTTTCGTTAGAGTTAAGACAAATGTCGGACTGGTCCCGCTGCTTCCATCAGTAAATTAATAATGCCCCAATTAAACTAATTTATTTTTTTAACTATCCAAATTCAAAATTCCGCTCAACTGCACTTTTACTGCTTTTTGATTATTCAGTTTGTTGTTTTAAACTATAGCTCTTCTTCTGTATTTACTAATTTTTTTAAATATTTTAAACTTTTTTCAAATAATCTTTATAACATTATTAGACAATTTTCAAGTATTTATTTAAATATGCAAATCACAATATTATGACACCGTCAGACAATATTGTGATGCTGCTATTTTTTCCACAGAGTATATTACTTAGTCTATGATTTCTCTATCGCTGTTTTCGGCTATCGCTGATTGGATCGGCGTTAGGAAGTGATAAGTAAGTGTACACCCATTTTAATAAACGTTTGGTAATTTTAATATTATTAATATATTTAAAAAAAACTGCACTTAAACTAACGTGAAATATTTTCAAAGTCCTATAGAACAACAGTGCGCATGCGCCAGTGTTTATAGAGCCAGCGATAACCCACAATCGAACCACATATCGATTATCGTCCTCGATTACTATCCGTCGCTATAAAATTTAAATGACCAATATTTGCAATAAATCCTCAAATCTATGTTAAAAATACCAAACGTTTATTAAAAATGGGTGTACTAAATACAGAAGAGTTATAATTCACAATAATAAATGAAAAATCAAGGTTAAATCATTCTAAACTTGAGCCAATACTATTATTATTTAATGACGCTCTTAAAAACTCAGGTCATTATCGCCATAATTAATATTTGAACATAAAATGGTCGACAAATTTCGCTTAGAGGCCTTGACATTCTTTCACATGCAGTACATCTACGATTCTGGTTTTAATTAATTTCAGAAGGAAGTCTGCTGAAGATCTAAATTCTAATTATGTCACTTATTTAATGTACACGTGTCTGGCCGTTCTATAAGCTATTAAAATTTCGCAATTTTTTGTTGTTACTCGGGATAACAGTGGAAAAATTACAACTTAGATAGTTGAAATTATTAGTTTATTATAAAATTTTATTACAGCAATTTTACTTCTTATGTTTTCGTCCACCGCTGTGGTCTCGAGGTAGCGTGCTGCCTTGTCACGCAGCGGGCCCGGGTTTGATTCCCGGTCGGGGCTGTTTTTCTGGGTGAGGTTTTATCGGGGTTTTTCCTCACCTGTAAGACAAATGTCAGAAAAACTTTAAGGCCCAAACGGTCCCCGAAATCATATGTACATCATCATCATCATCCTTATCATTATCATCATCATCCTTATCATTATCATCATCATCCTTATCATTATCATCATCATCATCATCATCATCATCCTTCACCGGTGTGGAAAGCAACGGGAAGCTACCACACCCACACAATTCCCTAGTAAAGCTGCAAGCATAGCATGAAAATGCTATGATTGCAGTGAAGGACCTGCCTTCGGGCAGAATTACTATGGATGGATGGATCATGTTTTCTTGTAGATTTCAATAACACCGAGCAACAAAAAAAGAAACTTCTTTTTTGTCTCAGAAAGAAAAATATGTGATTCTTTTAGTATTCTTTCTCCTGAATTCAAATATGATATCGGTTTTTCTCCATCACGCAAGGTTTCCGAGAGACAAGTATTAATAATTTCAAGCTCTTTAATATTTCCTACATTCGTAACTGTACAATATTCGAACATTCGGACTCACCTAGAAAGTAAGAAATGACGATTTTCTGCTACATTTCGCCTGTGGAGCATCCCTCTTGATAGTCAAGCAATAATCGGCCAGCATATTAGGATTCCATTTGCCTTGATATATCTTTTCCATAGCTGAAAACCATTTGAGTTAGCTCATTTGGTTTTATTTTATAATGCTCAAATGGACGGAAAAAAGTTTATTAAAAAAAATATTATTTAAATCCATTAAGTGAAATTGAAATAAAAAAAACTGTGGGTGATGGAGAAATTCCGAATACATATTTGAAAACACGATAAAAAAACTGCATTAAGTACAACTATTGGGACTCATGAGACAAAAATCATGTTGACCAGTGTAAATGAATGAAAAAGCAAATTGGCATGAAATATTAAGTAAGCCTATCAGCCATAACGTTTTCTACACTGGTGTCCAAAATTAAAACAACAAATTGAAATTTCGCCTTCCTGTGTCCAATTTACAACAGAATAGTACCAAGTGGCAGTAAAACATAAACAAATACCTGTACAATCATATCCTCTATGTGAGATGGTATTGCGATCTTTGTAGAACCAATGAAGTGATGGACCAGATAAGAAACGAGGATATCCGTGAAGAACTGCAGATCTATTCCATAAAAGAAAATATATTTAACAACAAGATACAGTGGAAAGAACATGTAGAAAGAATGGAAGAAAGTAGATTACCAAATAAAATCTTCCATTATTTTCCAAGAGGTAGAAGAGATGTCGGACGTCCTCGGAAGAGATGGTCTTAGATCTATTAGTGAAGACGGAACAGGCAACTCCTGCCTAAACCAGGAAGTGAAGAAGAAGAAGTAATGATGTCAGTGCACCTATCAAAGGAAAATAGAAAAGTAAAATTTTAGGCACAGAAATATGTGCAAACATTGACAGTCTGTATATAAATTAAAATATATTATTATATTGTCTTTGATTACTTCCTGTAATACTGTTACCAGATTTTAACAAAGGGAGAACTATAGAGGAATGAAAATAAACTTGGTTAGGCGTCGTTAAGTAAGAATGTTGCTAATGGTTTAAGAAGGGAGAGGGGGAGGAGTTTTAAAACATTAGAGATATAATCTTGCGGCTGTTAAGTAGTCTGATTAAAACAGTGTTTTCCCTCTGCGCAAGGTGTTAAGGATACTTGCATGTAACAGTGTGAAGGAGCATTAAATTTCACTTGGTCGGCTTTAAAGCGTTGTTACAGGATTACTACAAGCGAGATTACACGGCGACCCTATGACCTGCACATTCGTGTACAGCTATAAATACATCCAGGCGATTTTTATCTTCTGCTACCAAGATACATTCCTGAATAAAATTTATCTCTAAAACATATATGCTTGTAACTACATTTTATGGCTAAATTACTTTTAAATTCATATTAAAATATTTTTTTAACGAAGGTATCACATTAGTATATTACGATACGAGATTGGGAAGTGGTTTTTACAGAACCTCGCGATAGCGAGGTTTTTAATCTCCGAGATTCTATAAAATACTTCACAAACGTGCGTTGTACGTTATTTTTTGCGCGATGGTGTTTTCAAAATAATAAAAATAGTAAAATAATATATTTGTTGGATATATTTGCGATCATTATACGCGACGGAGTAACGTTATCAGTGCGGACAATGTTTAAAAGTTGAAACTACAGGAGACCGTGACACAAATCAGTAATAAAATAGAGGCAAGTACGTATTTATTGTTTTATATTATATCAAACAAAGTTCAGTTCATTTAAAATGCTGTGATTTGTTTCGTAGAATGTATATTAACACTACCTTTTGGCTATTTTTGTATATATGTTGTTCGTAGTATACATAAAGGGCAGTGGTTTTACTTCCCACACGTGGTTTGTAATATGTAATACTGCAGTATAATTATTTTATTACAGCATAGTTATTTAGGTTGACAACTCCGAAATGTAGGAAGTTACACTTTCAATGATGGTCGCCATTGCTGTAAGTACGACAAAACGCACTATCGTGCAAAAAAAGTAATTTTTGTGTGACATTTGTTGTAGATGAAATGCTTTCTTGTAGCTAAGCTCAATCGAATGGTAAATGGTATCACGTATTTGGCAGTACCTGAACTACAGTGCGTTCGTAGCTCGCCCGAACCGTTCAGCGGCGGCCTTGGACTGGGTGTGTATCGGCGAGCCTCCCGCCAGAGTACACGACTGGCAATCATTGATATGGTGAACTACCTACTGTGCTAAAATTACAAATTACTACTGTACTAACTTACATTAGGCTTACCTGTATCACAACTGATGTTGAAAGTTCACGAAAATAAATAAATAAATAGTCCGAAGAATATAAGTTTCTACGTTGAAAAAGAAAAGCTGAGATTTTTATAAAAGAACTGGGGGGAAAAAAAAGAAGAAAAACCTCTACAAGATGAAGTAGGCAAAGAAATTGCTGTCATTGACGAAAAAATCAAATTATTAAAAACATGAAATATGAATAAAATAATTTTAATGTGAGATTGTTTGCAATATTTTATTCTAACGTAGTTCATGTTCAGATAATAATATTTTTTAATAAATAATCTGGTTTCTACTCTTATTTCCATAAAATCCAGATTTTTAATTATTTTCCCTTCACACGTGTAACTAATAAAAACACACAACTATTTTCATGGTAAGGTCTTAAATAAGAATGTCAAAATAATTAATTAAAAAGTATTTATTATTTGCACATCAAATTACTAACACGAGTTGTGATGCATTTAAGCCTAATGTAAGTTAGTAAAGTAGTAATTTTTAATTTTAGCGCATTAGGCAGTGCTCCATGCCAATGACTTGCCTGTCGTGTAAGTGTAACTCTGGCGGAAGGTGCGTCAATACACACCCATTCCGGCCGAGCTACGAACGCATTCTACGTACGTCAAACTATAACATTGTTGAAAAACAAACTAAAGAATTATCTAATAACAAACTAATGTATATACCTCGCTGATAGTATTCTTCTAAAAATTAATTATAATAACTTTTAAAAACCCGTTTTTGTTTGACGCCCAGCATCATAACCTTCTGATTACATTCATGGGGTTCCGGGTTCGATTCCCGATCAAATCACATTGTTTTCTTAAAAATGATTTCTAGGTCGTTCAAAGTCTGGATTTAGATTAGGTTTAGGTTTAAGAACTTTCCTGGTGCTTCATTATCGTTAATCAGCAACCATATCATCAGGGCAATGTAACTCCTCCTTACAGGCGTCCCTACTTAAGTGGGTTACAATAAATTCCGCCAAACGAGGAGAAAATACCAGAAATGTCAAAAAAAACAACCTGGTGGAAATGTATCCATGTTAGTTCAGGTATTAGTTTTCCTGCTTGCTGATTATGGGTCCGGGTTCGATAATCCGGCGGAGATTAAAATCGTAATTATTAAATTTTAAATCTCATGAATGGGGGTAGGGTGGAGTGTATAATTAAAAAAATGCTAGGCTATTGGCCGGATTCTTATATAAATAAATTGCAAACCCTTTTATAGTTCACATGTTAAGAAGGCTATTGGTACTGTCGATTGTAATTCGATCGTCGGTTGGTTAGTCCTGGTGGCACAATCAATAGGAGTACGATACTTGCTGGCACCAGTTTTCACGTTCTCCCTTGTCTTAATCAATATCATTCAACACACATTTACACTACGCATACACCCAACATACCCTTATCCTTCACTTCTCTTTGTACACAAGTACACTTCATCTATATAATGTGATTTATCGAAGTGAGGGTAAATTCAAAATAAACTCTATTAACGCCATATATCCACTGAACTAACTAACTCACTGGCACTATCGAACCCGTAGGTTCACGGCCGCACGGACATAAGCTCTCCATACATCCTATCCTTAGCTGACAGTTTCTAATCATTCCCTGTATAATCTACTTCCCCAAATCATTGTTAATATTATTCTCCCACCCTATTCTTGGTCTACCAACTGGGTGTTTTCCCTCTGTTTTTCCTACAAGAAGTTTTCAAGCATGTCTTCCATTCCCCATTCGTGCCACATGTCATGCCCATCGCAGTCTACGAGACTTAACTGTTCTTATTACATCTGTCTTCCCATAAAGATCATGTAGTTCACTGTTATGAAGTACTCTCCATTCACCTGTCTGTTCATATCTCATTGGTTCAAAAAAAATCATCCTATGAACGTTATTCTAAATACTCGTAATCTCCTTTCCTCCCTTAAAGTAAGAGTCCATGTTTCGCATCCATATAACTGTTAGAATAATACTTTTATATATTTCCAGTTTAACGTTTTATGAAAGGAGTTGGGACATCAAGATTCTTTGTAATGCATAATAGCGTGCATTTCCAGAATTGAGCCTATGTTTAATCTCATTCCTATTTGTGATTATTATTCCTAGGTATTTGAATTCAGCCACTTCCTCAAAATGTCCCTCATTTGTCATTCGTTATCCATTTCTATGTGTGACCACATATTTAGTTTTGTTGATATTTACTTCCAGTCCCAATTTCTTAGTGTTACTCAATAGTGTGCGTGTTAGCCTTTAGTATCTCTTCGCTATCGCCCAATAGTATTACATCATCAGCATAAACTAACAGCTTATTAATACCATTGAGTTGTAGACATTCTTCATCGCCTAGTACGAAACTCGAAGGGAAAAGTGCAGTGGGTGATATAAGAACACACACACAAATTCCCAAATTACATGTGATTAAAAATGTATACTAATAATAATCTTCCTTTGCTACTTTAAAATATTTTATATTAATATCGGGCCAACTGACTTGCGTCCCTTCAACGCTGCATTCGTTCTTTGAAATGTAAATACCTGTACTTACTTCATTCCTCGGGCTTCCCTCTCGCCACGTCAAACAGCAGCACGATAACTTTCCGAGTAAGGAAGTTGTCAAATTTCCGACCAACAGTGTCATGGATCTTGAGTATTGAATCATGCAAGGTTAATTATTACTTATCCATATTAAATAGGTCTAATGACGCTGATTGACGTTTATTATTTACTTAATAATATTTACTTCACTCCGTGCTACAGTGTTCATGTTGATAACACTGGACTGCAAGTGCAAATAATCTGTCCCACAAGAAGGCTCAAAATTGTGAGTAGTGGGAGGGAGGAAAGAAAAGTGAGAGATAGGAATGCAAGTAGGGAAATGATTTACCGAGACAGAAAAGGAATTAGTGTTTAGTTCGCATATCTTACAGAGGCACAGTTCCGCTGGTCAGACAATACACGATATTAATCACATAGTTTAATTTTTTGTTCTTCTATTTACATTGACATATGCACTACGGTAAATGTTTTGATTCACACGGTTAGCATTGCATATTGTTCCCTCGGTGGAGTGATATTAATTTCAAATCATTACAGTATGACATATTGGATCAGAATCATGATTGAATTTAACTGCCCGCAACGTGATACAAAATCTAAATTGATTCGTACATCAGTATTCGCTCCACATTTAATTTGTACAAATTTATTACTGATTTATACATTTGCATATTTAAGACAGCGTTTTAATGGCTACAAGGTACACGTTATACCAAAAATTGTTGGTGAAATACACGCAACTGTATATAACATATTAAAGGAACATTAATCTGTAAAGAAGGTTAGTTGATCAAAATTTTGTATTTTAACTATATTTAACTAAGGTAATTAGCTCTCAATTTAAAGCTAGGCTCGAAAGAGTCCACAAATGTTGTCCAACTTTACGCGATGCTCTGTTCCATTCGATGCTGAAACTCTTGGACCGGGTTCAAATACTTTTCAATATGGTCCGTTTATGAGATTTGGATATTAGATAACATAATTAAGAATAAGAATAAATTTTATTTACAAATAAATGTTATATACAGTATTGACACCCGAATGAGCAATTGCTCGGCTCGGGTGCAATTCAGTTACATGAATAATACAAATAGAGTATATACATTTAAAGTTGGGGCCAGTTTCATTTTTACATAAATTATGGCACATACAAATAAAAAATAATAATGTATTGGGAATAATACTTATTCTAACAAAAGAATAAATGGAATGGAGAATGATATACATAAAATAATATAAATTGTATAATGTAATGGATTATAACCAATAATACAGAAGAAAGTAATTATTGATTTATAATAATATAAGCAAAAATAGATGCTTATTATTTATTATTTTAAAATATTCAAATGATTAATTTTATTCACTTAATTAATTAAAAATAATTAATTTAATTGCTTTTTTAAAACTAGCTGTGTTTAGTTTATTTAGTTCTGGATTGGATCTAATTAATTCATTATATAATTTGGGTCCTAGGTATCTACTATATTTAGATCCAGAAGTTGTATAACATTTTGGAACATGTAGCAAAGAAGTAGTATTTTGTCTGGTGCTGTAAAAACTTCGATTATGCTCTTTAAGTTCGTTTTTATTTTTAAATTATTAGTTTACGATTGTCTTGAAGTTATATATTTTTAAGGCCATATTAATTGCTGATATGTTTATATATATATATATATATATATATATATATGACATGGCAAGGAAAATAAACGCTTCATCCGAGATTTGAACCCGAAACCTCTAATTCTAAACGTTAGCGGGCTACCAACTGCGCCACTCAAGCATCCTGGCACAAACATTTATTTTTCTTCCTTATATAATTCTTTATTCATGAGAGGCAGCGGGACATCGGTCGCATTGTCATCTCGTGACTTCTATAGCAAATAAGCAGTTTAAAGAGAATATTTACTTTATAGCAGTAACGCTTATTTATTTCGATGTTACATTTATTTTTTTACATTTAACAATGAAGGCCAAATGTCCATCCATAGTAATTCTGCCCGAGAGCAGGTCTTTGACTGCAATCATAGCATTTTTATGCTATGCTTTGCAGCTTTACTAAGGCATTATAGGTGAAAACATGATAATAAAAATGAACGCCTTAGCCGGGCAACATATATGTTGATAAAACCTGCTATAACGGCTGGGAGATCGGACATGCTGACCACATGTCACCCCTACACTGGATGATCGTCTACCTCTGTGATTAGTGTATGTGAGGCTAGCAGCCGGATGGTAGGCCAAGTACCTTCTAGGCCTGTCGCGCCTTGGAGTTATACATAGCTTATACAGTATAAACATAAAACCCTTAAAATATTATAAAATAGAATAGACGGAATTTAGTTGTAAAATTTCGTATTGATAAGATGTCACTTTTCTTTGGGATGGAACGATGTGTGTGTTTAATCTCGGCTATAATACTTGTAGTGCCTGGAGTTCCATGTTAAGTAGATAGATGACGTTAATGTGTTCTATTTTCAGTTTTACCAACCACTTCGGCAGCAACATTTTGGCAGGTGATGTGTACAGAGTAGGATGTATAATGACTATTGTCAGAAAACAGACATGCTATAATTTAAATAACGCGTCTGAATTTCTCGGAGTCAAACCCGGCAGGGTTAATTTTTCTTCTTCTTAAGCCTTTATTTCCCTTTGCCGGGATTAGGGCGCTCCCTAATGGGAACTTACTGATGAAGTTAATTTAGTTACGCTCATGTATCCATAAATGTCAGTAAGTGATAGAGGGTCGGCCTAGCGCCTCCATAACACATTGAGTTACCAAATAAGATATTACTGGATGGGAAATAGTCGGTAAATTTTGCACAGTGGCATTTTGATTCAGGCTTGTGGTTCGCTTGCGAGCCTGTAAATCTTCAGACTCGGGACCCACGGCTTAAAATTCCTCCTGGAGGACCTTCTCCTTGGATTTTTCCATAAAAAAAACTCGACCACGCTCGAGTTTGAACCCGCGTCCCTCCAAACTAGAGGCCATATCCATTAACCCACCGTGGCCGACAATTCATTCTTAAGGACATAAAAATATGTTTCCTCGGTAAATAAGTAAATCCGTGAGATTCATGCTTTAGCTTTACGACACATAAAATAACCTCGAGTCTTAAACATTAATCCTCGGAGCAAAATCGTCGGTCATTTCACGCTTAGATTTGAATCCCTACGCTTAAAGATACTGGTTAAATGAAACACTAACTACTTCTATAATGATACTATTGTAACTACATTAATATGGCAATGATTTTAATTTTGTTTTACTAATTTAATTATCTCATAAAAGCTATAGTTTCCGTGTAAACTCGTTGCCTCGGTCTCAGCGGGTCAGAGTTAGATCTCCTATCGATAAGTTTTTTGAGCGACATGTAAAAAAAAATAAGGCCCAAATAGTCCCCATTTGTCCATCAGAATAAAATATCATTCGCCTTGTTTAGTATGAATGTGTCCTGTTTTATATGTTTGTGTTGTCTCGGCCATGGCACTGGTATTGAGCTGATCACTTATCCAGGAAGTCCTCCATATCCTTGTGGTAAAAAAATATATATAATACGAGAACTAATAATCCTCTCATGACAAAAAAAAGTGCATACTAAGGAAAGGAAATATATTTATTTATATTATTCTTTATTCTGAGACTTGAAAGTAATGTGGTTTAATAATTTAGCATTACTCTCCCTTTTATACGGAAGTGAGATATGGACATTAAGATAGACAGGAGCAGAATCGAAGAAACGGAAATGAAATTTCTCAGGACAGCAGGATACACTCTTTTAGATCGAAAAAAAGAATGAAAAAATATAAAAACTAGAACTGGAATCAGTAGAAGAGAAACTGAACAGATGTAATTTAAACTGGCTAGACCACGTAAAAAGAATGGATAATTCAATAATCCCAAAAATGATGCAATATAAACACAAAGGACATCGACTATCAGGAAGATCTCTTAAAAGACTGCTAGATGGAGCCGAAACAGGTCTATAAAGGCCTAATTCGTGAAAGATAATAATAATAATAATTATTATTATTATTATTATTATTATTATTATTATTGTTATTCTTATTCTTTATTAGGGACATTTCATAGCGTAGTAGGTTAAGACAGTACATTACACGCCGGAAGGGTTTGAGTTCCGGTAGGGTCAGGATTTTTAAACTGACATAACCTTTTAGCGCCACCATGGCACTGGTATCGTTTCAGCCTCTAATTTAATTGGGACCCAGACGCTTTCTCTGGATGTAAAGGCGACACGCAAGACTGAAAATTCCTGTAATATCTCTTGCCGATTGTCCAGAAAGGTGGGCACCTTAAACTTCTACTACCCCAATGGCCTCTTAAGAACTGTAGTGCCGTTATTTTTTTGTTACTCTTTCTTTATTGTCTCAATATTAATTGTATTTTTTCTTTTGTTACAGGTAAGGCAGTTTAACCGGAACTATTTAACATCACAAAGGTAATTCGTAAAGTTCTTGTTTATTCATTGCACGATATTTTTTGTGTTGTCACTGACCATGTTTCGGATACGTAAGTAATAATAGGAACTGTCATTGTCTTGTATAATTTCATTTCAGAGTTCTTTTCTGGCTTTATTTTTTCAAAGTTCGTTTTAGTGTTCCTGTTATATAATTAAACTTGTTTAGTTTGTTATTTATATCTGCTTCCGTTATGTATGATATTTCGCAGCCTAGGAAGTTGTATTTTGTCACTTGTATTGGTTTATTTTTTAATATTATCTTTGTCCGAACTGGTTGAGCAGCCTTGAAAACAGTTTTTTTATTTTTCTGATGATATTTCTATATTTTATTTGTTTAGTATTTCGTTTAGTTTACATAGCATTCTTTGTAATTCGTCTTCTGATTTTGCTATTAAAATTTGGTCGTCTGCAAAAGCTAATGTTTTATTATTAGATTTCCTAAGTTAATACGCCAGTTATTTGTTTCTATGATCTTATCATGTCGTCAAAATAAATGTTAAAAAAGAGTGGTTGATAGTGGACAAACTTGTCTAACTCCTCTTGTTATTTTTTATGTAAGCTGCTGAAATTAAATTCCTCAGACCAATAGCAGGAAATCATAGAACAGACAAAAAATACAACACAGAAATAAGACAGCAACTGATAGTAGAGGAATTAAACATAACAATAGTGAAATACAGAACAAACTGGAAAGAACACTTAGCAAGGATAACTGAGAACAGAATACCAAAAGCAGGATACAACTATTCACCAAGAGGAAGTAGTGGTTTGGGAAGACCAAAGAAAATATGGAAAGAACAGCAATTTTGGAGCCGTAACAGGCTATCAAAAAACCTAAACCGTGACGAAGAAGAATATATTTTTGGTGTATTTGGTTAATGTAAATGTTTTTCATAAATTCGAAACAATCAATTTTTGTATTTATATTAGTCTATTTATTGTATGCTTATTTATAGGCTCTTCGGCAGCTAAGATTATTTCGCGTCTATTCACTTTTAATTTTTAAAGGTACTATGGAATAGTGAATGTAAAAAAAATTCTAATCCAGTATTTGCCTGGATTTTTTAGCAAAACCAGGAAAAAATATCAGTCAAGTTGGTCTGAACAAGGGTTTGAAGCTGTGACAACCAAATACAATACTTTAATACTACTACTTGAGCCATCGCTCGGTTATGTCATTTTACACCATACTTATTTGGATGTTGACACACATTTTTTATCAATTGCTATACCCGCTTCTCGTTCCATTGTTCTCGGGTTCATTCCCGGCTGGGTTCGATATATCTTTACGTGCGAAAATTCGCTAGTTTTGCCTTCCTTCGGAAGGCAAGTAATGCCGTGGATCCCATGTCGTAAATTTACGCCAAGAAAAAGAATCGCATTATATTTGTAAAATAATTTAAACAAAATTAGTTTTGATTAAATGTTGACTTTATTATAAGACTATGAACTTATGTGAAAAGAATAATTCAAGTTTTATAATCTTACATATTTTCTAAAAATGTAATGAATACATATTACTTGATTTTTTGCTAGGGTATTAGAAACTGAAAATATTGTGTTATGACTCGAAGATTTTTCGGAGTTTTTTCTTACCTGTAAGACAAATGTCAGGAAACTTTAAGGCCCCCCGAATTCATCTGGCCATCATAAATCATAATATTCGCCAAGTTTTGTATGAGTGAGTGTGAATGGTGTGTTTCGTTTTAATGTTGTGTTGTCTCGGAGGAGGCCTGACATTGAGCTGATTCCTCATTCAGGGAGCCCCTCCATGCCCTTATGAGGTCAAAAAAGTATGTATATATGTCATCAATATTAAAATCCCGCTCCCGAAATTCGTGGCACTGAAAAACCTGACTGGCACGTGGCACATAAAATCACTTATAAGGTGAGAGGTTAAACTGCGTTAATGGAATGGGATGGAATTATGACTCCACGATCTTTATTCTTCTCAGAGCTATTGCACTATCTAATATCAGGGAACATTTTTCATTATTTACAGAAGCTTTAATATCACTCTTGGGTGTAGGTACAGAGCTGTGTGTTTCTATTGTTGTGTTCATGCATTTTTCTAAACAAATTAACCTATTTGATCTTAATGATTTAATGGTATACTGAGGGATTTGGCTTGATCAGTAGCCTATTTGGGAGGTCCCATGTTCAAACTCCGGTACCCGCCAACTTGACCGAGGTGTTTTTCCGGATTTTCCCAATTGTAAATAGCCTACAAATGCTAGGTTATAATTCCATTACCAGGACCGTTTAAAGTTACAGTGATGTAAGTAATTTTTGTCAGCAGTAAAATTGTAACTATTAAAATCCATTGTACAAATTCAATTCTTGAAATCTCTATGATAAATTTTAATCTAGATGATACTCCTAGAATGTCCCAAATAAGACGATGGCCAATCACGTTTCAATGAATTTTGTTTTACAACCAGTCGTATTTTACCTCGATAATTATCGAATTTTGATTACCAAAATAAAGAAAACTCCTCCTTGTTTATTTTTTCTTCACTAGGGTGCGTCCTTACAATATTGCGATCCTATTTGGCAATAAGTAGTATGATCAAGTTGCAGTGATGACAAAAGAAACATAACCAAACATTTCTCATTTGTTTTCAAACATCGCCGTTTACATTAAATATAGAAATATTTTAAAATAAACATATTTAAATAATGATTTGCGAGTAAACAGCTTAATATTATTCGTTAAACAGTCGTAACAAATGCCACTACTGATTTTCAAATCCTCTAGATAATTTGGAAATCACTCGTGGCATTACTTATAATCATATTTTTGTTCTCGAATTCATAACAGTATTTTTTGTGTTAATTTCTGGAAAATATAATATTACTTATGCTATTGTAGCTTCAATTCGTCTATTTTCATAATTTGAGTCTAATTAAAAGTAAACGTAAATATATAAATAAATAAATAAATAATAAATATGTACTATATGCCCATAGACTTTTAACGCGTCTGTAAATAAGAAAAAAATAATGGTTTAATGATATGATCATAATGAAACGAGTCCTGGTAATGAAACCACAATTAAGAAATGTGCACTGCTCTAAAATTGTAGAATGTAGAATCACCTTAGAACTAGTACTGCAGAAATAATCCGCAGCAATACTACGGAAATGTTACTTTTTGAATGGTGTGCATTATCAGCTCAGAACGATTTGACAACCGGCGGTTTCCATCCTGAAATGTAACATCGACCGGATATGAGAGATCTTGCCGCCAGGTAGACATGTACTAAATATATTGGATCTCTGTTATATACTCTTACCGATGAAATGTAACATGTAAAATTTGTGAATTAGATTGGTTAATCTGGGTTACTCGTTATGAAGGAGTTTTTGTAAGATGCAATATTAATCAGTGATGACTATACTAATTTAAAAACGTTAATTTTATGTTTTGTGATATAAAGTATTGCCCACTAAATATTCTTCAGCAACTCTAGTTGCATCAGTGCTTTTTTTTTTTTTACTTCTGACAAAATAATACTTTCAACTTGCAGGAAAAGTGGAATGGGCTACGTGGACACTGCATGGCTCATTACTCTATATGTGGAATGAGAAATGTTATCATTGTATCACTAAAAGATTTCATTTTGGACTTTGCATTCATAATCAAATTGTTCTATTCTAAAATATTCATACAATTTTTAGAAGTTTGGAATAAGAATTCCATCTGAGGAGTTAAGCCAAAATATTAGAAATGAAGCGAGTTGGCCCATGCTAAAGCATTTAATAGTCAATGCTAATAAAATTCATTGTTAAAACCGTTGAGGTGGATAGTCATAAAATAAAATAAGTTAAAATGTACCTTCTTAGGTCAGATCCGTCGTCCTCAACTTATGAAATATGTATTATTTTTGTCTGATGGCCTTTCAGAACATCCGTTCCATCTTCAGCAGGTCTTTCTTCGCTACATTATATGATGAGGTGATTGATGGTGCTGGTCCTAATGTGGTGTTGTCGTGGTGGAACGGATGTTCTGAAAGCCTTCAGACAAAAAGAATACATATTTTATAAGTTGAGGACGACGGATCTGACCTTAGAAAGTACATTTTAACATATTTTATTTTATTTAATAGTCTATTCAGATTCAAGAGGTCCCGGTTTCAAACCCCAACCTCACTGAGTTTTTTTCTGTTGTCAAGCAAATACTGGTTTGTAATTTTATTTATAGATCCCTTTGTTCATAATCACAATTTGATGATAAGTAATTAAACAAGTTGACGCGATATGATGTTAGATGTTACAGTGTCTATATACAAGTAAAATATATTACAGACATTTAACTATTAATGCGTCATCAGCGAACGTAAAAGGATTTATGCGATTGTTGGCCTGAATCGGTCTCATTCTTGTGTCAGTTCATTGTTCGATCATGATCTCGTCTACCATTTAACGTTTTATTGTTAAATTATTTTTGAGAATTTTTATATTCATTCTATGTACGTGGTTACATTCCGTTGTTTTTTTATGTTATTCTTTGTAAAATGAGAGTATTTTTTTAATTTCTGTAAAATTTCGTTGTTTTCAAATCTAAACAATCATATCTTGCGACCCTTCTCATAAACTTCATTTCTGCAGGTCAATCTTGATTTATTTATCTTTGCTCTGATTACCCTACTTTCGACTTCATGTGACGAAATTAGGAGGACCTGTGTTCCCTTGTAGAATTTTAACTTCGTACTCTAACTTTATTGGGTTAAAATGGTATGAATAACCTCTGCGATTCTTTAAAATGTTTAATACTGAGCAACAATAAAAGAAACTTTTTCTTTGTCTCAGAAAGAAAAATATGTGATTGTGATAGTATTTTTTTTTCCTGAATTCAAATATGATACCTGTTTTTCTCCATGACGCAAGGTTTCCGAGAGAGAGGAATTTGTAATTTCAAACACTTTAATATTTTCTACATTCGTAACTACACAATATTCGAAATTTCGGACTCGCCTAGAAAGTAAGAAATGGCTATTTTATGCTTTATATCGCCTGTGGAGCATCTGTCTTGATGGTCCAACAATAATCGGCCAGCATATTAGGATTCCATTTGCATTGATATCTCTTTTCCATAGCTGAAATCTCCTGATCAAAGTGTTTCCCGTTTTCTTTTGCAATGGACAAATAAACGAAAAAAAACATTTATTAAAAAAAAATAATTATTTAAATCCATTAATTGAAATTGAAATAAAATAACTGTGGGTGATGGAGAAATTCCGAATACATATTTGAAAACACGATGAAAAACTGCATTAAGTACAACTATTGGTACTCATGAGATAAAAATATCATCCGGTCATCATCATCCTTATCATTATAATTATCATCATCCTTCACCGGTGTGGAAAGCAACGGGAAGCTACCACACCTATAATCCCCTAAAGCATAGCATGAAAATGATATGATTGCAGTGAAAGACCTGTCCTTGGGCAGAATTACTATGGATGGATTATTATCATTATTATTATCATTATTATTATCATTATTATTATCATTATTCATTATTATTATTATTATTATTATTATTATTATTATTATTATTATTATTATTATTATTATTATTATTATTATTATTATTATTATTATTACATGTATCATCGATGAGTATGGGTAATAAAAATGGCAGTTCGGAAAGTAACTATGGAGTTTATAGATTTAATGTCATGTACTGATTTTTTTAGAATGTTTTATTTTAATATACTGCAGTGAGTGATTTTGTAAGTAAGGTTTAATTAAAACCACAGCTTGATTTTCATTAAGTTAACATTTCCAGATGGTTTGGTGCATGATTCCAATACATCTCTGTGATGAGAGAAAAAAATCCAATGGCACTTAATTAAAATCCATTCTTTGTACCATTAATAATCAATGTAATAAGCCTGGTTGCGCAATAAAGAATTCGGTTTTAAATTGTTTTATTTTATGCAAACTTCTGTCTGATAGCCCTATTAAAAACAAGTAAACAAAACTTTATTGAAAATTACTGGGCCTGAGAAAGAATATTGGAATATAAAATAAATTAATGTAGGCCTACTGATGATGCAATTTTTTGTCTGACAAAAGATGAAGATTGTTTTACTACAAACATGTTCTTTAATTTTAGAATTTAATTTAGTTTTACCTCAAGTACCCTAATACACACAACCATAAGGCGTTTTATTGTTTCGGAAATTTGTGTTTCAAAACCAAGAGCCCGACAGGATTTACCCCCTAATCTTCATCAGTTATCTACGTACATTATGTGATTTTTTGTCAAATATATTAGTCATAACCTATCTCAATGTCATATTGTCAAAATCTATAACACCCAACTGTATATCGAGAAATTGTTTCCAGACAGGCAGAGGTTAACTTGAAATAAATACAGTGTGTCCCATTCAAACCTCCCACATTTAATTAATCATAACTAACAAAGTATGCGGAATTATGAAATTAAGCCGGTATTAAACAAACATAAACTCAAAGAATGTTTACTGCCACACACTAAAATATCTCTATACGTGCACCATTTCTTCTTAAACACGTGTACGAGCACCTCCTGATTATTTTTTAACGCTTCCAGTCGCCAGAAACGTCTCAAGCCATGCCTTAATGGTCTTCCAATCAGGTGCATTTCCTCCATATTCTCTCCGGTAATTTCTTTGCATACCAGAAAACAGTTTGTGCTCGTTGCTGAGGAGTCGCCATTTTGTTTTATGTCATTATTGTCCAACGTGCGACAGATCAATTAACTGTAACAATGAATATAAAAATTCTTAGAGTTTCTATTTCTTTTAATACCAACCTCATTTCATAATTCCGCATACTTTGAGATATATGATTAATTCAAATGTGGGAGGTTTGAATGGGACACGGTGTACTGGGGTATTCGATAAGTAATGGCAACGCTGCTATAACATCACAAAAATTAGGTTACTATTGATATTACGAACTTAATTCGTAGTCTCCTGCCAAGTTAACTATACGTTTCCAATTCCTTGGAGGACGGCGTACTCCATCTGCAGCACCATGTATGGATATCTCCTTTCATCTGATCTATGTAGAGCTTTCTGGGTTCAATTCATGATTGTAATCAACTGTCTCGTAGAGGTTCTTTGATCTTTGTGAATAAGTTATTGTCATAAAGGTTCATGTCTGATGAATTTGATGGATGTTCTAATACTTGCCAATTCCACCTTCTAAACAAATTATATTGCACATATTTTTATGGCGGTATTACTTACTACATGTGAGAAACTGTGAATGTATTCACAAAACATTGATATTGTAAGACTTTCAGTATTACAGATGTAGATAACAAAAACTACTAAACGACTGTAGACACACGTCAGGTAACATTAAGGCCCAAGCTGTCTCCGAACATCTTATGACCATCACAATCATCATTCATATTCGCCTTAGATTAAGTTAATAATTTTAGAATTATGGAGTATACTGGCGCAACATGATCACCACCTTATCATATCATCAGGGTAACGTAACCCTGCCTTCCAGTAACCCCAACCTCAGAAGTGGGTTACGATTCCGATTGAGGGTCTTTCCACTTTTCAGCGGTTGCCCTTTTACCAGCCGGCTGCTGGCCCTTCACATCCACATGTGTCAATCGCAGAGGTAGATGATCAACAGCCAGTGTAGGGGTGACATGTGGTTAGTATGTCGAGTCCCCCAGCCGTTATAGCTGGTTCCTCAACCTGGAGCCGCTACTTATTGTAGCTACCCAATTGCCTCACGATGCTGGGTGGGCACCGGTCCCATACTGGCCGAAATACCATGAGAAAATTTCTTCCCCCATGGAGACCCGAACCAGCGCAAGTCCCGTAGCTCTGCGCCAAGGCTTCCTACCTTAACCGCTCGGCTACGGCGCGGGACAGAAGTGGGTTACAATTACATCTAATATTCTCTCTGCTTATTTTGTTTAGTTGCCATGATTAAATGACAGAGGAAATGCTTACTAAATAATAAAAAAATGTTGAATAGAAATATAGCAATTAGCAAAGTAGTTTTTGTGCCTCCGTAGCCGAGCGATTTAAAGCATCATGATTTGGTGCATAGCTACAGAACTTGCGACTCAGGAGCAAATACTATGCCAATCGAAGGTAATGGCAAAACGTTTAAATCAGCGATCCTAGTGGTGACCATTGTAACCTCGTAGTAGACAATGTGTTTTTTTTATTCAATACCCCAGGTTGTCATGTCGACATTTCTGGTGTTCGCTCCTGGCATTGGCGTAATTGTAATTAGACAACCTGGGGTATTGAATAAAAAAACACATTGTCTACTACGAGGTTACAATGGTCACCACTAGGATCGCTGATTTAAACGTTTTGCCATTACCTTCGATTGGCAGAGTATTTGCTCCTGAGTCGCAAGTTCTGTAGCTATGCACCAAATCATGTTGCTTTAAATCGCTCGGCTACGGAGGCACAAAAACTACTTTGCTAATTGCTATATTTCTCTTCAACATTTTTTATTATTTAGTAAGCATTTCCTCTGTCATTTAATCATGGCAACTAAACAAAATAAGCAGAGAGAATATTAGATGTATTCCACTTTACCTCGGAAACGGCTTTCACATCAAGTCCTCATTAAAAGCAGGTTGTAATGTGGCCCGGGCTGTTAATGTCATTTTTGTTCGTTAATTACACCATGCACAAGTGACAAGGGGTTGACCTTTATACTAGTCAGTGTTGGTTAATGTAATGCGGTAGTAAAAAAGTTGCATTAAAAACTCTTTTCTTCTCTTTATTTCTTGCAAAGTGGCGTACGGTAACTAATAAGCGTAGTAGAATAAAGATGTGAGTTTTTTTTTATTTTATCGAAAAAAAATTCTCTTCAGTCATAATTTTTGGTATATACGTTATTTTGTGCAAAGATAAATGTTTAATTTCATTATTTTTATCGACCATACTATACAGTACGTTAATTACTTGTGACGTAATAATATAGCAATAATAATAATAATAATAATAATAATAATAATTATTATTATTTATTTATTTATTTATTTATATACAGTGGTGTTCAAAATAAAATGGTTGACATCATACAGGAAATGAAAATGCTTAACCAAGACATAATTGTGCTAACAGAAACAAAAAAGAAAGGAAAAGCTTCAGAAGTTAAAGGTACATATATGCATTTTTTCAGCTGAATAGAGAAACATAAACGAGCGCAGAGAGGAATCTCAATAATAATTAAGAATAATTAATAATAATAATAATAATAATAATAATAATAATAATAATAATAATAATGAACGTTCATACAGTAAAGTACAGCCAGATATTGATTTCTAACTAAGCATATCTGATTTTTTTTTCCAGTGCCCCAGGTTGTCTTTTGTGACATTTCTGGCTTTCTCCATGGCATTGGCGGAATTGTAATCCATTTCTTAGTTTGGGGCACATAGAAGGCGAAGTTATATTACCCCGATGAAATGATGGGTAATAAATGACGAAGTACCAGGAGAGTCCTTAACCTAAATTCCAGACCATTGGCAACCACGGGAATAATTTCATTTAAAGAAAAACAGATCGGACCAGGAATCGAACCCGGAATCTCATGAACTGAAGTCATAAACGCTGACCACTAGCCCATGAGGCTGGTCGCATATCCTGTACTGATTATCATCTGTTCAATAATCGTCCAACCTTGAAAGCAGCAATCCAAATTGACAGACCTATATATTTTGAAAGTGACGATGATTTCTAATAATACAGCCATTTCTCAGGTAAATGTTACAAACTGCATATCCATAAACGTGAGTGAATTTAAAATAAAATAAATGCATGTATTAATTTTAACATGAAGTTAAATTTAATTAATTTCATGTATTTTAATGCGCGTCTCTTTGAGATTAAAATCTTCAAACCAAAGTCTTGAAAAAAAACTGCAGGTTATCTTATTAAAGTTACGATATTTGTAAAAATCTCGAAACTTCGACAATAAATTATGATCTAACAAAAAGATCCTATGCATCTTGCCTGTGGGCCTAATGATAATTGAGACGCTCGTATAAAAGTAATGGAAATAGATTATGCGGGTTTCGTAACAATTCTAGCAATTAATTAGCAATTACAGTCCTTGCCATATTACGTAATAAACTATATACTCACTTATTTATATGTATAGTACATATTGAGTAATACGCAAAATTACTTTTAAATATTATCTTTATATCTGTATAATTTAATTTTTAAAAATCTGTATCCAATTTTGTCAATATTAATTTAAGGTTGTGTTTATAATAATGTATGTATTCATTATATGGCTCAAAAAGAATGAGCGCTTGAAATATTCAGTTTCACGCCTTCGCATTGCGCATTCCAAGCTTTGTTCACACGGCTATGCAATATTTATAAAACTTAAATTCGCTTATTTGGTTCAGTAGTGTGAAATATGTTGCATATTAGATCGGATAGTGAATTCTATAGACATTTGTGATAAGATAATGATTTAGAATCAAATGAATCGTGAATTCTTCTTACCTCATACTACTACGTTTTTTTAAACACAGCACCGCAGTATCGCCGACCATTGTCACCATCGTCAGCTGTTTTCACGACTATCATTTTTTTCTTTTATCCAAACTGCCATCAGGTGTTCTTTTGAAGGAGTCACTTTCTAAACTGCCATCTGTTGTATTTTTGAAGAACTGTAATCAAGCTTGGCTCGCCCGGAATCTCGAAGTTCATAGTTCTAGTATGATTTTTTTTGAATATATATATTTTCCCAAACTGTTAAATCCAAAGGTTTAGATAGATGTTTCAAAAGTTTAGGTTCTTTTTCAATTCTATGATTCTCTAATAAACTATGTGCTGCTATAGCTGATTTTTCAATTTCTCCATTCTTTATGTTTCTAAAGTGTTCTTTTTTACGAGTTTCCAAGTTCGTTTTTGTTTTTCATATATATATATATATATATATATATATATATATATATATATATATATACACGCTTTGCAATCATTTTGATAAATTCCAAATTTCAAGATAAATTAAAATTGAATATGGAAAAAAAACCTAAGTTCGTAGTTTATAGGACACGTTGTGTTATGGTAGTTGGTAAGGACAATAATGTAGCTTTTGTGAAATGTCCATCAGAATGGTCAATGATGACAGCAACACGGATGGAAATACACGTCAGATGGGAATCAAAGGGTTAATAATGTACAGCCGTGGCTGATTGTTTATCTAGTCCGCCAAGAGCCGTGGGACACATGTATTAATGATGAACACGGGAGAACCATCCGATGGCAAAAGACGTTTCAGCTACTGAAATGGGTGTGTTCAGTATTTATGTTAGCGCTGTTGTGGTGACCGTGTTTCACAGTCGTACAACAACATGTCGGAATCGACTGGGAGTGATTTTAATTGGGGATGTTGGCCCCAGTGTTTTGTTATTCTGCCTGAGTTGAGGGGAGGGGGGTTGCAGTAGGGGGAGAGATTTATTGCTTTCACGATCGCGGATTTAGAATTGGACCGAATGCGTGGGAGAGATGTTGGAAGAGGTGGGGGCTTGGTTTGATATTAGAGAACAAAGAGCAAGGGATGAAATGGCAGAACTGTAGAGGTTTCAAAATGGGGTTTGATAAATAACTGCGGAGTCATATTATTAACTATAATTGATTTAAAAATAAATCTAAGCGGCTAAGTGTTGGATGAAGATTTAAGTATTTAATTCCGTTCTTTAATTTTCATGTGTCTATTATTGTGCTATCTAATGCGTGTTCTATGAATAGCGTATTCAGTATTTTGTATAAAGACAGTATTTATCAACTCAGGTCAATTGGAATGAGGTGTAAAAGTTCTACAAAACTTTCCCAGATGCCTCTTATTTCAGGCTTCAAGTTTTTGTTTTTTTACGACTACTATAAGTCCACGATACGGGATTTTCGAAACAAAACAGTGTTCGTATTTTAGGATCCTTATATATAACAATTAGTTTGTGTGTATATATATATATATATATATATATATGACAAGGTAAGAAAAATGAATGCCTGGACGGGCTTTGAACCCGGACCTCTGAGTTGATATCTAAGTGCGCTACCACTTACGCTACCAGGAGAATCCAGAACAAACATTTATTTTTCTTATACATATTCTCTATTATTACCAGATGTAGCGGGATATATTTATTTATTTATTTATTGTCCACCGCTGTGGTCTCGAGGTAGCGTGCTGCCTTGTTACGCAGAGGGCCCTGGTTCTTTTCCCTGTCGGGACAGGCTCCTGGGTGAGGATTTTTTCGGGGTTTTTCCTCACCTGTAAGACAAATGTCAAGAGACTTAGGGCGCAACTATCCCTATAATTTTCATGATCATCTCTCACCGATGTGGAAAGCAACGGGAGGCTACCACACCTATGATTACCTAGTAAAGCTGCAAACGATAGCATGAAAGTGCTATGATATGCAGTGAAAGACCTGCCCTCGGGCAGAATTACTACAGATGGATATATATACCTACGTTCGTAGGCTTTCACGCCGGTGATAATTTTTGTTGGAATCGTCTTTTGGGCTAAATAGTCAAGATCTAATTTCAGTAACATTCGCAATTTAGTCTCAGCAGTGTTTTCATATAGAAGCAAGCACAATCTTCAGAACATGCATAACGCTGCAGTCGCTTATTATAAAACTAGATCACAGCCATTTAGCCTGTAAACACGATTTCAACAAGAATCATCACCGCCGTGAAAGCCTTACAAAGTTAGATCTATAGGACCTTTATACAATTCAAATGTTTCATCCATGGATCCTAAAACGTGATATGATCTTGATGTTAAATAGTATTTAAATAACATTACGTCTTGTACTTTTAACATTATGTGGGTTTCAATATGACTATAATTTTTTAATACGGCAAATGTTAATATCCATCTAGATTCTAGATAATCCTTAGTAACTTCTTCAGCATTACAGTGCATTATTACTCGATTTCTCAATTTCGATCATAAAAATTATTAGTGCAGAATTATAGGATAATTGGAAAACTCACACATACAGAGGATGGCAAGCGAAATAATTCAAAATGTATTATTCAATTATCAACTTGCAGGAAGAAGAAACATCGATAAACCTCGTCTCAGATAAAAATAACAGGCACGACTTGAGAAACGGAACGGGCCCCAAAACTCCCATATTGAAGCTGATATTGATGATGATGATGATGATATTGAAGTACTTCCATTAACAAATAATCTTACAGTCGTACAGTATGCTATTTTAAATTCATATATATATATATATATATATATAATATTTCAGTGTACAGAGTTCAAAGTACTCGTATATCTTTACAGAAGCCTATTCAATATTTGCTGTCAGTGTGTGTTAAGAATTATGTTTTCAATACAGTCTATAACCATTATGTTAACTAACTCACTGGCTCTATCGAACCCATAGGGTGATGGCCGAGCGGACATAAGCTCTCCATACATCTCTATCCTGAGATAATGTTTTCCAACCATCCCCTGTATAATCTATTTCCTTCATATCGTGGATAATGTTATTCTCCCACCTCATTCTTGGGCGTTTTCCCTCTGCTTTTCCTACCACAAGCTTCCATGCATCTCTTTCTTTCCTGATATGTGCCACATGTCCTGCCCATCGCAGCCTACGACACTTAACTGGTCTTATTATATTTGACTTCTTATATATATCATGTAGCTCACTATTATGTAGTTTTCTCCATTCTCCTGGCTGTTATGTTCGAGACTTAAACATTGATCTAGTTCGTGAACTACAATGCAAAAAAGATAAATTCTTCTTCTTCTTCTTCTTCTTCATAAACTTAATTTGTAGGATTTTCATCCTTTTATTTCCAAAATCACTCCTCGGAGGAAGGCGTATTGGATGTGCATTCACTGTCTATCCATCTCTTGGCTGGTCTTCTTCTTGTTCTTCTCCATTGGTCTATCTTCTTTAGCTCTTTTTGCAAGTCTGTTTTCTTCCATTATTTCTATATGACCCTTCCAATACATAATTCATTTTATAAATTAAATATTTTAGTTGATATCCACTATGTTGGCTCGCCTGATGACCACGGTGTCAGAGTTCGATACCCAAGGATTTGAAAACTTAGTATGTAGAATTTTCATTCTTAGTGCTAGAAGAGCAATGTTGTACTATTTATAATCATTTCTGATTACACGAGTAGATTACGTGCCGAAAGCTGGTTTTACCTTCATCATTCATACTATTACTCAGGCAGATTACACTGACTCATCTTAAGATTCTACTTGTACACAAATCTCTAAGTACATACCATGTGTTAAAATAGTTTGTAAATTCAAAATAGAAATATAGAAGCCATCCGGTCGCTTAATACTGAAAATGAAGCACACACAATTCAAGGATGGCATTAATATACACACACGAATGTTTTAGTAATTATTTTAATTAGATATAGTCAATGATAGATAAAGCAATATGCCTTAACACCCTGTGGCACGAAGAGCGGTATTACCAGTGACACTCTGTTAATCCCTCTGATAATAAAGCGAGCTCTACATTGTCTGGACTCTGGTCTCATCCTAGGTTTAGTGGAGCAGATATCTGTCGTGTGACCAGATATCCAGATATATTTGTCATTTGTATGCGTAATGAAATATGTTAATAAATAAAGGACTACATGGCGCTTGGCCTATGCCCTACTAACCAATATAGGGCTGACATATGTTCAACATATCGGCCCCCCCAGCCGTTATAAATGGGTTTCCATACCTGGAAAAGCTACTTATTGTAGCTATCCAAATTCCTCATGATGCTGGTTGAGCATCGGTCCCATACTAGCCGAGATTCCGTGAAAAACTTTCTTCCGCCATAGGGACTCGAGTCGATACAAGTCCCGTAGATCTGCACCAAGCTATCATGTTTTAAATCACTCGGCAATGGACGGAGCGAGGCTGTAAATAATTAACAACTACTACGCACGCCGTAGCGTAGTCGTTAAGGCACTGCGCTACAAGCCGGAAGGTCGAGGGTTCAAGTCCCGGTGGGTCAGGATTTTTAAACTGATCCAAACCTTCTGGCAGCATTATGGCCCTGGGGTCGACTCAGCCTCTAACGGCAATGAGTACCAGACGCTTGTTCTGGGGTAAAGGCGGTCGTCACGCAGGGCTGACAACCCGTCTGACATCAAGTGCCGATTGTCTAGAAATAGTGGGAGCCTTAACCTCCCACTACCCAAGGGCCTCCGGAGGCCTGTAGTGGGAATACTTTACTTTACTTTACTTTACATTTCATTTCAATTCAAAAGACCGGCAGTGCATGGATATCACCACAAAATTTCAAACTATCATGATCCTTCAATGGACTGCGTGTGTAAGCTCTGTGATAGAACATGTGAAATATATTAGTTCAATAATATTAATAATAATAATATATAATAATAATAATCTCCAAGAGGAACAATCCGTACAGCATCTACTCTACAGGTGTCCAAAACTACGAAAACAACGGGACGAGATGAAACTGGCGATTGAACTGGAAAAAGCACAATGGCCAGTACCTGAGCAGCAAGTACTATCAAGACACCTAAAGCATTTTTCCAAATTTATTAGAAACATAGACTTTAGCGCCCTATAAACAAATTGTATCACCATAAACAAACTTTGTATATATTGTATATATTGTAAGAAGAGATGGAGGGATCAATTTCTTTCCTGAAAATTGATGATGATGTAAATATTGTATCACCAAATAGGCAGATATCAGATTAACTTAAAGTAATTAACAACATGTAAATAAAAACCATAATGTCAAATTAATTTGATGTAAATTCAAACATAGTATGTACTATTACGCTACGTAATGCTGCTTACTGAATAAAGCCAATTAAAAAAAATAATACTTTATTTTAGCTGGCAGGATTAGGGAACCAACGAATAGTAGAATTATACAAAAATTACATACATATTACAATTTTAATATATTATTAAAATACAGACTAAACAAAATACAATGATGATGTGATCTAATACTAGGGTAATCCTAACAAAACATAGAATATAATAAAATTAAAATTATATTAAATAAAGTAAGTAGCTTCCTAGATGATTATTTATAGAATGTTCTATATACAGTAGTTGTTATGCAGTTAATGTTTTCATTGTGTCGAACTGAAGATATCACTTAATTTGGATTTAAATAGTGGTAGCGATTGGCATTTCCTGACATGACTGGGAAGTTAGTTCTGTCTGTTTAAAGAGAACAAAATCGTTGCTGGTGTACAGCAGGGACCTAAACTAATGCACATTTGTGCACGCTTCTTTCTATTATCATTATAATTTAAAAGACCATACGTATAAAAATTTTGCTTCAGTTTTTTGTGATATCTGTTATTGAATTCTGGACTATGAAACAAAGGAGTCTATAGACTTAATAAGAGACATTTCTGGTTATTTTTAAATATTTTTGTACACAATTTTTTTGTCATTAATTCTACATTCTGTACCAACAAGTAAGTGTTGTTAGTATAGTTATAACTTATTACTTACTTACTTACTCACGGGCACTATCGAACCCGTAGGTTCATGGCCGCGCGGACATACGCTCTCCATACATCCCTATCCTGAGCTAATACTTTTCAATCATTCCCTGTATAATCTACTTCCCTCAAATCATAGTTAATGTTATTCTCCCACCTCATCCTTGGTCTACCAACTGGGCGTTTTCCTTCTGGCTTTCCTACAAGAAGCTTCCATGCAAGTCTTTCATTCCCCATACGTGCAACATGTCCTGCCCATCGCAGTCTACGAGACTTAACTGTTCTTATTATATCTGGCTTCCTATAAAGACCATGTAGTTCATTGTTAAGTAGTCTTCTCCATTCACCTGTCTGTTCATCTCTCTTTGGTCCAAAAATTTTCCTAAGTACTTTATTCTCAAATACTTGTAATCTCCTTTCCTCCCTTAAAGTAAGAGTCCATGTTTCGCACCCATATAACATAACTGGTAGAATAATAGTTTTATATACTGTATTTTCATAAGTAATGCCACGAGTGATTTCCAAATTATCGATAAATTCACGACTCACGAAGTGAGGAGTGAATTTATCTAGAGAATTTGGAAATCAAGAGTGGCATTTGTTAGGACTATTTAACGAATAAAATTAAGCTGTTTACTCACAAATCATTATTTAACTATAGTTATTTTAAAATATTTATATATTTAATGTAAACGGCGATGTTTGAAAACAAATGAGAAACGATAGGTACGCTTCTACTGCTTCATTTGTTTATCACTGCAACCAGATCATACTATTTATTGCCAAAGGAACGCAATATTGTAAGGAGGAGCTTTCTTTAATATGGTAATCATAACACTGATAAATATTTGGTGAAACACGATTCTGATTGGTTGTAAAACAGAAATCATTGAAACGTGATTGGTCATTGACTCCCATTTGGGGCATGAGTTAAATAGTCAGTTTAACGTTTTTTGAAAGGAGTTGGGATATCAAGAGTCTCTGCAATGCATAATAGCACGCATTTCCAGAATTGAGCCTATGTTTAATTTCTTTCTGCATCTCATTCCTATTTGTGATTATTGTTCCCAGGTATTTGAATTCAGCCACTTCCTCAAAATTTCCCTCATTTGTCATTAGCTGTCCATTTCCATTATATAATGAATTTCTACATGTGACCATATATTTAGTTTTATTGATATTTACTTCCAGTCCTAATTTCTTAGTGTTACTCAATAGTGTGTGCGTGTTGGCCTTTAGTCTCTCCTCGCTATCGGCCAATAATACTACATCATCAGCATAAACTAACAGCTTATTAATACCATTCAGTTGTAAGCCTTCCTCATTCTCTAAAGATTTAATGGCATGCTCTAGTACAAAATTAAATAGTAGAGGGGATAGTGCATCTCCTTGCTTCAACCCATTCTGGATTTCAAAAGTGTCCGAAAACTGTTTGCCTACACGCTTATTCATAACAATAATATAGGCCTAATCGTTATGTCAGTCAAATATTTAATTTATTCAAGTCGACGTTTCAAGCTCCTTATGTGAGATCAATTTCAAGACATTTGACATGGTTGTTTATAATACTTAGTTACCATCACCAAATTTAAATGATCAAATTCAAATTTGTAAAAAAAAACACATAATTGTCTTGGTGATTGAAAATGGTCTCTCACAAGGAGATTGAAACGTCGACTTGAATAAATTAAATATTTCACTGATATAACGATTATATTAACTAACTAATTCACTGGCACTATCGAACCCGAAGGTTCATGGCAGCGCGGACATAAGCTCTCCTTATATCCCTATCCTGAGCCAATGTTTTCCATTCATCCCCTGTATAACCTACTTCCCTCAAATCATAGTTCGTGTTATTCTTCCACCTCATTCTTGGTCTACCAACTGGGCGTTTTTCCTCTGGTTTTCCTTCAAAAGCTTCCATGCACGTCTTTCATTCCTTATTCGTGCCACATGTCATGCCCATTGCAGTCTACGAGACTTAACTATTCCCATTATATCTGGCTTCCTATAAATACCATGTAATTCACTGTTATGCAGTCTTCTCCATTCACCTGTCTGTTCATCTCTCTTTAGTCCAAAACTTTTCCCAAGAACTTTATTCTCGAATACTTGTAATCTACTTTCCTTCCTTAAAGTAAGAATCCATGTTTCCCATCCATGTAATATAACTGGTAGAATAATAGTTATCATCATCATCATCTTCATTCATGGATTAGGTCTGTTGACCCGTTCCGACTTCAGCCCATCTCTTTCTAGGTCTGCCCATCAATCCGGCTTTTCTTCTGCTGAAGTTTATGAGTAAGTTATTTTTTACTAGTAGAGGTTACCAGCCTCTAGCCAAACCCCTCTTCCTGGAGGGCAGGGAACTGGAATTTCGGAGTGTTCGTCTCCTAGAGAAGTTGCCTTCACTACGGCTTTGGGGACTTCTCTTCTCCCCACGTAACCCTGTGGACGGGGCCCTACCCAGGTACTACCCACTGGGCGAGTGGGACCTGGAGCTCACAAAAGGGCAGGGGCGCCTACTCCCTGGAGTGGACCTCTATCAAGGGTTCCACTCTGTTACCCTGTAGAATAATAGTTTTATATATTTTCAGTTTAACGTTTTTTGAAAGGAGTTGGGAAGTCAAGAGTCTCTGTAATGCATAATAACATGCATTTACAGAATTGAGCCTATGTTTAATTTCCTTGTGCATCTCATTCCTGTTTGTGATTATTGTTCGTAGGTATTTGAATTCAGCCACTTCCTCAAAATTTCCCTCATTTGTCATTATATTATTGTTTTTATTATCAACTATCAGGGAATAATATTTATAATATTAAATATTCATAATAAATTGTATAATGTCCCTGTTTGAAGTGAGAGGTACAAATCTAACTAACAGTCTTCTTCTTCTTCACTTCCTGGTTTAGGCAAGAGTTGCCTGTTCCGTCTTCACTAATATAACTTCTAACTAACAGTATGGCTTGTAAAACCAATATGTTTAATGCTTTTTCTCAGCCAACTGAATTCAAGGTGTCTCCTCTATTCGGTTACCTAAATCCATCCGAATAGTTTCCTCTTACCTAGACCTATACCGTCCTAATAATCTCAGAGAAATAATCCATCTCGTGGACACATTTTAAAGTCAGTTTCGTCCCGAGTATCTTTGGGAAATGCGTAAGTTCCATCCAAGGATTTTTATACCATTTTCAGTCTGTTCTACCCCGTCATTCCCATCACGAACAGCATATTCCGTCTAATTTTGCAGAAATGGATTGAAATTTTCATTCGTGACATTTTTGACATAAAATGTAGCGGAATTAAATGTGCGATTTTTAGAATATATTATGCTAGAGTAATTAAAATTAGGCCATTTTGATTAGATTGTGGTAAATTGAGTTAAATTAGGTAGGTAGCTACTGGAAGAAACTTATTAGTTTTGGATATAAGGGACGGAATTTACTGAAGACTTTTGCGTAAACATTTATGGTGACAGAACTAATATGGCCCCCTTGATCTTTTCTCTAAGGTGTTTTCAATATTAAGAAAAATGAAAGCTTATCTAACATGACAAGCCAATCTCAATATTCTACACTTAATAACTCTACAATATGTGGACAACTATATAAATATTATCAATTTCTTCACTGTAAAGCTTCCTCCATACTTATTCCTTCAATCAGGTAGTGTAATACATAATATTATTACAGTATTTTATTACTATTACAGTATTTTATTATTATTGCAGTATTATTACTTTCTTCTTCTTCTCTTCATGTGATAGACCTAGCGGTATGTTACGGTCTCAATCCAACGTATGAAGGTTCTGCCCAATGATCTCTTGCCTGGTGGCTGGTAATTTAAGGTTTGACGTGGTATTCTTGTTCTGCTCATTCTTCTTACGTGAGATTTCCAGTTGTTTCTGAATGTTTGCACATATTCCATGATCGATTCTATTTGTAATTCTTTGAGAATCTCAGAATTCCTTTTATTGCCTGTTTTTAAGAAACCTTTGCAGTACGTCTCATAAATTTAATTTCTGCCGTGGTTAGTCTTTGTTCATATACACTGCGAATTGTCCAGACCTCACTGCCGTAACATACGTAATATGGATCTGGCCAGTGTTTTATAACTTCTAGTCTGTTATTATTATTATTATTATTATTACAGTATTATTACATTATTATTATTATTATTATTATTATTACAGTATTATTATTACAGTATTATTATTATTATTATTATTATTATTACAGTATTATTATTATTATTATTTTATTTATATTCCATGTTTTGTTATTGTTAACTAATATTAGACTATATCCGCATTGTGCTTTGTTTAGGCTGTATTGTAACAATATTTTAAAATTGTAATAGTAAAGTAAAGTGATCCCACTACAGGCCTCAGGAGCCCTTGGAGGTTAAGGCTCCCACTTTTTCTAGACAATCGGCACTTTGTCAGCCGGGTTGTCAGCCCTGCGTGACGGCCGCCTTTACCACAGAACAAGCGTGTGGTACTCATTTCCGCTAGAGGCTGAGTCGACTCCAGGGCCATAGTGCCGCCAGAAGGTTTGGGTCAGTTTAAAAATCCTGACCCTACCGGGACTCGAACCCTCGTCCTTCCGGCTTGTATCGCAGTACCTTAACTACGCTACGGCGTGCCCTCAAAATTGTAATAAGTATTTAATTTTTATATGATTTTGTTATTCGCTGATTCAGTGGATGCGAAGGCATCATGGCCTTAACTCTGCTAGCTTAAAAATTATTATTATTGTTGTTAGTTATTATTGTCATTGTTATTATTTTATGATGATTATTATTATTATTATTATACCTTGAGATAAAACTATTATTACTATTAATCTTTATCAAAATTTTTCGCGTGGGATTTCATTCCCTTGGCTTCTCAATGGCCATTATATTAGAAATAGGCTATGTTGTACTCAGTAGACTAATATGCCATCGCAGCTGACCTTACTTTACCGGTGCTTAGATACTGACAAAAAGAACATGTATTGATTATGTCTCTGTTTTCACCGCATGGCTCACTTCTTGTCATTTGTAGTTCAGAGTACAGTTTGATTGATCTCTGCTTAGGCTTTCGTTATGTAAATAATTCTGGTTTAAATTTGAATTGCTTTAAAAATTTAATCCGCCCGTCATGTGGCTGATATGTTGAATATGATATGTGTCGCATACAAGAAATAAACATAATATGACAGTATGACAGAATATTCTGACAGTGAGATGTATGTGAGAGTTGTCCCGCAGGAATGGAATGTAATATTATGGTAACCATTAGTAAATAGGCATCACAAAGAAGAAGAATTCTACCCTTGCGACCTTTTGAAAAATCACCACGTCTTGTAGAAGCAAGCTCCATGAAAATTCATATTGTAGCAGATTTGGTAAAAACCGTGACAACTCCTCTGATTTCTATCTGACACTGAAACTATTGGTAACAGAATTACATAGGCCCTACCTTCTTTTCTCAAGTACGAACTATCATATTACGATAATAATATGTAAGTTATATTATGTACATTCCAAATTTTAGGAACAACTAAAAACGAATAATGTTAACGTTGGGGAAATCATGTTTTGATATATTTTTTCAATTCCATTCTGATTAAATGTTGGAATTTGGAAATTATTTTGCTTTTAATTTCTCCTACGATATTTGGTTTACCGTAGGCCACATTTATTCAACTTCTTTATTCGTTGTTATTCTTCAAACATTAGTTTCATTAGCAGGGCCAAAATGTGTTCTAAGAATACGGGATTGGAATAAAAGGTAATTTCAAAATAATTAAATTAAAAACCTATGTAGGCCTATAATAAAGGGAAATTATTCACATATTTTCAATAAATACAAATCTGGACTTGAAAGGGGTGACTTTTTTGCCCAGAGGCCTGTTTCAGACTTGAGATTCTTTTGTGTGTAGGAAATCTACGACGTGTGACCCATGACTTTACTTCCCTACTGATGGAAGCCTTCGATTTTTACGCTCTCAAAAAAAAATCGATCCCGGACGGGTTTGAACTGGCAAACCTCGGAACCAGAACTTAATAGCCATCAAGTCCACCAGGACCGACTAAAAATAAGTAATACGTCAGATTCTGTATTAATATATCATAAGCATTATAATATCATATCCTCAGCTTGTGTCCAACTCAGGCCGTCGAGGGATGAGATGAAGTACAGATTTGTGAACGATAAGTACGTCGATTGACCACGCATGATAATGAACGAAATGAAATGTATGAAATGAGTATGGAGAAATGGCGAAGTGAAATTGATGGCAGGGGAAAACCGGAGAAACGCAGAGAAAAACCTGCCCAAGCTCAGTTTCTTCTACCACGATACCCACATGGAGTGACAGAGACTCGATTTTCAAAACCCCAGAGGCGAGAGACGAACGTCTAACCTATTGCATCATGGAGCCGCATATCATAAGCATTAACAGTTTAAATAGGCCTATATCTATTTTATTATATAAAACTTTCCTCATTAGAGGATTGCCTCAAGGACAAAGTGATACAGACAATTAATTTTCTAAATTGGTGATATACATTTTGTAAATACATTAAAAAAAATTCAACTTGGCCTGATTCAAGTATACATGCTATAAAGTAGTCTCTATCTATCTTCGGGTTTTTACAGCTGCTGCCGTCTTCCCGTGCCAAATCTCCAAAGCCTACGGTCTTGGGCATCTTCGATGCTTGGCCCTCTAGCTTGCATTACTGTCTTCATGTTTTCCTTCCATGTTAACCTTGGTCTTCCTCTTTTCTTCTTTCTGTTCGGATGCCATTCATATAGTTGCTTCGGCCATCGCTCATCTTCCATTCTTAAAACATGTCCTAACCACTTTAATTTCTTCTCGTCAATTCTTTCAATTATGCTTTCTTCTGCTTCCATTATGTTTCTAATTTCCTTATTTGTGACATGTTCTAATTTAGACTTTTGGCACTTCTTCGTAAATAATCCATTTCTAGAGCTATTAGTCTATTCTTGTAGTACTTATTGATTGTCCATACCTCACTTCCGTACATTGCAACAGATTCCACCAATGTTTTACCAATATATTTTTTTGTGTCTTTCCAAATATGCTTATCCCACCATATGGAATTTAACGATGATATTATTTTGCTACTCAATTCAATTCTATGTTTTATGTTCTCTTTGCCTATACCTTCGATGTTATCCATAATTATTCCCAAATATTTAGTTTGTTTCACTTGCTTTATTTGGATTCCTTCTTCCAATATTAAATTTTCTCTTTCATTGCTATTTGTTGCCAGATATTCTGTTTTTTTTTGTAAATTTATTGTGAGATCCCATGATTCATATGTGTTTTTCAACCTTTTTATCATGAATTCCATATCAAATTTGTCTTGCGCTAAAACCAGTATATAAAATTATAAAGTAGTAATTTTGTAAATATGGTTTCTTAAAATTGAAACTGATCCTCTAATGGCAGCGATGACAATTTTAGAAAGATACACCCTGTCCAAATCTAATTACTGATGTAAAATATAGATTAACCTACATTACGTCATAGCCGGTATGGCTAATGACACAACTAGGAATATGAGCTTCGCTCGAATTAGTAATGTTTTAGGTTTTTGTCAATTTAGATTACATTATTTTTAAGTATTCAACCGATATTTACATTTTTTTGTAGGCAGTGTTTCAGTCATTGAATGTTGAAATGTATTCTATCGTAAACAACAATTGTAAAAGCCAAAATAAAACTTTACTAGAACAAAACTAAAAAACCAACTCTCTGTGGGGTGGAATGATGAATTGTATTGTGAAAATATTTGCAGACTTCCCTTTCACCTAGTTTTGTTTATACGTGGATTTCTGAGAATTTGAATAGCTGTTTATTTCCGGTACCAATTCCTCCCTCTGATTGCATATAGCACTTGAAGCTAGAGGCTAAATGCGAACTGTTAATAAATACATACACCAATATTGTTCTTTGTTCTACATCCCTATGTTTTCTGACCAAAGGATTAACATGTTTGGCCATCATTATTTGGGACGCGTTCAATGGGAAAGCTAAATGTGGTGTAAACATCCGAAGCGCGTATATGGCGCCAATCGTGTGCTGCTTTCGTCCTTTTTTTTAATAAACTGTACGTACATTTTTTTTTTTAATCCTCAGTGCATATGATTTCTGTTTGCTATATATATTGAGCACGGTATATACAATCTGCCTTGTAGTATTATCCTGGTGTAGTTGTACTAGTCTTATCAATATTATCGATCATGATTTAGCCCATGGTTTCAATCTCAATATATATATATATATATCTTAATATATAAAATTTTCGTGTCACGTTGTTTGTTCGCGATGGAATCCTAAACTATAGAACCGATTTTAATAAAATTTTGCAAACTGTGTGCAGTTTGATCCAACTTGAGACTTAGGGTAGTTTATAACTAAATTTATAGTCGCATTATTTTTTATTGCTAATTATTTGTTTATTATTTAAGAAAGAGTTATAATTATCTGTGAGTTCCATACGATTCTAACAGATGGCGGTGTAAGGTAATTTGGTAAGCTAATTGGTTTATCATTTAACAAAGAGAGATCCAGATGGCTGTGCTTTTTGTTGCAACCGCGAATTCCAATTGAATTACAAATATTGATTATTTCATAATTTAAGTGTGTTCAGTATTTATTTCCTTTTCAATATTATTAATTTCGTGTGTAAGTATTAGTTTTAAGTAATCTGGCTGAAAGACAGCAACTTAATTAAAATTTTTAACATATACCTTGGCCACAGCAACGCGTGGCCGGGTAATATATATATATATGCACACGCTGACTGTGTGAAATGATCGTACGGTGGGTAATTTTATAAATTTATTTATTCTTTAATTGATAAAGTACATCTTTTAGGCCAATTTTCCATGGATACTATTTTCTCTTAGGACATTACGAACAATGGAATCACTTTCGATATTTCTGATAGATTTCCTACCGAAAAATAAAAGTCTTATATTATTTATTTTCTTTTCGGAGCTATTTAATTGTTTTGTAGGCTACATTCTGCACAATTCTATTGATAATTTTAGGATCTTCTGCTGTTTCTTTTATTTTTCGGGGTCATTTAACAGTTTTCCGATTAGACATTTTTCTCGCTTGAAGATTAAGAGCGAAATGAGTAATGTCACGTGATCTGTTCTCTCTCCTGCACTTCCTTCCGCGGCCTCTTTGGCCGTACATTTTTCCCCGCCTTCTGCGTAGATAGCCTATTATGAGCAGCTTGTCTACAGATCCTACGGACAGACTATATGTAATATTTTTTTTAATTAGGTGTAATAGTATTTTTTTTATCTTTTTTAACCTGGTTGTGTCGTAGACAAGGCCTTAAGATCTTAACTCTGCCAGGTAAAATAAAGCTATTATTATTGGTATTATCATTATTACTATTATTATTATTAAAGTAAAAGTAAAGTAAAGTGATCCCACAACAGGCCCGGAGGCCCTTGGGGTAGTAGGAGGTTAAGGCTCCCACTTTTTCTAGACAATCGGCACTTTATGTCAGCCGGGTTGTCAGCTCTGCGTGACGGCCGCCTTTACCCCCAGAACAGGCGTCTGGTACTCATTTCCGTTAGAGGCTGAGTCGACCCCAGGGCCATGGTGCCGCCAGAGGGTTTGGGTCAGTTTAAAAATCCTGACCCCAACGGGACTTGAACCCTCGATCCTCCGGCTTGTAGCTCAGTGCCTTAACCACTACGCTACGGCGTGCCCCACTATTATTATTATTATTATTACTATTATTATTATTATTATTATTATTATTATTATTATTATTAGGTATTCAATAGTAGATTATGTAAGATATAAGTAATTAAATTGGTATGGGCATGTACGACGAATGCAAGAAGAAAGGTTACCCAGAAAAACATTGGAATGGTTCCACCTGGAAGAAGGAGGAGAGGAAGACCTCGAAACTCTGGACGCAAGAAATAAGAACTGGAATGAGAACAAAAGGACTGGAGGGCATGGAATGGATGGATAGAGACGAGTGGAGAAGGAAAATAATACTTTAGGCACAGAAGGATGTGTAAACATTAAAAACCTGTATAAAAATAAAATTGTTATTATTATTATTGTTATTATTATTAATGTTATTATTATTATTGTTATTATTATTATTGTTATTATTATTATTATTATTATTATTATTATTATTATTATTATTATTATTATTATTATTATTATTATTATTAACTGGTAGTTTAGTGAATAGTGCAGAATCATTCACGGTCCAGGAGATATATTTTAAAATGTTAGTGGTTAAAGTCACAATATGACTATAGCAACTGAAACTGGCGAAAAGTAACAATAAAAAACCTTATAAACTCCTTAGAAGGTTTTGAGGTTTGGATTGTTGAAATGAAGAACAAACAAATAGTAAGGCCACTAGAACTGTGTAGAAGGAACGTTGTGTGGTGTCGGAATGATTGCGGATTGTATGTGTTGTTGATTAGGTGAACATTGTGGGGATGAAAGTACACCCTTTCCCCCACAATCAGCAATTCACCCTTACTGCTGCCCACACATCACGCTTTGTAGCATGAAACTGTGGGCGTTCGACCGGATTTCTCATTACTCTATATACCCGTCATATTCTGAAGCAAAATTACCTTTGTGTTCGCCTTCTATATTTATAAATGGATTATATCCAGCTTTGAACGTTAGTTTGAAGTTTATTTTTTTCTTTATACTGGCTGTTCAGTTGGTATCAGAAACAGTTTTAGAATTGCCGGAGTTTGAGCCAATAAAAATATCCAAATCACATTATCAAAAATACAGCAAAACTCGCAATTTACGTACTAAGTTGAGTAATCGAAGTGAAATCTAACGCTTGCGTCTCAAACCTATCACAGGGCGATATTAAATACAGATTACTGTTTTCTGTTAAATGAGTAGTGTTTTTTTTATGTAATGCCACCAGTTTGTCATTTCGACATTTGTGGTATTCTTTCATGTCATTAGCGTATTGTAACCCACACCTGAGGTTGGGGAGTAGATACGATACGGCTTCAGAGGTTCAAGCGTCCATATAATAGTAGTCCGATCCGATTGAGGGTTTTTCCACTTTTCAGCGGTTGCCCTTTTACCAGCCGGCTGCTGGCCCTTCACATCCACATGTGTCAATCACAGAGGTAGATGATCAACAGCCAGTGTAGGGGTGACATGTGGTTAGCATGTCGAGTCCCCCAGCCGTTATAGCTGGTTCCTCAACCTGGAGCCGCTACTTATTGTAGCTACCCAATTGTCTTACGATGCTGGGTGGGGCACCGGTCCCATACTGGCCGAAATACCACTCGAACCAGCGCAAGTCTAGCTCTGCGCCAAGGCTTCCTACCTTAACCGCTCGGCTACGGCGCGGGACTAATAGTAGTAAAAGTAAAGAAGTGATCCCACTACAGGCCTCAGGAGGCCCTTGGGGTAGTAGGAGATTAAGGCTCCCACTTTTTCTTGACAATCGGCACTTGATGTCAGCCGGGTTGTCAGCCCTGCGTGACGGCCGCCTTTACCCCAGAACAAGCGCCTGGTACTCATTTCCGTTAGAGGCTGAGTCGACCCCAGGGCCATAGTGCCGCCAGAAGGTTCGGGTCAGTTTAAAAATCCTGACCCCAACGGGACTTCAACCCTCGACCCTCCGGTTTGTAGCTCAGTGCCTTAACCACTACGCTACGGCGAGTAGTAATACTAATAATCATCTTCAAGGTTTGGACCTTTTGGCCCGTTCCGCTTCCCGATGCACAACATGCTACACGTCGTTCTTCCAACGTCGTTTTGGTTCTGTCCAAATATTGCTTTGGGGAGTTCGAATTTATTTAAATGTCCTCGTAACAGGTAACCGCACTACTGGAGAGTAAGTCCAATGGTGGAGCTCCCACCTCAAAGCATTTGAACATGCCTCTTCCGCTTGTCTCGTCTTTATTGAAGCTTGTTCTTTTTTGCCGATCCAACCGATGAAGTCTTCACCCATATCCCTGGGCAGGGGTCCTCGTTATACCTCGAGAGATTGGATCCTTGTTACGCGAGGGGTCAGTTAAGCCCCGCCGTATTGATAGCGTGAAGATCACTATTGTTTAAGTGGTCTTTGGCCCGAGCGGTTGGCCTTGGTTTTGGAGGATGAGTTCCACATTTAAACTTGTTAAAAACACAGTAAACGAAAAATAACATTATTTATTAAAATAAAACCAAACATAAAGAAATATAAGATTAATAACATATAAAACAATTTATTAAAGTCAGCTGAAATCGCCACATTGTCAAACGTCAAAATATTCAAAATATTAAAGTGTTAAAATTCAGAGAGAGAGAAAACAATCATTTTAAAATATTCAACTTTGTTCGTTATTCTAAGTTCTTTGGACCATTTGGTCCCTTATTTAATTCTATTGTCTGAAAATGACCATTACGAATGGTAAAAAAGATTCATATTACCAATGTAGCTGCCTCCCCTGACCGCATCCGGTCCCGCCGCTGTTCTGACTTTTTCCACTAAAAATCCCACCATCCCCTAAAACTAATGGAAACCCTATTTTCTTGCCCCATCTGTAGTAATATTCCTAGTAGTTCATGGCCAAGTTATATAAGGTGTTTTTAACTTCTTATCCTAATGTGTGTCCCGCGCCGTAGCCGAGCGGTTAAGGTAGAAAGCCTTGGCGCAGAGCTACGGGACTTGCGCTGGTTCGAGTCTCCATGGGGGAAGAAATTTTCTCATGGTATTTCGGCCAGTATGGGACCGGTGCCCACCCAGCATCGTGAGGCAATTGGGTAGCTACAATAAGTAACGGCTCCAGGTTGAGGAACCAGCTATAACGGCTGGGGGACTCGACATGCTAACCACATGTCACCCCTACACTGGCTGTTGATCATCTACCTCTGTGATTGACACATGTGGATGTGAAGGGCCAGCAGCCGGCTGGTAAAAGGGCAACCGCTGAAAAGTGGAAATACCCTCAATCGGATCCTAATGTGTTTGGGTTATATAAGTTTTCGTAAGAATTTCCTATTTGGTTGAAACTAATAAGTTGTTTTTGATATTATATAAGATTTCGTAAGTGTGTCTTCATTGATTGAAAAATATATTGATGTGAAATAGACATTTTATAATAATTTTTTCCTAGTTTTTTATCTATAAAACTCGTATGTATATTTTGATGGAGACTTTAATCCGCGTTTAAAGGGTGAATATTTATGCCCTATTTTTCGGTATAATACACATGTATATGTGTCTATCCTTTATCGGCTTTTTTATAGTATGTTATTATTATGGCAGTTAGGCCCTAGTGTTGGCATAACAATCCTTGACAGAACTTAGTCACTAAGATTCTTAGTGCTTACCCCCGCGATGAGAACGTGCCTGCCAAGAATTACCCAACTGTATACAGTTACGGGTTATGCCCCCCCATGTAGAAGTTGGGCCAGGTTAATAACCTTGTCTAAAACCAAGGCTAAATACAGTAGTAATAATAGTGGAAGTTCGGGTAATCTGGACCACTTCTGTTTAAGTGGACCCTGTTAATATCTTTATTTAATTGGTGCTGCCCTGGAACAGAACATATGTTAATTTCTTCCCCTCGTCAACTTTGAAGTGTTCAAGGTCAGTTTATTTTATTCTTTGTGCGAAGAATGGTTTATTTGTGATATTTATGTATGAAAACAACCATTTAAAAGTTTTTCACGCTAAGAATTAATTCTTAATTTCTGCTATTGAATGTTAGAAATGTTGAAAAAAACTCCTAAATATATTACTTAAATGCTGTTTTAATATACTGGCGGGTTTGGTTCGATGTTATGTGACATGGCTGCTGTATAAAATAATTAAAGATAACAAAGGAATTCGGTTAATGTAGACCCTCCACGAGGCGGTTAAAATTGACCTGGGTCCACTTTACACGAATACGTATATTTTATTAATAAGGGTGCTGTATGTAAAATCAATACACTTAATCAATGTTATTTAATATCCTTGTAATTTTACCTAAGCCCAAAGATGGCTGTCTGCAGATGGATGATGTGTGAATGTTACAATCAACGATAATTTTCAAAACATTAGATAAATATCAACGCTTTTTAATTACGATCAGCCATAAATACTTTCAGATTAATTTGTGCCTGTCTGTATAAATTAATAGAGTAACTATACTTAAAATAGTCTAAAGGCCTCTGGAGGTCTATTTTACCGCAATATGGAGTTTAAAATGGACCTTTATTGTAACGTAAAAAAGTTTATAAATTATGAAGATGTTTCCGTATTTGAATAAAACAACAATCCTGTTTCATAGTTATAACACTAATGATCACTGCAATTAAACAAAATTCAAATTCCTTAATCAAAAGGAGAAAAAACAAAAAAAAATCAAAATAGGGCTCTAATTACCCGAAGTTCCTCCAATAATAATGAGGCTAAGGTAATAATAATAATAATAATAATAATAATAATAATAATAATAATAATAATAATAATTCCTTTCCAGGAATAGGTCAATGCGACCTGTTCCGGTCTCAAGTCCATCGTTTCGTTGACCGTCCCAAAGATCATTTTCCATGCGGTTTGTAGGTGTTGATCGTTTTGGATAATCCTGTATTGTCCATTCTGTCTAAATGTTCTTTCCATCTGTATTTGTGCTCTTCTAGTTTGTTGAATATTGAAAATATCTCCAGTTAATTTCTTATTGATTCATTATGTAATCTATCCATGTGTGTACATACTTTTACGGATCTTAAGAATTTCATTTCAGTAGCTTGAATTGTGAGATATATTTTGTTTTGTAAGTACCCAAGATTCAGTCCATATAAACGAACAGGAACAGCCATAATAAAAAAAACCTGAGCTGAGTTTCTCTTCGAGTCTTTCGGAGGATTCTTCTTATGGTGCCACACATCATTTGAGATCGGTTTAATTTATTATGCATATCCCAATCATAGCTATATGTTATATCTGAACCAAGATAGTTAAAGTGTGCTATCTGTTCTATTATTCCATTATTGATTACTATTTTTTGCTCTGATTGGCACTTTGCCCTGAAAAGCCACAATTTTAATTTTGAGGTTGAACGTTTAAGATTATAATAGAGTCCTAATTGATTCAACGTGTAAATCATGCTCTGACTTCTGTATAATTACCAGATCGTCTGCATACATTAAAATATTCATAGAAATGTCCAATATAATAATAATAATAATAATAATAATAATGATAATAATAATAATGATAATGATGATAATAATAATGATAATGATAATAATGATAATAATAATAATAATGATATAATAATGATAATAATAATGATAATAATAATGATAATAATAATGATAATAATAATGATAATAATAATGATAATAATGATAATAATAATGATAATGTATTTAAACTGGCAGGGTTAAAGTCAAAGGACCCTACATTCCACTCAACAAGTGACGTAATATGCACAAAAATAATATATTAATTTAATTAAATCTCCTACTAACAATTAAGATACTCCCAGAATGAAAACACACTTAAAATATAACAGTCGTAAATACTACAGTAGTTACAACTACACGAAGACTATAAATAACACTGTCAACATGACTTTGTCTCGTAAGTACCAATAGTTTTACTTAATGCAGATTTTTTATCGTGTTTTCATATATGTATTGGGAATTTCTCCATCGCCCACAGTTTTTTATTTCAATTTCAATTAATGTATTTAATTAATTATTTTTAATAAACGTTTTTTCGTCCATTTGTCCATTGTAAAATAAAACGGGGAACACTTTGATCAGGAGATTTCAGCTATGGAAAAGAGATATCAAGGCAAATGGAATCCTAATATGCTGGCCAATTATTGTTGGACCATCAAGAGGGATGCTCCACAGGCGAAATATAGCAGAAAATCGTCGTTTCTTATTTTCTAGGTAATCCGAATGTTCGAATATTGTGTAGTTACGAATATAGAACATATTAAAGTGTTGGAAATTATAAATGTCTGTCTCTCGGAAACCATGCGTGATGGAGAAAAATCGATACCATATTTGAATTCAGGAGAAAAATACTATCAGAATCACATATTTTTCTTTCTGAGACAAAAAAAAAAGTTTCATTTTTGTTGCTCAGTGTAATTTGTGATTTATGATACCCTTGGTATAACGATAATAAAGTGACATTAGTTTGAGAGCTTTCAGAAATTTCTACTTAAAATAGGCTATTGAACGGAGGTCCTGATTTCCACTAGTAGCGACTTTCTATATCGGAGAAGTGAGACAACGAAAGAAAAAGAATCGCTAGATCCGAGATGCACTATGGCACATAGGTTTAATGTTTAATTGATCTGAGATCTAGCGTGGTCGTTATTATTTGGGGATAAAAGATAAATGAGAGGTGATATATATGCGGTTAAAATAATACAGAAGAGAAATAAATTAAATTTTTTAACTAACTGAGTGGAAAGGGATATTTGCTATTAAATAAATTACCATCATCATCGTAGTCCATTAACGAGTTTAGGCCATTTGTAGACCTGATTCGGCCTCAATAGAAACACCATCCAAAATTCTTTTGAGTGGAAGTCCTTGTCTTCTTCTTCCTGTTTGTTGATAGCTTAACATATGCTTGGGTATCCTGTAATCCTCAATTCGATGAACACGTTGCATCCATCTTGACTTACAATCAAAAATAGTGTTTTCTGAATGTTTCATCAGTAATTATTCTAAGATGTCTTCACATTTTTTATGATCCTTCAAAGATCTAAGTTCAGCAGATCTAAGTCTCTGTATATCCTTCTGTTTCAATGTCCATACTTCGCTACCGTACAAAAGAGTTGGAAGAGACAGTGTTTTATACAGTGTTGTTATTATTATTATTATTATCATTATTATTATTATTATCATTATTATTATCATTATTATTATTATTATTATTATTATCATTATTATCATTATTGTCATCATCATCATCATCATCAATAATTCGGTAAAGGATTTTTATGTACTAAAATTTAAGATTGCAACGAGAGGTAACATTGTGACTTTTGTATTGGTTTCTCACGAAAACAATTGAATACTATATACTATCTGTATTGCATCTTAACTTGTACAACAAAAGTCCTTCCCCGGAGTTCATTATCGTCGTCAGGTTCCAGAATTTGGCGTATTATTCTGTTTCGGATAATGTATTATTATTATTATTATTATTATTATTATAGTCTATTATTTGATATTGTATGAAGATCTGACTGTTTTCATTAATATGCAATTATATAATAGAAGTCCACCGCTGTGCAGCAGGCCCGGGTTCGATCCCCGGTCGGGGCAGTTTTCTGGGTGAGGTATTTAATCGTGGTTTTTCCTCACCTGTAAGACAAATGTCAGGAAAACTTTAAGGCCCAAACGGTCCCCGAAATCATATAACCATCATCATCACCATCATCATCCTTCACCGGCGTGGAAAGCAGCGGGAACCTACCACACCTACAATTCCCTAGTAAAGCTGCAAACATAGCATGAAAATGCTATGATTGCAGTTAAGGACCTGCCTTCGGGCAGAATTACTGTGGATGGATGGATATAACAAAAAATCTCCAGCTCTAATTATATAAAATATGTAGTAGAATTCATTCTAAAGTCAAATAAATAATTAATTAAAATGCCATAAAGCTATAAAAATGATATCGGGGAGGTGGGAGTATATGAAAGTTAACAATAATATATTTGCCAATGGAGATCCCAGTTATCTTCAAATAATTCATTGACTAATTAATAGTGTATTTGTTTTAACTAATTACCAAATACTAATTAGGTCGATGTATAATTCAGTCTAATTTTTAACATCGAATTTCTGTCATTGAAATGAATGAGTTATAATTAAAAGACTTGTGCTGAATATTTGTTTCTCGTTCTCTCTCTCTCTCCTTTTGGCAAATTTTAATCTTTATATTTACTGAGGCTGAAAAAAAAAGTGCTGGGAAAAATTGCTTTTGTATATTAATTTTCTCGCTTACTTTTGCTTATTTGACTTTAATTAAATTTCTGCCAACTTTAAACTAATGCATGTATTTTCATGGCAGTGGAGTTGTATCGTTCTTTGTTCAGAGAAGCAATATTCTCTTCAGTACTCTCGGTGTTGTAGTATATTTCTGATTTCACTCGCATATGTTATCAATAACACTTGCTGGAGGTTAAAATCCATTACAGTTGACTGAATTTGGAATCAGGATGCAATAAATTGTAGCGATTGTTCAATAAACTACTGTGCGTCCAAACAATGAGACGGTGTGGCGATTGCTCAGTTTTTAAACATTTTCCTCGATTGTGTAAAAACCACTTCCCAACCTCACATACAAAGTAATATACTATAACAAATGAATAAGGAAATAAGAATACTGTAAAAATACATTAATATATAGGTAAAAAACAATAATATTTAGACTAAACTTTAACAATAATACATAGGCTAAAAATGAACAGAAATACGTGATTGGATATAGATAACTTCTTTAATGTTTTGTTTAAATTGCTTCAAAGATGGTAACGACATAGAAGATTGTTGCGGAAAAATTATTCCAGTCATCTATGATCTTATTTAAAAAATAAAGTGATCCCACTACAGGCTTTAACCCATTCGCTTCAGGTTCAAATGTTCCATGCGTTTCTCCAGAAACCGGATTTAAGTTCCCGTAAATTATGTTTTTTATTTTCAGACGGGGCACGCTGTAGCGTAGTGGTTAAGGCACTGCGCTACAAACCGGAAGGTCGAGGGTTCAAGTCCCGGTGTGGTCAGGATTTTTAAACTGACCCAAACCTTCTGGCGGCACTATGACCCTGGGGTCGACTCAGCCTCTAACGGAAATGAGTAATAGACGCTTGTTCTTGGGGTAAAGGCGGCCGTCACGCAGGGCTGACAACCCGGTTGACATCAAGTGCCCATTGTCCAGAAAAAGTGGGAGCCTTAACCTCCTACTACCCCAAGGGCCTCCTGAGACCTGTAGTGGGACTACTTTACTTTACTATTTTCAGACATTCAAAACTAGCAAAAGGTAACGCTACTTCAGATTACAATTAGGATGAAGGCGAAAACTGATTCTTCTAGTATTCATAAATGTTAACAAAAGGTTACCATGCTAAGGGATGTACAAAATATTGAAAAATATATAGCCTACCAGCAGAGTTAAGCGAGTGCACCTCGTCTTCTGAGGCGAATGGGTTAAGAGGTCATTGGGGTATAGACAATCGGCATTTGATGTCAGCTGGGTTGTCAGCCCAGCGTAACGGGCGATTTTACCCCCATAACAAGCGTCTGGTACTCATTTCCGTTAGCTATAGTCCTATTTACTTACTTACTTACTCACTGGCACTATCGAACCCGTAGGTTCATGGCCGCGCGGACATAAGCTCTCCATACATCCCTATCCTGAGCTAATGCTTTCCAATCATTTCCTGTATAATCTACTTCCCTCAAATCATAGTTAAGGTTGTTCTCCCACCTCATTCTTGGTCTACCAAGTGGGCGTTTTCCTTCTGGCTTTCCTACAAGAAGTTTCCATGCACGTCTTTCATTCCCCATACGCGCAACATGTCCTGCCCATCGCAGTCTACGGGACTTAACTGTTCTTATTATATCTGGCTTCCTATAAAGACCATGTAGTTCATTGTTATGTAGTCTTCTCCATTCACCTGTCTGTTCATCTCTCTTTGGTCCAAAAATGTTCCTAAGAACTTTATTCTCAAATACTTGTAATCTCCGTTCCTCCCTTAAAGTAAGAGTCCATGTTTCGCACCCATATAATATAACTGGTAGAATAATAGTTTTATATATTTTCAGCTTAAAGTTTTTTGAAAGGAGTTGGGACATCAAGAGTCTCTGCAATGCATAATAGCACGCATTTCCAGAATTGAGCCTATGTTTAATTTCTTTGTGCATCTCATTCCTATTTGTGATTATTGTTCCTAGGTATTTGAATTCAGCCAATTCCTCAAAATTTCCCTCATTTGTCATTAGCTGTCCATTTCCATTATATAATGTATTTCTACGTGTGACCATATATTTAGTTTTACTGATATTTACTTCCTATAGTCCTATTTACTAAAGTAAATATTCGTATATCCGTCCTTCGTTTCCTGGTTCTAATTTTGAAAATATGATTGTTCCTGCCGCAATATGTGTGTTTTTCCAACCGAGTGCAATACACTTAGATTGGATTTGAAGAGGTTTAACTTTGTCACATTTTTTTCCAACTCTTCATGAATTTAGCTGCCGCCTTCGTTACTCTGTCTATGTATTAATGAACATAAATAATTAACATTTCACTGATTTTTTTACGTTTATCATCAATCAATGAGACCCAGATATAGGACCTAGAACAGACGGATGCTTTGCAATGAGTAATGTAATAGTATATTACGATGCGAGGTTGGGAAGTGGTTTTTACAGAAACGAGGAAAATGTTTAAAAACTGAGCGATAGCGTGGTTTCTAATTTTCGAGCTTGTGTAAAACGCTTCATAAACGTCCGTTGTACGTTATTTTTTGCACGATGGTGTTTTCAAAATAATAAATAATAGTAAAATAATAACATCTTTGTTGGAAATATTTGCGTTCATTATAAACAACTGACTAACGTCAACAGTGTAGGCAATGCTTATTAGTTGAAACAACAGGAGGCCATGAGACCAACTAGTGATAACATGGCAGCAAGTACGTATTTATTGTTTTATGTTATTTCAAATAAAATTTCAATTGGTTTAGAATGCAGTGATTTGTTTTTATAATGTATATTAACACTACCTTTTGGATATATTTTGTATATACATTGTACGTAGTATACATAGAGGGCAGTGGTTTTACTTCCCACACGTGGTTTGTAATATGTAATACTACAGTAAAGTTATTTTATTACAATATAGTTATTTAGATTGGCAGTCCCGAAATGTAGGAAATTGAACTTTTAATCATGGTCGCCATTACTGTAAGTACGATAAAACGCACTATCGCGCAAAAATATAATAATAAGCTATTAATATTCTTCTTCTTCATGATTTAGGCTTATTTACTAGCCTGTTCCGGCTCCAAATTGCTGCTCTTTCCAACTTTTCCTTTGTCTTCCCGAACTTCTTCTTCCTCGTGGTGAATAGTTGTATGCTGCGTTTGGTATTCTATTCTCAGTCATCCTTGCCAGGTGTTCTTTTCAGTTTGTTCTGTATTTCTCTATTGTTGAGTTTAATTCCTCTATTTTTAGTTGTCTTATTTCTGTGTTATGTTTTTGTCTGTTCTTTGATATCCTGCTGTTGGTCTGAGGAATCTCATTTCAGCAGCTTGTATCCTGGCAGATTTTATTTTGTTATATTTTATTTTATTTTATAACAAAATAAGCTATTAATCATTTTTTATCCATTGTAATTAAAGTTATACAGAAACTATTAAGTAATAACAGCTATTTTGGCAGAGGTTATATTAAATAAATTAATTTTGCCTACTCCATTATTCATTTATTTACCTATATAATTAAAATTGATGGTAATTTTTCTTAGAGATAAACTTGAAGGTATTTTAATCAATGTTAAAGCAAATAAGAATTTAGATTTATTTTAAATAATTCTAATGGTCGGTTTCCCCAATTTCATGTAATAGGGAAAAGGCAAAGTAACTTGGAATCGAAGATGAAATTTGAAGAAAATAATTAAATTGTGCAATAATTTCCAGTATTAGGGATCAAGCCATCATAATTCAAATAAAAGTGGAGAATATTCATTTGATGCAGATATTATAAACACTCTGCAGTCTAATGATATTCTGTCACGAAACTTGATATATGAGAGAATTATGACTGAAGAGTATTAAAAATGGACCATTTGTAGTTTAGGATAGTGCTTAACAGCGAAATGAAATTTCAGTTGTTCTCTGGAGGCGGGACTGAGTTGATTAAGTCCTGTTGCTCACCCCATGGGACAGCCTCATGATGAGTCCGAGACGTGTGTAGAATGACGAATGACTAGAGAGAAAGATAAAAAAAGGCTTTCTCTATCTTCGCTTGTCCGCAATAAAATTGTCTTGAAAGTTCATTGGATAACATACGACTTTCTATCTAAAAACCATTAATCCTCTCATAGTGGCATTTTGTGACGTTGGTACAACTACAAATGATTAAAAACTACTTATTGAAACATGGGACTAGGGTTAGTATATATGCTATCATAGTATACTGTTGAATCGATATATATATGGTCCACCGCTGTGGTCTCGAGGTAGCGTGCTGCCTTGTCACGCAGTAGGCCCGGGTTTGATCCCCGGTCGGGGCAGTTTTTCTGGGTGAGGTTTTTATCGGGGTTTTTCCTCACCTGTAAGACAAATGTCAGGAAACCTTTAAGGCCCAAACGGTCCCCGAAATTATATGACCCTCATCATCATCGTCATCCTTATCATTATCATCATCATCCTTCACCGGTGTGGAAAGCAACGGGAAGCTACCACACCTACATTTCCCTAGTAAAGCTGCAAGCATAGCATGGAAATGCTATGATTGCAGTGAAAGACCTGCCCTCGGGCAGAATTACTATGGATGGATGGATATATATGTAATTCTTCTGTACTTGTGTCTGATTGGGTTCACTCGATAGTTAGGTTCACAATTAGACCCTCTAAAACCATTAGGCGTATGAGTTCACAGGAAGTGAACATTTAAAAATCGCTCACGCAGTCAATTTTTCACAACAAACTCAGTAAATTCTATTAAAATAATCCGATGTAGGTATTATCCAAAAGTTATCGAAATATCCGTATATAAACTTACGCATACATGGTTACAGTACTGACACTCATAACTCAGACGTAAAAACACCCTGCATTTATATAAACCGAAAATTGGGCCCATTAGAGGTAGGAATTCATCTGAAGTGAAAATTTAATGTGTTAATCCAAATACGTTACAGACGAGCAGAAGCAAAACGTACTTAATTTTAAAAAAAGTGTATACGTATGTCGCAAGTCATTGAAAATGTTTTTTTTTTCGAAAATTCGATAAATGTCCACTATTTATTTAGTACTGTAGCATTGGTCATTTAACCTACGATGCTACCTTCGTTTCCTGTACGTTTAAATTGTTACATACATATTGAGGATTATCATATGTCTTCATTAAACCCCAGCCTTGAACTGTCAAATTTCTTATTATGCCGACCCAACTCAGAATTGCTGTCAAAATATAAGAGCTAAAAAACCAGCGGCGTGGTGGTTCCTTGCCTCTTGTCCCGAGAATCGCGGTTCATACTCCGCCGGGGTCGATGGATTTTTAGAGTGGGAAAAAATCAAGGTACAGTTCCTTCAGGAGGGTTTTAAGCCGTGTATTTAGAATCTGAAAATTTTCGGGCTCGTAAAAGAATCTCAAGGTTGAAAACGCTTACTCTGAGCAAAATTTAATAGACTTTCTTCCATCCAAATAGTACCTTAGAAGCTACTAGATGTCTCATTTAGGCCACATGCTGTGACCACATGTCACTTAAGACATGTAGGGAAATAAGCGTAACCAAATCAGATTCGTCAAGAAACCCCAAAGGGGTGTTGAGGATATACTTAATGAAGTCAAAGAGAGAATATTTAACACCTCTAATAGATTTATTGATTATATAAAGTGTTAGTTGAAGAAACTTGGATGCAGGACAGAATCATAGGAATGTTGAATTCGATAGATTTTAACGTATAAATAAGGGGAGTGATAATAAACAAAGAAGGGGGAAGTAAAGTAAAGTAAAAGTAAAGTGATCCCACAACAGACCCGGAGGCCCTTGGGGTAGTAGGAGGTTAAGGCTCCCACTTTTTCTAGACAATCGGCACTTCATGTCAGCCGGGTTGTCAGCCCTGCGTGACGGCCGCCTTTACCCCCAGAACTAGCGTCTGGTACTCATTTCCGTTAGAGGCTGAGTCGACCCCAGGGCCATAGTGCCGCCAGAAGGTTTTGGTCAGTTTAAAAATCCTGACCCCACCGGGACTTGAACCCTCAACCTTCCGACTTGTAGCGCAGTGCCTTAACCACTACGCTACGGCGTGCCCCAAAGAAGGGGGAAGTATCCGGGATAATTATATTGTTATTAATACGGTATAAAAATGGGTCCAGGCAAGTTGAAATTGTGCGTGTAGAAACGGAGAGGGTCGCATGTATTCATCTGAAATGGGAAAGGGGGTTACTTGATTTATGTATCGTTTCGATTCTATGCCCAAGAATTTGCTTGTTCTCTCTTTGCGCTTGACCCCCTACGTAAGAGATCCCAAAATGCCAATATCTTACTATCTACCTGAAAAATCTCTCTGGTAACAACTGTTGGTCTGTCTTTTAAAATTTCATAATTTGTTGCCTATTTCCCTCCTCATTGCATAGAAGACATAATTTAATACCACCTTCGCTTCTTAAATTATGGGTCATCCATATCCTTAAGTGGAACCTTGCAATAGTACTTTTACGATTCCCTCCAAATTGTCTATATACCTCTCTTGCCTAGGATTGAGGTTGTGTAGGTCGGGAGAAATGGAAGAGGATATATTATGGTTCGGAAACCTGTGTCGTCACAAAAACACTCCTGATGTTAGTACTACACGTACTACTGCAATTATTATTACTACTGCATCTACCACTATTGAGAAGCAGATATTAAAAGGAATATGTGGAGGTTGAGTAGATCAGGAGAATTTGAAGAGGATTTTTTTTTTTTGGTTGGGAAACTTGTTTATCACAGAATTATTCGTGATACTTCTACTAGTACTATTATTATTATTATTATTATTATTATTATTATTATTATTAGTATTATTATTATTATTGCTACCACTATTACCATTGCTACCATTATTATTATTATTATTATTATTATTATTATTATTATTATTATTATTATTATTATATTATTATTATTATTATTATTGCTATCATTATTCTTATTGCTACCATTATTATTATTATTGCTACCCTATTACTATTGCTACCACTATTACTATTGCTACCACTATTACTATTGCTACCACTATTACTATTTCTACCACTATCACTATTTCTACCACTATTACTATTGCTACCACTATTACTATTTCTAACACTATTACTATTGCTACCACTATTACTAGAGCTACCACTATTAATATTGCTCAGACTATTACTGTAGCTACCACTATTAATATTGCTACCACTATTACTATAGCTACCACTATTAATATTGCTACCACTATTAATATTACTACCATTGTTACTATTGCTACCACTATTAATATTGCTATAACTATTAATATTGCTACCACTATTACTATAGCTACCATTATTAACCCATTGAAGACACGTTTAAAGCGCCTGGTACGTTCACTGGAAACCCATTTAAATCACCCCAGCGCTGCACTGGGTTTTAAATCACCCCAGCGCTGCACTGGGTTTTAAATCAGAATACCCAGACCATGCGTTCTGCGTCCCAGAACTTATGAATTTCAGATAGTTTGTTTACCCCTGTTTTTTCTTGTAGTATTTTGTACTTTTAAGAATTGCAAAGGAATGTGGCTGCTTACAACCCTCTTTTGTGTAATTTAACCGTTACTTATTGTTAGTTTGAAGGCTGTGAAAGTTGACAAACCTTTCAAAAACCGTCCTTTACTAACATTCCTTGGTCATTAAATTTGAAGTAAACATGAATAATATGTTCTAACAGGAACTGTAAAAATAAAAACAATATACAATACAGTATATTATAAAAATAAATGAAATTAAATATATAAAAGTATAGACCTATAGGCCTACATTATCAAATCATAGAATGTTCTTCTCAAATTATCGATAATGTAAAAAAGCAATTTTTCTGTATTGTATTCTAGAATACATTTAGCCTTTGTGAATTTTTCTTCTTGTTATCGGCCTTTATTCTTCCATTGCTTCTTACTGGTGACAGTGATGTCGGCATTTTCGTGTTTGGATGATAATAATAAACGTATTTCCTATCTTTCCACTTCAATGCAGGAAGTCTACGACTAGATAATGTTACCTCCCTTTTTTTTTTAATTTGATGTTCACTAAATCCATAGGTATGTTTCTTCTGTTAGATTTTACTGTCCCTAATATGTCTCTCGTCTATTGAGCTCTAAAAATAAATTAGGAGAACACGAGTTGTCTAATTGTAATGTGTAACCTTTGTCCACGAACGGATTTGCTAATTCTAGGACTACACTCTAATTTACAGTAAAATCTGAATTTTCTGGTGCATCTCATTCAGTGTTTATTTGGATCATATCCCGAAGAGGTCTCGCACAATTTCTAATATTTTATTCCAAATCGTGCCGTTTTATTCCGATTAGAGATTTTGAACTGGTCGTAAGCCAATATACTTCGTAATTTCGTAAGAGATTTTTCAAGTGAAATGTCTTCACTTAGAACATACAAGGACAGAAATGTTGTATTCAAATACTCTACAGCAGGACTAATTTTTAAATTCTGTCATCTCTAATTACGGATTCATTGTCTTTGAAGTGAAGAAACATCGAAATTAGAAATAAACTTTTGAAAGGCACAGTTTTGCTGTAAATGGGCATTTATAAAATTGGTCTATTGTTCCAGAACCGTTTTATGTTAGGTTTTATATCTTGACTTATAGTGTAAAATAGGCCTTCACTTCATCAAGGGTGTTTCTAAAAAAGTTATATTACCAGCCATGATATTCGAAAAAAAACATTGAAACTACATATATATATTACAGTAATAAGTATCTAAAAAGTAAATTATTCTATAAATTATTTCTATAGAATATTCTACAATATACTAGTCCTACATATATGCTTTATATAAACCTGCAAAACATTTTACAGACGGCGAACAGAAAACTTTAATCACTAAAGAGAGAGCCATCTTCTTATAGTGGTGGGATTTAACACAATAACGAGTGTAGGTCGTTGTTGAGCTGTTTGGCCTTTCTACCTGCTCACGAGGGAGACTCGTTAAAAGTCTCCAATGGGTTAATATTGCTACCACTATTAATATTGCTACCATTGTTACTATTGCTACTTATATTAATATTGCTACCTCTATTAATATTGCTACCACTATTACTATAGCTACCATTATTAATATTGCTACCACTATTAATATTGCTACCATTGTTACTATTGCTACTTATATTAATATTGCTACCTCTATTAATATTGATACCACTATTAATAATGCTATAACTATTAATATTGCTACCACTATTACTATAGCTACCATTATTAATATTGCTACCACTATTAATATTGCTACCACTATTACTATAGCTACCATTATTAATATTGCTACCACTATTAATATTGCTACCACTATTACTATAGCTACCATTATTAATATTGCTACCACTATTAATATTGCTACCATTGTTACTATTGCTACTTATATTAATATTGCTACCTCTATTAATATTGCTACCACTATTAATAATGCTATAACTATTAATATTGCTACCACTATTACTATAGCTACCATTATTAATATTGCTACCACTATTAATATTGCTACCACTATTACTATAGCTACCATTATTAATATGGCTACCACTATTAATATTGCTACCACTATTACTATAGCTACCATTATTAATATTGCTACCACTATTAATATTGCTACCATTGTTACTATTGCTACTTATATTAATATTGCTACCTCTATTAATATTGCTACCACTATTAATAATGCTATAACTATTAATATTGCTACCACTATTACTATAGCTACCATCATTAATATTGCTACCACTATTAATATTGCTACCACTATTACTATAGCTACCATTATTAATATTGCTACCACTATTAATATTGCTACCATTGTTACTATTGCTACTTATATTAATGCTACCTCTATTAATATTGCTACCACTATTACTATAGCTACCATTATTAATATTGCTACCACTATTAATATTGCTACCATTGTTACTATTGCTACTTATATTAATATTGCTACCTCTATTAATATTGCTACCACTATTAATATTGCTACCTCTATTAATATTGCTACCACTATTAATATTGCTACCTCTATTAATATTGCTACCACTATTAATATTGCTACCAGTATTACTATTGCTTTTGCTATTAGGCCTACTGTCAGTATATCTATGCCTACTGTATTACCATTTCTACAATTCTTCCCCTTACTATTGATGTTATTACTACTAGAGTTAGTATTACTACTACAATTTTTATTACTAGTACTATTACTAATAAATACAAATACTGGGAAATATATTTTTTTTTACATTACAGATATTGAGAAGATGTTAAAGTACTAAGGTATATGATTTAAATACTTGGTTTTTATCTTTTTTTGTGATCCAAAGTACCCGCTATCTAAATATCGGAAAATTCTTTTTAACAACATTGTGTATAAAGATATTTGAACAATTACTATCTAGGAATGCTTTAATTTAACCGTGTGAATATTTGGCGAGGTATTGAGAGAATTTCTGGAATTGAAAGGAAATATTTGATGTAAGATGAAACAGAAGAGGGGGAAAAAGGAAATTCCATAACAAGGGAGTCTGTTGATAAGAGCTGTGTATCGCATGGATTGAAGTACTCTAGAATTCTCAACACGCCTAGCTATGTTTGTAGTACTGTATCTGGTTTTAAAGCCAGCCAGAGCTGAAAGCATTGCTGCTGTCAGGAGTGCAGATTCCCAGGAGAGAGAGAGAGAGAGAGAGAGAGAGAGAGAGAGAGAGAGAGAGAGAGAGAGAGAGAGAGAGGACACATTTCTCCGATCAACACAAGAGTCACACAACGATTACATTCACATGGCAAACAACATGTGGTCCGTAGACATTTCCATTTGGTTACTTTCACACGAGGATCATAAACAATGTAAATTCCATATTTATTTAGAACCGGGTATTGATAATTTTGGATTATATATATTATGTGTGTGTTTTATGGACAGTGAAGCATACGCGAAAATGTCATAAAAGGCCAGTCATCAACGACGCTGTTCACTTTGATTGGCCAATAACGTTAATACTTTACTTGCCCATCTTAACGCTGACTTCGCCATCCTAACGCTTACTTGCCCATCTTAACGCTGACTTTGCCATCCTAACGCTTACTTGCCCATCTTAGCTCTGACTTGGCCATCTTAACGCTGACTTGTCCATCCCATCGCTGACTTGCCCATCTCAGCGCTGACTTGCCCGTCTCGGCGCCGTTTTTGCATTAACCACTCGGCTATGGCTTGGCGCAGAGCTACGGGACTTACTCTGGTTCGAGCCCCTTGGGGGGAATAAATTTTCTCATGGAATTTCGGCCAGTATGGGACCGGTGGCCCCCAGCAACGTGAGGCATTTGGGTAGCTACAATAAGTAGCAACTCCTGGTTGAGAAAACCAGCTATAACGGCTGGGGGACTCGACATGCTGACTACATGTCACCCCTTTACTGGCTCGATGTTAGTCTACCTCTGTGATTAACACATGTCGATGTAAGGCCAGCAGTCAGCTGGTAGGCCTAGGCCTTCTAGGCCTGTCGCGCTTGGAGTCGGAGACCAAATATTAGCAGAAAAGAATATATCCAGAAGAATTTATGGAACGAAAATGGAGAGCGTAAATTAAAAACTAATGAATTGTATCGAAATCCATATTTAATTTGACTTTTTAACTCATGCCCCAAATGGAACTCAATGACCAATCACGTTTCGATGTATCCTGCTTTACAACCAATCACAGACGTGTTTCACCCTATATTTATCAATCAAGTTTATCATATTAATGAAAAGTCTTCCTTTTTTAATATTCTGAGCAGGTTATAGCGTTATTTTGCAGTGGCTGACACTCTAAGAAATACGGCTATCAGATTGTATATATAGTGCACGAATGTAAACAGATACTGCTTGCGGTATATAATAGAAAAAACATTCATAGTAATTGATTATACCACAATAAAAAGAAACCACTGTTTGCACTTTCTTGAACGTATTATTTACGTGCCAGAAAAATATAATTTACATCATAGGACATGAGAAATCAATTAATAACCTATAATGTTGGTTATAAACAGTTTGATATGTTTAATTTTTTTTCTCTAGGGTGCATTCTTACAATATTGCGATTCTTTGGCAATAAATAATGTGATCTGGTTGCAGTGATGAACAAATGAGGCATTGCAAATGTTTGTCATTTGTTTTTAAACACCGTCGTTTACATTAAATATATAAATATTTTAAAGTAACTATATTTAAATAGTCCACCACAATGGTCTCGAGGTAGCGTGCTGCCTTGTCAAACAGCGCGCCCGGGTTCGATTCCCGGTTGGAACAGGCTCCTGAGTAAGGTTTTTTCGGGGTTTTTCTTCGCCTGTAAGGCAAATGTCAGGACGCTTAGGGCTCAACGATCCCCGAAAAATCATCCGGTCATCATTATCATCTTTATCATTATCACCATCATCCTCTACCGGTGTGGAAAGCAACGGGAAGCTACAACATCTACATTTCCCTAGTAAAGCTACAAAGCATAGCATGAAAATGCTATGATTGCTGTGAAAGACCGGCTCTCGGGCAGAATTACAATGGATGGATGGATATTTAAATAATGATTTGTGAGTAAACAGCTTAATTTTATTCGATAACAAATACCACTATTGATTCCCAAATTCTCTAGATAAATTGGAAATCACTCGTGGCACTACTTACGATAAATTCATAGTTGAGGAATAAGGTGGTTGGGCTATGTTCAAAGGATTGAAAAGGGATCACTGTTAAGTAAGGTATATAAAGGAAATACTGGTGGACGTTATATCATTACACCAAAAAAAGAAATTGTTTAAGACTTTATAGAGGACTTGAAGGAAAATAGAATCAAATTTTGGAGAATTCGTGCCCAGGATAGAATTTCATTTGTGCGGCGGTTCTGCTCCTACAAGGTCTGTAACGCCATAGAGACGAATACAGGCTGTGTCAAGATCTCGCATCACGATATGCCCTTTATAATGGTATGTTCCAGCACTCATTACCTGAACAGACAGCTATATAAGCTGCATGTCTGTGTAAGTGTGGGCGCGCACGTGTGTATATACCCTTGTACCACCACAATTCAAAACAACCAAGACTCACTGGCTGCTATCTGGCAAGGAGAAGACAATACAGGAAATGAAGCGCTCATCCTAATGTTTGATATATATATATGACCTGGATCCATTTGTATGAAGTAGACGTTTTTTTTTTTGTCTGATGTTAATTTCTAATTCTTCTCTTCTTCTACTAGAAGGTTTAGGCTATGCAGCCTGTTCCGGCGAAGTTAAAAGTGGAGTCCATCTTCTACGTGGTCGGGCAACATCTCTTGTTCCTCTGGGATTATACCGCAAGGTTCTTTTTGGTATTCTTTCGTTGTTCATTCTCATTAAGTGTTCTGTCCATTTCTTATTATTTTCGCTGATTTTATCTTCAATTTTATATATATTTAATTCTTCTCGTATAGTTTCATTCCTTATTCTATCCGCTCTTGTGCATCCTTTCACGTTACGTAAAAACAGCCTAATTTCTAATTAATGTGATTAATTATAACTTTGAGGCCGGTGATTTTTTCACAGAAATTCCGGCTCTAATTTTCTGACCTTATACTTGAGGATAGCGTAGTGGTTAAGGCATTGCGCCACATACCGGATGGTCGAGGGTTCGAGTCCCGGTGGAGTCAGGATTTTTAAACTGACCCAAACTTTCTGGCGGCACTACGGCCTTGGGGTCGACTCAGCCTCTAACTCAAATGAGTACCAGACGCTTGTTCTGGGGTAAAGACGGCCGTCACGCAGGACTGACAACCCGGCTGACATCAAGTGCCGACTGTCCAAAAAAAGTGGGAGACTTAATCTTCTACTACCCCGTGGGCTTCCTGAGGCCTGTAGTGGGTCACTTTACCTTTTTACTTCAGGGGAAAAAATTACCGACCTGAACGTCCTATCAATACCTTAGTTATTTGTTAGATGTCTCATTGGATCGGTGTGTTGACCGCATGCCATCCATGACATCTATGAGCATGTAACTAAAATTTAAGTTGGTCTACCAACTCCTTACAAAGGAGAGGCTAGGGCTCAACAATGGTCTACGACATTATAGATGGATACTTGAGTATAGATATCAAATCAAAGGGATGTTTCCTTAAGCCACTGTAAATTGTTATATGTGAGTTTATATGTTAGTGTATGTTTACTTCAGGTAGAAAGAGGATGTGAGTACAGTGAAATAAAATATTGGTGAAAGTTGCGAATGTTTTGTGAATATTACAGTGCATAGTACAGTAATGTGTCCCGTACCGTAGCAAAGTGGTTTAAGGCAGAGCTACGAGACTTCTCTGGTTCGAGCCTCCATGATGGAAGACATTTTCTGATGGAATTTCGGTCATATGGGACCGGTGCCCACCCAGCATAATGAGACAATTGGGTAGCTACAATAAGTATCGGCTTCAGGTTGAGGAGACCGACATGCTGGCCACATGTCTCCCCTATACTGGCTGGATGATAGTCTACCTCTGTGATTAACACATGTGCATGTGAGGCCAGCAGCCGTAGGCCAAGAGCCTTCTAATCATATCGCACCATGGAATCTTCAGTACAGTAATGTATTTATATTTAACTCGAGTATTTTATATGACCATAAAGTACTGAAATGAGACAGAGTATGAAAAAATGTCCCTTACATTTTGAAATTAGCATATGTTTCAAATGTATGTAATTTATAACTTGCTTTGAGACTAAGAGCTTTCATGCCTATAAAGTATAATTTTATATAACATGTGTATAACATTTATATTTGTATCAATGTATAGCACATGAAGGAAATTCAGCAATACATCGTCCACGTCTCTTGTTTATTTTCAACAGGGAGATGTTTGGCTCATGGACAAATGTTGTCGTGTGAAAGAAGCCCTGGTGGTCATTCTATTTGGGTTTGGCAAACAAGGTAAACTCCCATGAGAGTCACATCTCTTCGATCCACACTACGTTTGCATTCTCTCAGTCCTCATCTCTTTGGTCAACGGCATTTTCACTTTGTAGCAATTCTGTGTCAATGACTATATAAGCCAAGTCCCCTTTGGAGAGATTGGATTCCCAGGTCTCCACTTATTTGAGTATTTTCTGCACAATCTTGTTTTAAAAGCAGTACACAGTTTTAGAGGTATTTAGGTAATTTGCATAAATAAAATCGCCTTATGAAAAAATAAAAAGATTATTCTGCCATCTCTCAAACGGGAGAAAGTTACTTTCCAGTGTCAACTTTTTAAAATCAATTGGACCGTTGTGAAAACAAGATTTAGATACATTATATTATTATTATTGTTATTATTATTATTTTTATTATTATTCGGAACCAGATAATTAGAGAAATAGTGAATGTTAAACATAATATTATAAAATTATTTGAACGAAGATTGAAATGGTATGGCCATCTTAAGAGGATGGAGAATAATATAATCCCAAGAACGATGCTGGATTGGAATGCTGAAGGAGGAGGAGGAGAGGGAACAGTGGACGAAGTGAGAAGAAACTTGATCAGCAGACGTCAAAGAAAAAGATGCTTAGGATAGAAATCCATGACGGAGCAAAATACATTTGGGCTGAAGGATAACTTCTGTAATGTAGAGAAAATTCTTAACAAAAACAATTATTATTATTATTATTATTATTATTATTATTATTATTATTACTTACTTACTTACTCACTGGCACTATCGAACCCGTAGGTTCATGGCCGGCCGGACATAAGCTCTCCATACATCTCTATCCTGAGCTAATGCTTTCCAATCATTCCCTGTATAATCTACTTCCCTCAAATCATAGTTAATGTTATTCTCCCACCTCATTCTTGGTCTACCAACTGGGCGTTTTCCCTCCGGTTTTCCCACAAGAAGCTTCCATGCACGTCTTTCATTCCCCATGCGTGCCACATGTCCTGCCCATCGCAGTCTACGAGACTTAACTGTTCTTATTATATCTGGCTTCCTATAAATATCATGTAGTTCATTGTTATGTAGTCTTCTCCATTCACCTGTCTGTTCATCTCTCTTTGGTCCAAAAATTTTCCTAAGTACTTTATTCTCAAATACTTGTAATCTCCTTTCCTCCCTTAAAGTAAGAGTCCTTTTTTTTCGCACCCATATAATATAACTGGTAGAATAATGCTTTGCCTTGTGGTGGAGTGGCTTGCGTGCTTAAATGATCCTGAGAGCTATGCTGGCGGTAGCATTGCTGCCAATAGGGTTACCCATGCCGGACTGGTCGAAGGTGATAAGCCAGACGAAAAACGTACCTTGGTCGAAAGAGTGACGATCATTCACCGTAAAAATACAACCGTCAAGAAATGCGGACATGGGTTCAACTGGGGTAAAATTTTCCGGAGGTGAAATAGTCCCCCATTCGGTTCTCCGGGCGGGGACTACTTCAGGGAACCCATGCCAAAGGCTCAAATTATTATTATTATTATTATTATTATTATTATTATTATTATTATTATTTTGCAACACGCACATCATATTCAGTAATTATCTTCAAGCAAATATTAATAAAACTAATATATGGCCACACACAAAAATACTGAGCGAATACCTCTAGAACGAAACAGATTCTAGATACAAATTAAATTAATATTTTAGGAAGAATTGTGCATACAACTAGAAGCGATAAAGTAAGAAGTGAAGAGATTAGAAACCAGTTAAATATCCTAACAATAGGTGTTTGGGTGGATAGGAAAATAACTGATTGGAACCAACAGATATCTGTGTGAATTATGTGTGGCAACCCATAGACGGGAAGACATCGCCTGGAAGACAGACAGGATATGGGGGGATTCTTTATTTCTGGAACAGGCTGTGGGTCTAATACTGTATAACGAGAAGAAGAAGAAGACTTAAATAGTGGAAATTTATACTTAATGACATATACGTTCTGCTCACGAGCAGGTGCTTCACTGCAAATTCAGGATTATCCACTCTTTCCTTAACTCAGCCTTCCTTTTTGTATTCGCATAGAAACCATTTATTTTAATATTGTCTATCACCTGATGTATTTTTCTGCCTCTAACCTTCTTTCCGTTGACCATTCCTTCTAGAGCATCTAGGCAGTTTCTTCTTAGCCAGTGGCCAATCCAATTTCTTTTCCTCTTCTTTATGAGTTCCAGCATTGTACTTCCTTCACTCACTCTGTCTAGCACATCTTTATTTTTTTATTTTGTCCGTTTTGTACGCTCTTCTATCCTTCTACTAAGTGGCAAGTGAGGGAAATTTTGAAGAAGTGATGAATTCAAATAAATAGGAACAAATAATTAAATAGAGGAATGATATGCAGTAAGAAAATTAATATAGGCTCTCTCTCTTTTTTTTTTTTTTGAAACGGATGTTATTAACTATTACAGGAAATATAATATCCCAGTTTCTCTCAAAAAGATAAACTAATAATATATATAACTGTTATTCTTCCGGTTATATTATATAGATGCGAAACTGAATCTTATTTTAAGGATTTATGAGTTTTTTAAAATTAGGTTCTAGGAAAATATTGTCCCGCGCCGTAGCCGAGCGGTTAAGGTAGGAAGTCTTGGCGCAGAGCTACGGGACTTGCGCTGGTTCGAGTCTCCATGGGGGAAGAAATTTTCTCATGGTATTTCGGCCAGTATGGGACCGGTGCCCACCCAGCATCGTGAGGCAGTTGGGTAGCTACAATAAGTAGCGGCTTCAGGTTGAGGCACCAGCTATAACGGCTGGGGGACTCGACATGCTAACCACATGTCACCCCTACACTGGCTGTTGATCATCTACCTCTGTGATTGACACATGTGGATGTGAAGGGCCAGCAGCCGGCTGGTAAAAGGGCAACCGCTGAAAAGTGGAAAGACCCTCAATCGGAATCGGAAAATATTTGGACTAAATAGAGACGAACAATGTGCAGGGGAGTATCGTATCTCTACAAGGGACAAATGAGGTGTATACATGCATACATCTTATAGAGAGGATGTCCCTACCTACGGCCGGGCTAACGAGAGAAGCGCATGCTGCCGCTGTGTCCTCACTCCACGTCACGCGGTATAGCAACTGCACGGCTCACTGTGAGTCATAAACTCGCGCCGCCGCCGAGATAGTGAAACATACCCCCCTGGCGAGACAGTTCAGTTACATGCTTGTAAGGTGAATCACGCGTTGTGTATTCTCGTATTATTGGTCTTAGTTGATAGTTATTATGCCTCGATCAGTGTTTACAGGGGGGTCCGGTTGCTCACGGCTGCACCTACGCAAGACTCTTGTCTGCAGCACTCCGATCAGTGTTTTCAGTAAAGCACAGGGTATTTATTTACGATGATTATGTGAAAACAGAGTCTTGAAGATAAGTCGTTAGACGATTTCAAACACAATTTCCAGATGTAAATCCTCCAACTAGATGTACCGTTCGACGACTTGTAAACAAATTTAGAGAAAGGGGTTCTGTGCTCCGTAAGATACCAAAGGTAACAAAACGTGTGGTTACTGAGGAAAAACTAGATGATATAGGAGAAAGATTAGAACATACGCCAACAAAAATGTTCGTCTCCTGTCATAAGATACGTAACTTATTATAGCTATTTTCTTGGTCATACACGGACCAAGTGAAAGAAGTAGGAAAAGAGTCGTGCAGTTGCTCTGCCACATGACGCTGAGTGAGGGCTCAACGGCCGCATGTGCTTTTCTCACTAGCCTGGCCGTAGGTCGGGAGATCCTCTCTGTACATACATATATACGTGTTATAATAAGTAGAATTGCGCACAAATGTGCATTAAAATACTTTCTTGGTGTAAGCGTTTAAGCTTTTTGTCCTTTTTGTACACAGTTCTAAATGGTATTGGCTGCATATACGTCCGCACAGAGAACACACACAATATTCGTCCGCTTGGTGAAAACCTGGTTTTTTGCATATCTCGTGATGAAAGCCATGTGAGTAAGTACATGCCGCTGTGGTTGGTCAGAGTTCGCCCACGTTCGGTTTATCATTGCTTCTGTGACGTAGAAGTCCGAATCAATCTCGTTTCTTTTCCTCACTCTTTCTGCTAGAAGCTCGTCATTATGAATTGTTGCCGGTAGCTGTAGTGATATCCTCAGCTCCTCTGCGACCCATATTTGTAAATAATATTGTAAATATCTTACTTTTTGTCTAATAAAGTCCTACTACTACTACTACTACTACTACTACTACTACTACTACTACTACTACTACTACTACTACTACTACTACTACTAGAAATGGTTCCCGTGCCAGTTCATATACAAGTCGAGATGGAGTCTTTTTTGATACACCGAGAACTCTTTTTAAGAATGTGGCTTTTACTTTTTCAAGTTGCTGTAGATCGTTTTTCTTTAGGTATTTCCATATTATTTGCAGACCATAGACATATATACGTGTTATCACTGGTAGATAAATCCCATCTCAGTAACGAGGTGAATGAGAGAGATATTTTCAGCAACGTCTATATTTGAGATTTAACTCGCCTTTCGTGGAATTATATCACGATTAAATAGTTTTACACTTCAAAATTGTTGAAACTGTGCAACCTCGGTACAAGCAGTGCAATAGCGCCTAATATTTGGCTGCACACCCACAAAAATTTCTGTAAAGACTTGTTTTACAAGTATATAATAGGAAGCTAGGTCCCTGGCAATTAATTCCTCCTCGGATTGCAATGTATTTTCTTACACGTATAACCTGATGTGCCTGTAAGCAAAAATCTACGTATATATAGTCATCACTCTTGAGCTAGTCTAGCATGCACAAAATGTTACGAATAATTATTTGAAACAGTCTACCTTATTCTGGCATCAGGGTATTTTAAATGTAACGTTGTTTCTTTGTAATTTATTTATTCATTTCTTTTTGTTTATACGGAATACTTCACCATTAAATCATTCGCCAACTCTCCAAAAGGAAAAATATTTTTGTTGCTTTTAATAAGCTCTTTGTGAACATCTGTGATATATTAATTTCCTTTAGTACTATCACTATCTTCTTTCCATTCGAGAAAATAGCAATAAGATCATTATGAAGCTATTTATTCTACTCTTACTGCTTGAAATCGCTAAATTCAGTTCACATGTATAAATATTAGTCTTAGAATTGTTACTGAATAAATCATTGTAATAATTGTAAACGTTTATCAAGTTTAATTGCAATTTTATTGCATACGAAGATTAACGGAATTATCTGCATTGCGGACAATTAGCACGTTCTATCTCTTGACTCATTCTTTACTTCCAATTTTTTTACTTATTAAACTTAAGATCATGTCTCTCTATTTCTTATATATAATCTTCTCCTTAAATGCGTTGAACTTATAGTAATATTTCAAGCTTTAGAGGTTATAAACCCCTTATACGTGACTTAAAAATTTCTCACAAGATGAAGTTTTAGCCAAATATCAGAATGCTTCATCCAATTATACATTTAATTTTCCATGATAATCTAACAGTTATAACTTTCCCAACGTCGAATAACTAAAACATTTTCATGGGTCAAAAATCAGTTAAAATTATTTATTTACAAACTTTAAATCTTTAACTTTTAAAATACTGCATCTTTTTGGAAATATCAAGGATATAAATCCTGCTGTCAAACATTTGTAGCAATTTTATTTGCTTTTGTAAAATATATTATGTACATTTCTGTTGCTTGTATTTGGGCAAAAATTGTGCACTGTGCATCGAAGTGATGTGTCGGAGTGGTGAGTTGGTGAACTAAGAGTTATTACGGGTAGGCATACTATACACAGGGCCTGTGAATACCACTATCAAAACATGCAATGCCCTCCTCGCGATCTTACTCATCGTTTCGACGCATTGTATCTAATTTTTATAATTAAATAAAACAAAGCCCTTTACCAAATACTTAAACGTAAGTAATTCATTTACACTGAAAGAAACATGAATATGATTTTATCTTCTGTTAGAGTAGTACTAGATTTCCATAGAGATAAAAAGACTGGTTTTTAATCATCTTTTCCTTCTTCCGTTTCTTCTTCTTCTTCTTCTTCCTCGGCTTCCCTAGTGCCTTTCACCATCTATTTATTTCCTAAACTGTTGTCATTCTTGGACCACCTCATAACTGACTGAATTCTACTCCTCACTTTGTTGCTATTTCTGCAATATACTGTTACCATTCCATTCTTGGCCTTCCTCTCAATTTTCTCGCTTCTCTTCTTGCTCCATAACCTGTTTGGTTTCCTTTATTCATCCATTCTAATTGTTCACACTGATTTAGAACTTTTTTTTTTTTTTAGTTTTCGTTTGTTCATTCATTTTCCCATTGCTGTTTCAATATTTAAACTTTATCTAATGTAACTCATCTCTTCTAGCATTTCATTTAACTGCCTTTCAATATTTCATCTCATGAGGTTATTGTACACTCATATTTGTATTGCTGATCTATTATTAGAAATAAAAATGTAGAGATTTAGAGATGGTTTAAAAACAAATTTATTAATTTGAAATTTATATTTCCTTCTTTAAAGATTAGTTCGTACCCCATAAATAATAATAATAATAATAATAATAATAATAATAATAATAATAATAATAATAATAGCAATAAATTAAAAACACAAAAAAATAAAACATAATCACAGGCGTATTAATAAGATACACAAACATTCTGTATACACTATTAAAATAAATAATTTAATTAAATGTATAGATTTTCATAACAAAGTGTTATGACTTTTTAAAATAATATTGCATGTCTGAGAATTTACTTATTCTTTTATTGTACAAGTTAGAAGAAAATCATACTAAAAAATTCAGAAAGTTATAGATTTTTAATCGGCATGTGAAAAAGTTCAACTCTTAATATACTTCTGGAAGCCGTTATCTCTAATGGTAAAATACGTATGAGTATATGACATAGGCTAGATATTGTGCTCTGAAATCTTCATCGGTCCTGGTGACTAATGATTACCATACCCCCATCTGGTTGCGGGATTTGTGGGTTCAAACCCGGCCGGGATCGATGGGTATGAGATAATCTTCGGAAGATAAATAAATCCATGGGTCCCGTGTCATAGATTTACGGAGCATAAAAGTTTCTAATGCCTGAAATAAGAGGCCTCTTAGCAAAATTTGTCTTTTATTTTAAGCCCACAAATTTTAAAATGCGGTTATAATGAGTGTACTATTTTTATCTCTATTTCTGGCTTGCTACTTCTTGTTTGAAACACTCTAGTTTAATCTCCAAGATACAAGATATTCTACTGAATTCAAGTTCTGTAATACTTGCTGATCTGAATTTATTATTGATCATATTACTGTCCTTACTGTACTCTTGTCCACAGCTGTGGTCTCGAGATAGCGTGCTGCCGTGTCAGGCAGCGGGCTCGGGTTCGATTCCCGGTCGGGAACAGGCTCCTGGGTGAGGTTTCTTTTCGGGGTTTTTCCTCACCTATAAGACTAATGTCAGGAAGCTTAGAAGCCCAATGGTCCCCGAAAATTCATCCGCCCTTCATCATCGTCATTATCAGTATAAGTATCATCAACATCCATCACCGGTGTGGAAAGCAAACGGCAAGCGCAACCACAACCCTATATCTCTTCCCCCGTTAAGCTTGCCACAAAGCAGAGCATGAAACTGCTATGATTGCAGTGAAGGAACTCGCACCCTCGGGCAGAAGCCCTACCTACATACTAATGACCGACGTTATCATTTTTCTATCGCCCTTGCCATTTTAATTTTGTTGGGCATGCTTTGACCTATTGTTTTGGGAATCTATTGTTCTCTTTGAACAAATTCACTATAAAAGCTGTAGTTGTGTTACATTTAGGTACTTTCAAACATACAATTTCATATATTTTTATTATATTGACGTATTAAGGTAAGGTATCTCTTTTTGAGTTTATGTTCATGCTGAATCGCAGAATCCCGGGTACAACCTCTGTTAATTTTAATTAAATGCTGTGATTTATTTTTCTATTGGTAGACTGACAGTTTTTTTAACGTAGAGAGGTTGTTTGTGATAATGGCCTATAGCTTTTGTGATTCAGTGTATATTTATATAACATTTTCGTTCGGTTGTCCATAAAGAGAACTGTGTGCTCATGGAGAATTTGATTTGTTTTTATGCATTTTGTTAATGTTGATTTTTGTTATATATTTAGCCCGTTTAATGAGACTCCATCCATGAACTGTGCTCTAATTTATGAAAATATGCGTCATAATATGGGTAGAGCATTACAAGCCATCATCCAATTAGAATTACCCTAATGATGCTGACCTCATAGAGAATAATGTGTCATGTCCTATAGCATATCCCAAATAATGTACTGTATATATCAGTCTCACCTGCCATGACTTATTTTTCACTTCATTTTCAATGATCTATTGAAATTAAAAGTTAGATTAAACAATTAATCGTGGCGGTATGCAATTGTAACCCATGGTTCCTGTTAGCAACCGAAGAGATCCTGCAGCTGCTTTCTTGAAAGCCACATTTATGATCACGTTTGTCCGATTTCGATGTACTAGCCGCCGTTTACATTCAAATGACCATTATTTTCCACTTTATTTTCAATAATCTATGTTAAGACTTGATTAAAATTTAGTTTGGTCGAAAGCACGTTGTCCGCGGTTGCAGTTAGCAACAGAAAAATATATTGCAGCAGCTTCCGTAAGAGTCGCATTCAGGATGACGTTTGTCCGAAATCGATATTCTAGTCCCTGTTTACATTGCAATCACGTATCAGAAATATGGCATCAGAGCCATAGGTTGAAAAATCTGTAACAGAGGATTTATTTTAAGCTACTGTTACAAAGTAAAATACTAGGGCAAATAATGAAAACACTGCTACAATATCACACAAACAATTTAGGTAATTTTTGACATTACGAACTTAATTTATGGTCTCTTGCCTATTCAAGTAGCCTATGCGTTACCAATTTTTTTTATGATAGCGCACTCCATCTGCAGCACAATTTCTGGATATATCTTTCATCTGATCGGTCTAGAGTTTCTGGATATCATATTTTGTTTGTAATAGAATTCCTCGAAGATGTTCTTTGATCTTTGAGAACAAGTTATAGTCACAAACGTTCATGTCTGGTGAATTTGGTGGATGTTCGAAGTACTTCCCAATACGACCTACTGAACATCTTTTTAGAGCGATGTTACTTACTAAATGTGAGGAAAAGTGAATGTATTTACAAAATATTACTATTTCGAGACTTTTAATATTGCAGATTTATACAACAAAAACTGCTCAACAACATACTTACTACAAGATTACAATGGTGACCACTAGGATCGCTGATTTACAACAGTGTTGCCATTTCTTATCGAATGCCCTAGTATTAAAACATATATCTGGCAGATTTGTCGACCTCAACTAGGTTATTTTTTTAACCTGAAGAACAGTAGGCCTTTCTGAAACCAGCTTCCACCTTCAGTAGGCCTTTCTGAAACCAGCTTCCACCTTCAGTAGAAGGATATGTCCTCCTAACTGTTGTTTTGGGACGCTTTTGACATCAGTTGGCTTTCAGCTTCGTCGGTAGCTACTGTACATGAACGTATTTTATTTTTCTCTTATTATGTTTGTTGTTTGGTTCTTTTATATCGCCTACTAAGCCTTTTTTCTGATTTGAAAATAATCCCATGATCGTAAGATCAGATTAGAGTGGACATATAGATGTAGTTACAGATTCATAGATAAATCGGCTGAACAGCAGTTATAGTTACTCTTGATTTTTCAGTTTATTGTTGTAAATTATAGCTATTCTTCTGTATTTACTAACATTTTTTAATATTCTAAACTTTTTCAAACAATTTTTATAACATTATTTGATAATTTTAAGTATTTATTTAAATAAGCCAATCACAACATTATGACACTGTTAGACAATATTGCGATGCTGAATGCTATTTTCTTCACAGAGTATATTATTTAGTCTATGATTTTTCGATCGCTGGTTTGGGTTATCGCTGGTTGGATCGGCGTTAGGGAGTGATAAGTAAGTGTACACCCATTTTCAATAAACGTTTGGTAATATTAATATCATTGATATATTTATTTAACATAAATTTGGGGATTTATTGCAACGATTGGTCATTTAAATTTCATAGCGATAATCGATATGTGTTCGATGGTGGGTTATCGCAGGCCCTATAAACTCTGGCACATGCGCACTGTTGTTCTATAGGACTCTGAAAATATATCAGGTAACGTAAAGTGATGTTTTTCCGATAAATCAATGATGTAAGCATTACATTTTATGGGAATCTAACAAACGATTCATACGGTGGTTTTGTGGAGAAAACGTTATTTCGATTGATTTTGTTTTAATTAACATGGTACTTATGAATTCATTATAAATTTGTGAGAAAACATAAATTTAAAATATATTTTTCTGGATACTGTATTCCATCATCACGTTTTCTCTAAAACCTCTATGTAAATGTAAGTGGTAGTGTAATACATTATAGCACAACTCATCATGAGATATTTGGTACATTTTCTCCTCGTGACAGCACTGTCGAGTTTAATTGGGGGATAGTCATGTACACGTCATTCTACTAATTGGTCGCCCTTAATGAGATTCATAACGAAGAGCGGAACTGAATACATCCATCCTGCGGATCCTTCAGTCCTCATAAAATAATATCATATAAAAGTCGTACGTTAATAATATTTCATAATATCTGGTTTGTATAACTTGGGTACTAGAGTTACTATATTGTAAATGGAATAGCTATGGTTAGTGTTTTTATCCAAAACAACTTTTGTGTTTAATGCATTACTGTAATGATGTAAACACGACAGGGTGTTTCTAAAGTGATGATCCAAAATGTAACAACTAACTAACTCACTGGAACTATCGAACCAGTCGGTTCATGACCGCGCGGACATAAGCTCGCCAAATAATAATAATAATAATAATAATAATAATGATAATGATAATGATAATGATAATGATAATGATAATGATAATGATAATGATAATGATGATAATGATAATGATAATAATGATAATAATAATGATAATAATAATGATAATTTTATTTCACGATTGTTTCTGTTATGCACACAGGTATCTCAACCAAAAACACTATTCTATATATTTGTTTTTTTTAGAATTTTTTTTACAATATATATCAGGAGCTAGCCCATAGCATCAACCCCAACATGGAGGACCAGAGACGTTTTTTGAGTCCACCATAGATCAACTGCTTTCATTGCAGCTAAAAATCTGATCCACACTTTATTGCTTCATCCGCCGTCTGCACAATACCGTAGATATCCTACTCTGCTGTATCTGCCGTTGGTGTCTTCACCGTAACTCTGGCTAGGGACCCTCACAAGATACTATCAGCCTGGTCAGCTCAACCTAGGTTTTTTAACGAGGTGTTACTCCTCCCTCTCCTCCTTTCCCATCCGGACTTGGGATCGACAATGATGGAGTTACAATAGCAATAATAATAATAATAATAATAATAACAATAATGATAGCGTTACATTTTACCTGATATATTAAGTAATAATGAAGACGAAAAAAGTTGGAGTAAAAATAGATCCGGAAATTAAACGGCTACGTGATTTTTTTTTTTTTCGCTGGTCGGAGTACTAAGTAATAATTAAAAAGTCTGACAGTAATTTTATTTTTAAGAGGGTAAGGAGAGTTACTGCGCATGCTAAAAAATACTGTTCCCAAAACTTACAGCTAAAAGTCCAACTACCGAGCGCTTGTAAATTGATTGGTCAAATGAAGAACTACTCATAACAGTTAATTTTTTGATCAATGTTTATTCGAGCTTTTTCATGTTTGTATTTGCACTCGAATATTGTGTTTGGTGATTAATTAATAAAATTAAGTTGCCACTGTATTTTGTTGGAATTATTACTTACATTAGTATGCAATTACCTCAACCAGCAAAAGGACTAGTGATAAATTATCATTCTCTTCTCTGCTTCCAAGGCTCGCGGAATCAAACTCGACGGGTCGATGTTCTTTTTCAGGATGTAAAACACTATATTCCTTTGGAAGAAAAGTAATGCCGTTGGTCCTGTGTTGTTGATTTACGGAAGTTAAAAGAACTTCAAGCCTGAAAAAGAAATATCTGGACAATTTTTTTTTTTTGTCCATTGACCACCCAATTTTTCATTACAACACTAATAATCTTGGCTGATTAAGAGTGCAGTTAGGCCTACATAAAACAATATTATTCAATGTTTAAGGAGATAAAATCCTGAGATTGGTTTCCTTCTTACGGGATATAAATCCGTGTATCCCCAGGTCACAGATTTACAGCACCTAAAAAACCGAAAAACCTGGAATAAAATATTCTAAGAAAAATTTGTCAGTTCTTTCACGCCCAGATTTGGGTTAAAATGCAAATGACCCGTGAAAGAGAGTTATTATAAACGTAATCACTTACTCTTTTTTTATATATATTTATTTATAATCGTTTTAGCATGTATGGTCATATCGCGTCTAAGATCTCTAGATGTATCCATACGTTTCTGTTTTTGTATTGTGTTTATTGAGGATGTTCACTGATTTAATTCCAGACCTAACCATAAACTACGACATGGTGTTTATGTTGAAATGGGTCCTGGTGCCCAAGGAAAAGTAGCGAGGTTGATCAGAACCAGTATTGGAACTCTGAACCTCCCGTATACGAGATAACTCGGTCAATCCCACACTGTTGTTATTGGATATTCTGTAATTTTAAACATGTAATTAATTTTCATTAAACTGTTTTCTTTTGTTCTACTAAAATATTCATGTTAAATTATATACATATTTTTTGCCTTGTTTACTATCGTCTTCCTCAACTATAAAGTTTGTATTTAAAATTTTCGTTGATTTCACTCTAAGCCTTTTGAAGCATGCTTCATCTTCTGGGGTTGTAGTAGTATTGAATTATCTGTAGGCCTATATGTCTAGTAGAGGGTTTTGCTCATCAGGCATATTTTCGTTGAGAATGTTTGCATTCTTGGCCTCCTTGATAATTTCGATTTCTTCTAAGATGTTAGTCTGTTGTTTTCTCTGTGGATAATTGACATTGTATTATCGATATTGTTAAAACTGTGGTCGCTTTCAGAAATGTGTTTAGCGAAATTTGATTTGCCTTCTCCTTTAATATAGTCTGAAAAATGTTCATTATATCTGAGTCTGGAACTTCTAGATGTTCTACCAATGTAAAATTTTTCACAGTTTTTGAGTTTATATATCCCTTTGTTTTCATATTTGTTTTCCTAAATTTTGTTATATGTTATGTTATTTAATTTATTACTTTTGTAGGCTTTTCATATTAAATTGATATATTTTAAAGGATGCTTTCCCATTCTGTTATTAATCCAACTCATGTAATTTCTAAAGCTCGTTTGATCTAGCGTTCTTTTATATATAAAATCATACGTTAATTTAATTATGTAATTGTTTGTATTTAGCTTTGTCTAACTAGACAGTCTTTACTTGAAGTATACTTGAATTCTACCGGTAGATTCTATGTAAATCGTGTAGTACATTACTATAGGCCTACTATCGAAATAATGTACAAAATCGCAATAATTATACTTCGTAGTTAATAAATATATTGTGATGCATTGTGCTAGCGGCTTTTGAATTTTCCGAGCGTCGGCGTCGTCGAGAATAAAAGTCTCGCATTATTAGAAATAGATTCATGAGTCGCCGACTCGCGAGTCGAAAGACCCACAAAGATCATCGATGCGTCTAGACCTCCGTTTCAGAGATTTCTCTAATCCTCTACTTCCCCAGTCATGAAAGTTCTATTCCAGAAGCTTCCATGCGAGAAAGATCTCGATTGGGAACCGAGAAATTTTCGCCCCCGGCATATAAAAACTGTTGCCAGGAATGGAAGCGTGTCAGTTGTGAATTGACAGCGATATAGTATACTGTGAAAAAGAAGGAACTGTGACAAGTGTTTTCGTTAGAGGTTGACGATAATTGTTGTGACAGATAAACTTTAAAACATGATTAATTATTACATCAATTTGTTGGTGAAATGTCACTGATAGTTTACAGAATTAGTAAAGTTATTGTGGAGTATTACATGATCATGTGTGTTGTTTTATTATGCCAAAAGGACGTGAAAGCTGACCCTTGGATGCGACAATATTTATTACTGTTTATTAACTCCATTTCTTATCTTAATTTTATAATTATTAGATCCATTTTCCTGTTAATGATATTGATATTATGTCGCTACATTTTTAAAAGTCTGAAGTATTGTTTTTAGAATCTACTAGCGTACTCGACAGAAGTTGTCCTGCCCGAATGTTCAATTCTCGTGTCAGGGGCGAACGATATAAATATAAGTTACTTTATTATCATAAAATTCACTAATTAAGATTTATTAAATAAATTCACAAGAAAACCTCTCACAGCCATCTGTTGTGACTCAAGAAGCGTGCATGATGACGTCACATTGTCGTGCGGAATATGTTGATAATGCAGATGACTACACATCTGATATTAAAAAAAACTTATAACCCGATCGCAGCGCCATCTACCAAGTCAAATTGTGAATATAAACCATTCAGGGACCCACTCAAACACACAAAAAAATCATCAAAACCGGTCCAGTCGTTTAAGCAGTTTTTAATTTCGAATTTCAAGTAAACCTCCACTTCTAATTGTGGGATTTCGCTCATTTTTGCACAATTCCTATCTCTGTTTCTTTTAATAGGATATACCGAGTTTCGTTGCGAAGCATCGAAAAATGTGACCGCCTAAGCGATTTTTCAATTTTCACTTCGGGTGAACCTCTACACCTGATGGTTTTAGAGAAAAACTGTGAATCTAAATCATCGAGGGACCCAATCACACATACACAAAAAAAATTAATCAAAACCGGTCCAGTCGTTTAGGAGGACTTCGGTGACAAACACACGTACACAAGAATTATGTATATAAAGATTTTACACTTTTGAACCCATTTTAGATACCTAAAATTTGCATCTTTTAGAGCATAAAATTCCGGGGTTTAGTGATGAACAAACGTAATGATGTCATTTCTATACTCTTTGAAGCATACAAGAAGTCTGTAACAGATAATGTAATGGGTTATAATGATAGCTAGTGAATTAGATCTGTAGAGACGTCTTTATTGTGGACAACTAATTCTCACGATTACTGAACAAATACCATCCACCCGTTAATGATGAGGACGGCACCCAGTTCATTTAACAGGAACATTTACTCAGTAAGTTAAATGATAATGAAGGGAGATCTAATTTCAGTAAATGTACACAGTTTTGTCCAACCAAGCAATGGGATTAAAGCATCTCTTGAGGTAGTAGGATGGACTATAGAAGTCGCCCTCATTAGTGACTGGGTTTGTTTATTTGCTGTCTACGTCTAATTTAATGAGAGCTGCAGAAAAACTTAATGCTGTGGAAGGATTAGTTACTGATAAAAGGAAATATAGAAAGTTCCCAAGTCAAGAAATATAAATAATTTTTATATGAATAAATATGAGACTTTTCGACAATAAGTTTTCAACATGGTACCTAACCTTACGTTTCCTTAGCAGCAGCACTACAGCCCGATTCGAGCCCCGGCTTCCCCAGAACCCTCTTCCTGGCATCTCTGTCTCAATCAACCAGCCACCATTCTTTGATTCTCAACTTCCTCAGATCCTCCAAAATTCCATCCATTCAACGCAGTCTTGGTCGCCCCATATTCCTTTTTCCTTTAAATTTACGTTTATTGATTTTCTTGGGTATCTCATGTTCGGTCATTCTTTGTACGTGCCCTGCCCATCGCAATCTGAAACTTTAATAATTGTTTACATTAAGGTCTTTGAGGCAGTAAGAAGTTAAGGTTCCCATATTTTTAATCAATCGGTACCAGTTGTCTACCCTGCATGACGAACCGCAATTGTTGCAATTCCTCCGGATTTCCACACAGGGTATTATTGGATAAGAAATGTATTTGCCTTTTGAATTCTTGATTTTATGTATGACATAGTAAATATCTTCTTCTTCTTCGGCTTTCCCCCACTTTTAGGTTTGCCGCCTTCAGTTTCCATTTATTTCTATCATTCCAATCTCCTTGCAAATTCCAAACATAGGTTTTCCATTTCCATCTTGGTCTGCCACGTTTATTTCTTCCGGGGAGTGACCATTGGTATATATGTTTTGGGTTTTGGCTATCTCTCATTTTCCAGTCATAGTAAATTTAATTAAACAAAAAAACCTTGCACCTCAGCCTGATTTGGATTCAATATTTCCAGCTTTACACGCGGCCGTTCTACAGTTGAGTTACTTAAGCTCATCTTCCGGAAGAGACACAGAAGACTTACAGCTCAAGCGTACAAAAACTGAAGAACTTAGGTTAAAATACCAGCTCAGGAACAAAATTACCTTATAAGTTAAATTTTGCGTTGGGTTTGGTTAAGTTATGTCAATCATTTAATTTATTTTCACTTGCATGTAATTGTATCCACGTGTCTGAAATACGGCATATTTGTCATCCAATTCTTCTACTGTTATCTCCCTCAAGAAATTACGATATTCTTCAAAATAAATAAATGTTCAATTATGCAATGCACTCTTTTCGATTGGACGATGACCAGTATATGTTTGTCATTTATTAAAACTGTTACCTGTTATGAAACAGGTATGTCAAACTCTCATGAACTGGCAGTCATTTGTTATATTTAATAACTATAATCTCACATCGACTGCACATGATCTATAGACCTAGCCATTATTAAATATATCAACTTTTTTTTAATTAACTGAGTTCTTTTTGTTAATACATTTAAAGGTCATTGTAAACCATCGATGAGGTTACTGTGTTCCATTACATTAATGCAGTTAAATATATCACCTTCTGGGTACATTTACGTGCCATATGCCTCTCGGGTTTTACAATTATACGGTCTGTGGGGGAAGGGATTTTAACTATAGATCACATACATACTTTTTTAACCACACAGCGCCTTCCCGAATGAGGAATCAGCTCAATGTCTCCTCCGAGACAACACAATATTAAGACGAAATAAATTATTCACACATATTCATACTAAACGTGGCGAATACGATGATAATTATGGTGGCTATATGATATTTGGGGACCTTAAAATTTTCTCACATCTGTCTTAACCCGAAATAAACCTCGTCCAGAAAACTTATCACAACGGGGTATCGAACCCGAGCAACGCGACCTCGAAATCACAGCGGTTGATTAGGTTACTGTATAATCGATTAATATAATAAAATATATAATTGAGTTCAAACAGTCCTCACGAAAGTAGAATTTGAGTTAAATATACTTTAAAAAATTTTCGGAATATATTTATCTTTTCAACTGCTGATTATGTAACTCTTCCGAAAGATATTCAAAGTTTTTAACCGAAATGTTATGTTGAAGAGAACTGAGATGTCAGTTGCATATTTCATTACTTTTTTCTTTCTTGTTGTCGATTTATGTTTGTAATTGATAAAGTGTTAATAACTGTTTCAATAAAAAAATGTTTTAAAGCAATCATATATAATCATTTATAAATGCATTTATAATAAAACACGTAAAGGTTATAACACTATTTCCCCAAAAACACAGTTGGCCAAATCAAAATATTGTAAGATTTTATGGCACACACTTGTCAGGGCTGGTTTGCAACCAGTTTCCATAAATTTGAAATAAGATATTCAGAAGAAAACCATTACGGAACGAAGATTGGTATATGTTAACTTTGAATTGTGAACTGTTTTGTTACCTTTCGAGTTTTGTTAGCTTTCTATCATCATCGTCCTGCCAGGTATTAGTCCTAGAATAACTGTTACGGTCTGAGAAAGCTGTTTTCGTGCTATCTTTTCATAGGTCGACCAAGTGACCGTTTCCCATTTGGACAGTTGTTCATTACTGCCTGGGGATCTTGGATCTACCATTCTTGAGACATGTTCCTTCCAGTTTAGCTGATATCTGGAGATGTAAGTCGTCATCATGGTGATCCGTCTGACTTTTCCTTTTATCAGGCTTGAAAGCAATTGAATGTCCCCCCAACTAGTTGCTAGCAAGGAGGTGGTAAGTCCAGCGATGGGGTTGCCATCTTTAAGCATCTGGACTTGCTTCAATACTGCATTTACTCAGTATTAGTTGGAATGGTTATACCGCCATGACTCGGTCCCCAGAACCTCGTTTGTTAAAACAGGTTGCACCGCGAGAAGGTGAGGTTGAGAATTGAGTAGGAGAGGTTATATGAGACACTTCACTACTCATAGCTTTGCGCAGTAAAATACAAATTTGAATTTTATTTGTAGTTATGTTTTTCGGAATAAAACAAACTTGCGGCCCTCGGGTCCCCACTTAGTTACATTTGATACAAAATAATCGAGTCTACAAAAATATCTGAGTGCATTAATTATTTTTATACATTTTGTCAGTAACATTACATTTATGCTTCAATTTTAGCATAAAAAGATAAAAATTCAATGAAAGTTGGTTATTTCTCGTGCGCATTATCATATTGCACAAATGTGATTGCTATGATATGCTCGTCCCGCGACGAATGATATCACGTTTGTTTGTAAACAAACATTTGCACTATTCCATTTCTTAAAATAACAAACCCACTCAGACACTGGCATAACATTTCAATTCGTAAATAACATCCATCGTGAATAATGCTACATGAGCAGTTTGTTCACGCTTTTCCGTTAAACAATTGAATATTAATTTTGAAAAATAATGTTCTGTCACATGACTCGAGTCCTCATCCCCATATTTTTACGAGAATCAAAATAGCCTCATAGTCGGCCACGGTGTCCTAGTGGTTACGTTCCTTGCCTCTAGTTCCGAGGGACGCGGTTTCTAACCCGGCTGTGGTCGATGGGTGCCTGAACATTTTCAGGCTCGTAAAAGATCGACAAGCCTCGATAAAAATACCTGTGTGAAAATTTTACCCATGTTCCCATCTTTTCCACCGCTGGGGTCTCGAGGTAGCGTGCTGCCTTGTCATTAAGCGGGCCCGGGTTCGATTCCCTGTCGCAACAGGCTCCTGGGCTAGGTTCGGGGTTTTTCCTCGCCTGTAAGACAAATGTCAGGAAGCGTAGGGCCCATCGGTCTCTGAAAATCATCCGACCACCATCCTTATCATTATCATCATTATCCTTCACCGGTGTGGAAAGCAGCGTCCTTATAGGTCTAATTGTCCCTTTCACTAAGTAATAGACGCAATTGAATTGAACGCTTTCAGTAATGAGCATAGCGTGTCAGAAATATGTTAGCGTGTTTTCTATACTGACTACTGGTTACCATGCATGTTTCTGGTTCCAGCCGGGGTTGATGAATTTTTAGAGCGTAATGATCCTGAATATGGGATCATTCGAAAGGAAGTAAAGCAGTGGATCCCCTTATTTTGCGTTAAATAATCTCAGCTTGTAAAAAAAACCTATGAGCAATAATTACCAGCTCTTTCACGTCCAGACTTGAATTACGACGCTAATGACCTTGACTGTCAATGAACATTGTTAAAATAATAATATATAGCTTACTGAAGAAAGGAATATTTCACTGTAACAAAATAGATACAGCTAATGACAAATGAGGGAAATTTTGAGGAAGTGGCTGAATTCAAATACCTAGGAACAATAATCACAAATAGGAATGAGATGCTGAAAGAAATTAAACATAGACTCAATTCTGGAAATGCGTGTTATTATGCATTGCAGAGACTCTTGATGTCCCAACTCCTTTCAAAAAACGTTAAACTGAAAATATATAAAACTATTATTCTACCAGTTTTATTAAATGGGTGCGAAACATGGACTCTTACTTTAAGGGAGGAAAGGAGATTACAAGTATTTGAGAATAAAGTGCTTAGGAAAACTTTTGGACCAAAGAGAGATGAACAAACAGGTGAATGGAGAAGACTTACATAACAATGAACTACATGGTATTTATAGGAAGCCAGATATAATAAGAACAGTTAAGTCTCGTAGACTGCGATGGGCAGGACATGTTGCACGTATGGGGAACGAAATACTTGTATGGAAGCTTCTTGTAGGAAAACCAGAGGGAAAACGCCCAGTTGGTAGACCAAGAATGAGGTGGGAGAATAACATTAACTATGATTTGAGGGAAGTAGATTATACAGGGAATGATTGGAAAGCATTAGCTCAGGATAGGGATGTATGGAGAGCTTATGTCCGCGCGGCCATGAACCTATGGGTTCGATAGTGCTAGCGAGTAAGCAAGTTTTCCTCCTTCGAATACTTAGCAAAATTATTCGTTTATGTATTGTAACTAAAAGTTAAAATCTTAAAATGCGTATCAGAAGCTAAGAATAGCTACCTGTAGTATAAGATACACCAAACTATCTGATCCCTCTGTGTAAAATATAATCGAAGACCTCTTTAGTGGACGACACGGTTAAATACATATGAAGGCGGGCTATGATTAAACTGTTTGTTCAGGAAAGAACCACAACAAACTCCACGGCTCGACAGGCCTAGAAAAGCCTTTGACCTACCAACTGTCTGATGGTCTCACATTCACGTGTATTAATCACAGAGGCGACCATCTAGCCAGTTCATATGTAGCATGTGTTTAGCATGTCAGGTGCACCAGCTGTTATAGCTGATTTTCTCAACCTGGTGTGGCTACTTATTATAGCTACTAAAAACTTTCACGATGCTGGGTGGACACTGGTCCCATACTGGTCGAAATTCAACGAGAAAAATTTTCTCTCTTTGGATACCCGTATCAGCGCAAGTCTTGTAGCTCTGCGCCAAGGCATGTTGCCTTAACCACTCGGCTACGAAGCGAGACTCAGTAAATAACCATTTCGATGGATTTTTTGACTCTTTACTACTAGACAACATCCTAATGCTGGTGTTTAGTTTGTGATGTCTGGTGTGTAAAATGTCCAAAAAATCCATAAATGTGCTTCTCTCCCGAAGAAACAGATTCAACATAGCCCGAGTTCACTTGCCTTTAATTGTTACATTCACCATAGGCCTAGTACCATTTTAAATGCAGAAAATTGAACATATATTTCTGAAATACCTACAATATAACATGGCTGAAGAAATGTTTAAACTAAAATTTTATTTAGTTGAGGATCACACTTCAAGATTTGTAATCTTTTATATCTCAAGTGGTCACCCTGAGACTCAAGTACAGCAATCAGTAGCGCAGATGTAAATGCACAGTTGTTCTCTCCTTCCAGTGCACAGATCTACATTTCGAGGAAGCTGTTAAAATTGGATTTAAAGATATATTAGAATATATTTTTAAAAATATAATTACATAATTTCAGTTCCTGTTTATTTAATAGTTTCCAAACTTTTAGAGATTGCAAAATGAAAATTGTTGTGATAGTTGAAGAAATTGTTTAACCGTAAACAAACGAACCATTTAGAAAATTATTCTGTTTAAAAATATTTAAGTTTCTTTATTTTACTGTAAGTTTTAATGTATATACTCTAAATGAAAATCAACAAACACTTTTTAAAAGAACTTCATATATTATATCAGTTCATTGGCACAGTTTTTACTTTGATTCAGCAAAGCATATGTGATATTTAACAATAGACTACGTGTTAATCTCCCGAATATTTCTTCCATCGCTACAGTTAAACAATTGATATACTTAAGTTTATATTAGGTAATTTAGTTAATTAGTATAATGACATTCATATATTAGATATAGATTATAAAAAATGCAGGACTTCACTTTACAAAATTTCAAATTTTGTATTAAATCACCTTTATGTCTGTTTTGATTAGAAGATTCCGAAATACCCCAAAGGCGCCCTTCAGTTAATATAAGTATCCACATTTGCATATACATTGAATGTACATGAATTTGATGTAACAACAAACTATAATCTATAAACCGTCCCTAGGTCCTTGTGATCACTAATAATATTGCAGTCCCGCCTCCTAACTAAAATATAATTAAATTGTAAGTTATTTCCGAAGAATCGAGGGGAAATAAATTAAAGTAATGAAGTTCTGATTTGAACTCTAATATAATTTGTCATCATATTAGGGTGAGGGTACCGTGCCTTGGGGATGTAAATGCACGCGCGTTCAACTACACATAACTTAATATAATAATATTGCAAATTGGTCTTCCTCTTCCTACTCGAATTAAACCAGTTTATTCTATAGAAACTGACATAGTAATAGCAACATCAAAAATAAGAATGAAAATAAATAAGTTTAACATTTTAAGACGGTAGCATATCAGATAACTGAACCAGTGTATAATATCGTTTCAGTAGTGGACACTCTTCATTCACCGTTATTAAATGTTACAATCTTAACGTTATCACCAACATTCTTATCATTTGCATTATCGTCATTATTTTATCGTTTTCGTTATTGTCAATTATATTTTTATACAAACTGCATAATTAATGAGATTCATGCGCAGAACAGCGGGTTACACCAGGTGGGGTAGGAAAAGGAACACCGATATCTTAAAAGCATTGAAGACTACGCCAATTTTGGAATATATTAAACAGTACCAACTAAATTGGAAACACCATCTTGAAAGAATGAGTTCATATCTGATCCCCAAAGCTGTTTATAATTATGTACCAAGAGGACGAAGATCTCTGGGCCGTCCTATAAAACGCTGGAGGGAAAATTTTCTATAGGATCGTAACAGGCCTTGGCCTAATACTAGGAAGGAAGAAGAAGAATAATTAATGTTATACTGTTAACCTAATAATCGCCCGTGGTGGACTAGTGGTTATGCTCCTTGCCTCTGGTCTCGGGGTCGATGGATTTTTTAGGATGGAAAAATCCAAGGAGCAAGTCCTCCGGGAGGGACTTTAAGCCGTGGGTCCCGAGTCTGAAGATTTTCAGGCTCGTAAATGATCCTTAAGCCTGAATGAAAGGCCTCTAAGCAAAATTTACCGAATTTTCCCGTCCTAGTACTACCTTAGTTTCCTAGATGTCAGTATGAGGCGGAACGCTGACCATGGACCACTCAAATGGCATCTACACGAAAACAAGTGTAACTAAATTAGTATGGTTCAAATTCTTCCCTGTAGGGGGAGAGCGCCTAAATTTCAGTTAAGGGAAACGTGGACTTACAAGAAGAAGACGTTAACCTAGTGTAATTAATGCATATAATTATATACTCTCTCCCAAAAAAGAAAGGGTCAAGTACATACTTCGCCTTCGCAAGTTAAGATTATTTATTTCGGCAACTGATTGTGATTTGTGTAATTGCAAGACGTAAACGCAACAGCGACTATTTTTGTGTGTTTTCCTTATCTTATGACGTAGTTTCAGGGATAGGGAAACCGGCAGCCACCACAACTCTTGTTCATTTTTTTTTGTTGTTTAGATGTTCGTCTTTTTAAAATAATGATAATGATAGTAGTATAATAATTTACCAAACTACAGGCAGAAGATGAAACATATTTTCGAAAGACCTCCTACAAAAAGTACACTGGTGATTTGAGGACGGCTAAGAATATCAGGTACTAATTTTATATTTTTAAAAATGATAATTTAACCCTTAAATTTAGAAATAAAGCATACAGTATTTGAAAGTTAATTAAAATGTATGAAGAGTAAAATAAAAAAGTATTATTTCTTTCGTAAATCGTAGAAAACGTACTTTTAATTTACAGAATCCAAACTTAGGAGATAAATAAACCTATTATTAAAATATACATTTTACTATTTCATAACATCTAAATTAGGAGTTGGTAATATAATTAAGTATTTAAATGATATTAACGTAACAAATCTTCCTAATTATAGTGCTTTTCATGAAGAATCTAATGACACCCCAAGCTCTGTTTCGACAAAACGTTACTTACCTGGTTCTTTCCTTTCATATAAGTAATAGAATAATAAATTCGCTAACTTTTTAAAAAAAACTAATAAATTTTAGTCTAATTAAATAATATAACCATGCCATGGTAGAGAGAGAAGTTAATTAATATCCTGCTGTAGTTCGTATATCCTATAAAGTTAGACTTGTACTAATGTGTCTAAATGGCACAAAGAGTAAGGTGCGTGTAGGCAAACACTTTTTGGATACTTTTGAAAACCACAATGGGTTGAAGCAAGGAGATGCACTATCTCCTCTACTATTTAATTTTGTACTAGAGTATGCCATCAAGGATCATTAAGGGATGAAGAAAGCCTACAACTCAATGACATTAATAAGCTGTTAGTTTATGCTGATGATGTAGTACTGTTGGGCGATAGCGAAGAGATAACAAAGTGATGTTTGACAGAAACCTTACATTTTGTACGAGTTCTAGGCTTGATACCTAACCGCATTGATTGAATTGAAACCATGTATAATGATTTGATTGATATTGCTTTGTGTTTGGGCCATACTAATAGAATATAATCCGACAATTTTAAATGATTCGTATTTTAGGTTCCATTCATGTAATTTTTATTTTCAATGGAATCCCATTAAAGTGGCGATCGTTATTTAGCAAGATGTAGTTGTAATGGATTTTGTGACAATGCATTGTGTCTTTTATAAGGCTGCGTTACAATTAGGATTAACGTTTGGGTATTTGAATGCCATTTGATTCGGGAATAATTCTCTGTGAGCTCTAAAAAATCTCCTAAAGCAGCAACTGACACGTGAATTACATGATTACTGACGAGCCTCAGCTTTCACCATGTTCCAGATTCCCAGTTAGATCATCGCTGTGTTATTCAAAGTTTTCGTGTTCTTTTTAACGTATGAATTACTCTGTTTCAACGATAATTAAATCTAATATATAGTGGAAGAATAATAGACAAAGTTTATTAAGTAAAAGTGTGAACGGTTGTGAAGAGCTGAGATATATAATAAACTCTTACAGATAATTGTGTTTCCTGTGACGTATTGATAAAGAAGCAAAGAAAATTAGGAAATTTTGTATAAACATTTGTGGAGTAAATAACGAAACTCGGCCTGTACCGAAGCCATCCGCGACAATATTAGAACGCACAACGGATGATGCGTATTAAAAAAAAATACATAAAAAACAATATAGTACATAGAAGTAGTGTGATCTGATCTGTAAAACAATTATGTACGTCATATTACAAGGTAATACAACAAAAAGAAAATATTACATTTTCTATTTACTTGCAGTAGTAGGACTTTATTAAACTAAAAGTAAGATACAAACAATGTTATTTACAAATATGGGTCGCACGGGCAGTAAGCCGTACGTGCTGTTGACAGTCCGTTACAATAAAGTAATGTTTAGTAATAATATAACGTAAAACAAAAAAGAAAACACAGTAATATTACAATTAGATAATAATACAATAACATTATACGTTAAGTTGTGTAGAATTATTAATAATTAATGGTATTACATTTTGATAACATATTTATTTCCTTAAATACATCTAATATATAAAAATGAATGTTTGTTTGTTTGTTCGTACTTTATGCGCGGCCATACCTTGATCCGATTGTGATGGGGTTCTTTTGCAAAATGTGCAGGAGATTTCCGGCATGAACATAGGCTATAATAGAGTTGATATGCTGAGCTCCTACTCTCTTAAAAAACGCCCTTTGTAGTGAAAAACGCGAAAAAGTCCCTTTTTTAACCTTAAATGGCTTACGCTGCCTAAACCACAACAAATACACAACATTATTGTACACAGAATTGAACATCTCAAAAAACTCTACAGAAATGTCCGCGACAGGAATAAATACATTTATCCGAATCATTATTACTGCCACAGACGTTCTTCATTCATGAACTGTCCCAACATATGTTTATCTTTTAAGGATAACTCACAATAACCATTTTTGTCTTTCATTGATGCCAAGAAGATCGGGATTAGTTTGATTCCCAAGTAAGCATAGCAGCGCACGGCGGGTATTCCTTTATGAACAACTCAAAATAACGAATTTTGTCTTTCAGCTCATTTATGCCAAGTACATCGGGATGCGTAGATTCTCGAGCAACGCCGGGTAATCAGCAAGGGGTATCTAAAAATAAAAACGATACAAATTTATATTTATTTTTCCTTCTACTTATTCAACTATATGCAAAAACACATAATTTATTTAGGTGTGACAGCGCACGCCAGGTATTAGCTAGTATTTAATATAAACCCCAGAATTAGTGCGCAGATTTTTTCTGAGTATACGTAGTTAAACTGTAATGTAGATAACTGTGGTGAGGATGCCCAATAACTGATCCAATTAAAATGAAGTGGGGAAAATAATTTCCCTATAATCTCTCAGTACTTCTCAAATGTCGATCATTTTGTAAAATGCGCACAAAAAGTGATACCTTAAGAATAGTTTGCTGTATGCTCTCACGCACACACACACACACACACAAAATGTGAGCCTACTTATGTACAGAATACACATACATAATAAAAAATACATATAAAATAAAGTAGATAATAAAATAGAATAATTTCAATTAAAAAATCGTACCTCATAAAATTCATCTTCAACTATAATAACTTCGTCACACTATTAAAATTAAAGGCCTTTCATATGCATGCTACGTCGTCAGGAATTCTTAATGTCAGGAATTCTTAATGGTACTGAAATTATTTGTATATTTCATACAGAGGGCTTTGGTTGTTGGGCGTGTTCTCATTTAGCATATTTTTATTTTCTGCTTCCTTAATAATCTCTTCCAGGATATTGATTTTTTTGTTTATTGTTTTCTTTGTGGATTATTGACATTGTTTTATCTATTTTGTTAAATATAACAGTTTATAACAGAAATTATTATAGTTGAGGATGACTGTTTTATAAGGTACACGTTTTTTTAATTGAAATAATTTTATCCACAACGACATTCAAACATGATTATTATAAGTATAAAATACAAATTAATATCAAAATAATGTAATTAAAAAGTATGTACAATAAAACTGAACCCAAATATTGATGGAAGAATTGGAATTGCTCCATATTTCTAGACATGTAATTCATAAGGTTTTGCTATAGTATATCCTCTTTAAAATTTCGGGTGGTGAATTTAACGACAGAGAGAGATATTAAGACTACGTAGTTCAAGTATCGCTTGAAAGCAAATTCGCCTTTTTTTAGTTGTTAACTTAATAGATAAGAAGTTAAGCGAGTAATTGGTTTTGAATCGTGGTGTTTTCTTGCTACGAAAACAAGAATTTCTTGCGTTCCATAAGCTGAAGAGATTGCGAGTGTAGTAGGGCCTATATAACTTGCAGAAATGATTCATAGCCTTAATAATGCTTTTGGTTTTTCAGCAATTTGGCCGCATTTCTCATATAAATCACAATTTAATCTAGGGAAAGGATACGGAGTTATAATAGACTTGTATAAGAGAGAGAAGTTTGTTTATAACGAGGCTCTGCTTATAGACCTGTGATATAATAGAGAGTGGCTTCATGTTTTTTGCATCTCGCAAGGGAACTTCTAATTCTTTAATGGAATTTGTCTCTCCCGACATCTTAATGTGATGCGGTTATATACCAAAGATAAGATAAATGTCCTCTGTATGTCTTATTTCCGTTATTCATTTATCTTATCTTCATATTCTTTATTACTATTATGTTTTTAATGTACTGGCGCCGAGGAGCCCAGTAGCATAACTACAGGATATATTATTACAGCCAAAGAAATAAATCGGATTGCCAAAGAATAGATTAGATTAGATTAGATTAGATTTATTTAGCCTGGTGGAGTTAAGGCCATGTGGCCTTCTCTTCCACTCACCAGGACAAACATATATTACATCAGAATATAACAATCTTAATTAACTCTAATATTAAACGCTAAGTAAAAAATTTGATCAAAAGATAATATCTAATATACGTATTACGATCTATAATACCAGTTAATATTAGTTAAAATTAAGACTAAAACTAATAATAAAATGTATGTAAGCAACGCATATTAAATTGTCCCTGTCTAGTGTATATAAAAAACAGGAAAATAATGAGATATAGAAAACTAATTTTACGATTATACAATATTTAAAAAAAAACAAATAAACATATTTGTTATTCTTAATATTATTTTCATAAATAATTAAATATATTAATATTGCTAAAAGAATACTATCAGTGAGGTGTATAAGTTAATATAAATAAAATAAATATGCACAAACAAGAACATTTCAGTTTCCGTTCACCTCTGAAATCTATGGGTAACGTCGTTGCCTGAGGTGCAGAGGTCGTAGTTGAACAAGTTTCCTCACCTATAATAGAAATGTCAGTACATCTTAAGGCCTTAAATATTCCGGTTTCCATCTCCAGTTGGAACACGTTTGGAGAGAGATGTTTTTCGAGGTTTTTCCTCACCTGTAAGATATGTTAGAAACCTTTAATGCCCGTATAGTCTCCGTGTGATGTCAAAGTATCTATATTACATGGTATTGTTAAAAAAATCACTTTGCAAATACACAATAGAAACACACATCTGATTACCTTAAGACGTGATTTGCAGGGATGTTGAAGCGTCTATGAAGACAAAATAAAAAAAAAATCGTATAATCGAGCGAGTTGGTTCAGCGGTAGAGGAAGTGACACTTTTTCGGGATTTACCGGTCCAAATCTTGGTGACAACCAACCTAATGTTTTTTTCTTTCTCCAAATTGTGGGTTCAAATTTCATTACCGGGGCCCATTTGATCATGATTATTTCATAGTATCATTAAAATAAAAACATTTACATAAGAAAACACGTGGCAGAACAATAAAAATACACAGGATAGCGATACTGGCTATATCATATCTGAAGAATATAGACGAGATATGACCTAAATATTGTAAGATTTATAAGCAAGAATTAAATATTAACAGTATTTACTCTTTTCCATGTTTTACATATTTCATGATAAAAGTAAAAATTCCACTACAGAAATTGAAAGAAGAATGACTAATGGAAGAAGAATCATTATTACGTTGAAAATATAAATATAATATACAGAACGAAGAAAACTATATTTCAAGTTCTGTTACAAAACATTTTATTATATGGATCTGAAACCTGGACAGTAAGTAGAAAACAAGCCAACAAGCTGTTAGCAGTAGAAATGGATTTTTGGAGGCGATCGACAAGATTTTAAAAAAGGGATAAGGTCAGAAACAGCACAATAAGGGAAATTATGCAAGTTGAAAAATACATATTAAGAAAAATAGAAGAAAAACGTTTGAAATGGTATGGGCACCTCATAAAAATGGAAGAAGAAAGAATACCAAAGAAGATCCTTAATTGGAAAGCTAATGGAAGAAGTGGAAGAGGCAGGCCTAGAGAACGATGGATAGATGGAGTGAAGAGAAGTATGGAAGCTAGGGATTTGAGGGAAGAATATGCATAAAATTTACATTGCTATATTTAATGTATATTTAACTGTTTATAATTAGTATAGAGTAGCCTATATCTATATTTGTCAAATATCCATTTGTATTTGTGCTGGTTGAGTGGAAGAGAAGGCCTTATGGCCTTAACTCTGTCAGAATAAATAAAGCATTATTATTATTATTATTATTATTATTATTATTATTATTATTATTATTATTATTATTATTATTATGCTTTATACAGCAACCTCTGGCGACAAATTAGTTTGGGTTGAAGGAGAAACACTATATTGTGGAATATCCTTAAATAAAAATCATATTTCGTAAATATAATTTAGCCTATCGCTGCATCGTACCTAGCGGGCCCGGGTTCGATCCCTAGTTGGACAAGTTTCCTGGATGATGGTTTTTCTCGGGGGATTTCTCACCTGTAATACAAATGTCAGGATACTTTAAGGCCAGAACGTTCCCCAATCATCATCTGGTAATTATATTCATGGCCTATTCACCATGTTTAATATGAATGTGTGTATGAATGTTGTGTGTTTGTCGTTGAGTTGTGTGTATGTCGGGAGGCATTCAGCATATCGTTGTTCGGGGAGACCCTCCATATCCTTGTGTGCTTAAAAAAGTATGTATGTGATCCATAGTTAAAATCCCTCCCCCGGCAGGTCATGTCATTGTTAGGCCCGAGGGGCGTATGATACGTAAAAATACGTATAAGGTGAGTGGTTAAGTGCGTTAAGGGAATGCAATAATTATAATTTATTACATGCATACACCGCTGTGATCTCGAGGTAGCATGCTGCCTTGTCATGCAGCGGGCCCGGGTTCGATTCCTGGTTGGGACAGGTTCCTGAGTGATTTTTTTCGGGGTTTTTCCTCACCTGTAAGATAAATGTCAGAAGCTTAGGGCCCTCCGGTCGCCAAAAATCATCCGGCCATCATCATAATCCTTATCATTATCATGCTTCACAGCTGTGGAAAGCAACGGGAAGCTACCACACCTGTAATTCCCTAGTAAAGCTGCAAAGCATACCATGAAAATGCTATGATTTCAGTGAAAGGCAGAATTACTGTGGATGGACGTGCATACAGAACTATAACGTAATTAAAATCAATAAAGGTTAGTAATTTTTTCATTCAACATATTATATGCTACTTTTATATCGTCTTATTTTAGATTCTTGAGTCTCCTAATACATATTTATTTTAGGGAACGTGTTCACGTGCATGAAAGCTGATTGTAGAAAAACCAGAGGGAAAACGCTCAGTTGGTAGACCAAGAACGATGTGGGAGAATAATAGTAACTATGATTTGAGGGAAGTAGATTATACACGGGATGATTGGAAAACATTAGCTCAGGATAGGGATATATGGATAGCTTATGTTCGCGCGGGTTCGATAGTGCCAGTGAGTTAGTTCCAAAGTAACCTAGGTTTGAAACCTGCATTCTTCATTGAGGACATGCTTTTATTTACGTCCTATCCTTCTTTTTTCTTTTTTTTTCGATGTAAAGTGTCGATAGAGAAATCCCACTAATGCATAATCCAAAGTAATAATATTCTTTACAAATGTCCTATCTTTATTTTCCTTCTTTATTTACGCTTGAGCATTTTTGGTGATGTCGCGTTTATTTCTACGTACACTACCAATGAGCTCTATATTTCTGTTGCCTATATCCACGTCTCATTTACACGTGTAGTAAACAATAATGATGTTATGCAATTATTATTAATGATGAAATGGATCGTGTTAATGAAATGTTAACTTGTCATTCTCGTTGACGACACAGGAAAAATGCCTGTCAGTTTGGTCGATACTCTGTTTCAATTTGAGAACTGTCAAACACTAATATGAAACGCTATCATTTAAGCCAATTCAGTCCTTTTTTTCTACTTGCACATAATTTATTTATTTGTACAACCGGTGAGTTTACATTGTTGCAGTTCAGTTATGTATTCAAAAAGTAGATAACTTCAATTGGAATTTTTTAGGAGAAATAAAATATAAAAATAAGGTTTTTACAAATCTGAAAGTAACCTTCTGCATGTTACCGAGCACAGAAATGGCACCGTTTTGCACTAAAGATGTGTCTGCATTCAAGTAATTGGATGTAAACAAAATAATAAGCGCAACTGTCATTCTGAGCTAAGCACACAGCGTGACGCCTCTAAATAGATCGAAGTCGCTCATCTGGCCATATTATGCAACATGTGTTATTTCTTCTATTTGAATAGTGGTAATTTGCCGACCATTTATATAATTGAAACCTTAGTCATTATACAGAGTGAGTCAGAAATATGGCTATACGTTTGATCGCATTTTGTGACGAAAATATTATTATTAAAGGAAATATGATGTTATCACTGGAAAGGGAATCCTTCAAATTATAACAATAGAACAAAACAAATCACTGCTCACGTGCAGCTTGGCGGGTTGATTTTTGTGGGCTAGCGTCGAATGCCTCCACAATTCTCTTCGTTGTTTCTGCATCCATGCTAATGCGAGGCCTTCCAGGAGGTTTGATTTTCTACATCCTTCCCGTTTCCAGCAGTCGTTTTCTACACTTCCCCACAGTCGACGGCTGCAATGCTACGTTAAACTCACGTCTTGCCCGTCTTGCGGCCTCACGATCATTAGCATACGTTATTGCTCATGCAGCAATTGCAATTTGCTGTTGCATATTCAACGCCATTTTGACTAATGACGTAAGTTATGCACTGTTTTGTTTTATTCCATTTTTGTAATTTAAATAATTGCGTTTCCAACGGTAATTTCATATTTCCTGTAATGGTAATATTTTCATCACACAACGCGATCAAACGTATAGCCATATTTATGATTCACCCGTTAATGTTTATATTAAACACTTATGCATGTGTTCAATTTGAGAATAAAATTCTTAGGAACATTTTTGGATCAAATAGAGATGAACAGACAGGCGAATGGAGAAGACTACACAACACGAATTGCTGATATCAGAAAGGAATTGAACATAGAACCAATCACAACATTAATAGAGAAAGTATAGAATACATTGGAGAGACCATGTCCTACGAATGGCAAGCACCAGGATGGCAAGACATGTTTTATACTATAAACCTAGGGGGGGGGGGCACGAAATAACACTGAGCAACAAAAAATAAACTTTTTTTTTGTCTCAGAAAGAAAAATATGTGATTCTGTTAGTATTTTTCTCCTGAATTCAAATATGATATCGGTTGTTCTCCACCACGCAATGTTTCTGAGAGACAGGTTTTTATAATTTCAAACACTTTAATATTTTCTACATTCGTAACTACACAATATTCGAACATTCGGACTCACCTAGAAGGCACGAAATGACGATTATCTGCTATATTTAGTCTGTGGAGCATCCCACTTGATGTTCCAACAATAATCGGCCAGCATATTAGGATTCCATTTGCCTTGATATCTATTTTCCATAGCTGAAATCTCATGATGAAAGTGTTCCCCGTGCTCATCGCTCAATGGACAAATGGACGAAAAAACGTTTATTAAAAATATAATTATTTAAATCCATTAATTGAAATTGAAATAAAAAAAACTGCGGGTGATGGAGAAATTCCGAATACATATTTGAAAACACGATAAAAAAACTGCATTAAGTACAACTATTGGTACTCATGAGACAAAACCTCTAAGACGACGACGATGATGATCTTTATAGTAAAACATATATAATAAGAACAATTAAGTATCGTAGACAGCGATGGACAGGACATGGGGCACGAATGGGGAATGAAAGAGGGGCATGGAAATTTCTTGTAGGGAAACCAGAGAGAAAGCGCTCGTTTGGTAGACCAAAAAATGAGGTGTGAGAGTAACATCACCTTGATTTGAGAGAAGTTTATTATACAGATGATGATTGGAAAACACTAACTCAGGATAGAGATGTATTGAGAGTTTATGTTCGTGCGAGCTTAAAACTACGTGTTCTATAGTGCCAGTAAATTAGAGTTAGTAGGCCTATGTGTTCAAATGTTTTTTGGTAATTCTTGTCATTTTAATCAGCGAATCCTTTTTTTTCTTCTTTCTTTCTTTCTTTCCGGAGTAGAACATACCTATTGTATGGAATCTTGAACTTCATTTTTGGAGCATGTTCAGGTATTGTTGGTACTTAATTCATTCGAGCCATTTTATGTCTATTCCATTAGAAGAGTAAACCAGTTTAACTGAATTTTCAAATTTCTTTAATAAAATGGATAGCTACCGAACAGTGTATATGCATGCTTCAACGCTATTTGAGAACGGGGGGATTAATTGGAGATTATATCGTTGCGATGTTGGCCAATGTGTGTAATACCTTTTATCTCATCCACAATTTCAATGTATTCATCGGCGAAACATAGTGAGAATTGTTATCAGGTTAGTTGAATTGTTTTAATTTAAATAATAATTGAATCTACGTATGTAAATTTACCGTAGGGTCTTTATATTGATTTCAATACCGCCTTTGTGATGTGTTACTAATAATAGCGGAACTATACCCTTCCTTCCAGACATACATGTATGAACTCATTAATTACGTCATGTGATGTAAGTGTTACACGCTCTATACTTATAATTCAAATCTAGAGCCCAGAAATGATTGAACACACAATGGAAAAGAAAATAAATAAAAAATAAATAATATTATTATTTTTTATTTAGGGATATTCTACAATACAGTGTTTCTCCTTCAATCCAAAGTGATTTGTCGCCAGAGCTTCCTGTCTAAAGCATATTCTTCCCAGAAATCTCTAGCTTCCATACATCTCTTCACTCCATCCATCCATCGTTCTATAGGCCTTCCTCTTCCACTTTTTCCATTAGCTTTCCAATTAAGGAACTTCTTTGGTATTCTGTCTTTTTCCATTCTTATGAGGTGTCCATACCATTTCAAACGTTTTTCTTCTATTTTTCCCAATGTGTTTTTTTTTCAACTTGCATAATTTTCCTTATTGTGCTGTTTCTGACCTTATCCCTTACTGAGATCTTGTCGATAGCCTCCAAAAATCCATTTCTACTAACAGCTTGTTGGCTTATTTTCTACTTACTGTCAAGGTTAATGTCTTGCTTGTATACATTTTATTATTAGTTTTGGTCTTAATTTTTAACTAACATTAACTGGTTGTATTATAGATCGTAATTTATTACATAATATCTCTTTGATCAAATTTTTACTTAGTATTTAATATTAGAGTTAATTAAGATTGTTATATTCTGATGTAATATATGTTTGTCCTGGTGAGTGGGAGAGAAGGCCACATGGCCTTAACTCCACCAGGCTAAATAAATCTAATCTTCTAATAAATGAGCTGAAATACGGGAAAAAAGAAGAAAAAAAAAAAGGTTTCGGACACACATAAAATTCTTTATAACAGAACTTGAAATATAGTTTTCTTCGTTCTGTATATTATATTTCTATTCCAAAGCACTGGGTTCAACAAACCAATGATTCTTCTTCCATCAGTTATTCTTCTTTCAATTTCTTTAGTTGAATTCTCACTTTTGTCTAAAACAGATCCTAAATATTTAAAAATCTTAACATTATGTATTCTTCCTGAATTACATTTTAGTACATCTGTTGTATCCAATGTAAGATATTCTGTTATAATATAATTTATCTGTAATCCCTATTTTTTTTATTCTATCTCTAATTTCTTTAACATGAAAGATGCATCATCTGGATCCTGAGAAATCACCACCTGATCATCTGCGAATAGTTAATGTTGAAGATAATAATTATCTTCTATTTGAATTCCCATTTATTTGCAGTGTCTTGACCAATTCTTCGTACAATTAGGCCTAATAATTAATAAATAAAATAAAATTTGCAGTAAAACAACAGCAACGTTGTCAAGTAAACTAAGCAATAATTTTAGCTTCAATTGATAAAATGTAAATATAAACGATTGAGAAACTCGTTTAACTAAGTTTAATATACGTCGATATTGTTCGCTTGCAATGAGATGTAACCAAGGGAAAGGTAGAGAATAGTAACCAATCATAAATGGACGAGGGAACTAACTCACTGGCACTATCGAACCCGCAGGTTCACTACCGCGTGAACATAAGCTCTCCATATATCACTACCTTGAGCTAATGTTTTCCAATCACCCCTGTATAATCTACTTCCGTCATCATGGTTAATGCAATTCTCCCAACTCATTATTAGCCTACCTATCAGGCGCTTTCTCTCTAGTTTTCTTATAAGGAGTTTCCAAACTTCTCTTTCATTCCACATTCGTACTACATGCCCTGTTCATCGCAGTCTACGAGACTTAACTCTTCTTATTGTATCTGGTTTTCCATAAAGATCATGTAACACGCTGTTATAGTCTTCTCCATTCAACTATCTGTTCGTCTCTCTTTGGTTCAAAAATTCCTAAGAACTTTATTAATAACTTGAGAAGAAAAGGCTCTCAGATTCCAGCGCTTTTTTAATGAAGTTATCTAATTTTAGTAATAATAAATATAAGCAATCCAGTAACATATTTTCTTTTCCTGTCTGAGTGACTGTCCTCTTCTTTCTCTATCCTTCTTCCACTGTCTAAAAACCACTACTTTTCAAAGGTATTTAATTGCGTAGGCATTGTAATTAAAGACCTCAATTGCAAGCAAATATATATATATATAAATAACGTTAAATTTAAAGAGAATAATTTTCGCCCAGACCGGGACTCGAACCCGGGTCCTTTGGTTTACCGTACCAATGCTCTTACCAACTGAGTTACCGGGGCGAGTTCCAATCTAGATGCAAATTTTTCTCTTGTATACGCTTTTAAAAGTAATGTTTAAATTCCCAATAAAGTCTTCTTAATCAAGAAGCCGCCATTTGCAAAGATGAAGCCACAGCTTCAAGCATTTGGTGCGCGGAAATTACAACGTATATAAGAGAAAAAATTGCTTCTAGATTGGAAGTCACCACGGTAGCTCAGTCGGTAAGAGCATTGGTATGGTAAACAAAAAGGTCCCGGGTTCGGGCCCCGGTCTGGGCGAAAACTTTTCTCTTCAAATTTAATTTACCCTTCAATGAGATGTGTTAAATTGATAATAAAAACATATAAAACGTGTTGCATGAGCATCGCAATATATTTTCATTAATCATTAATGCTTAATGACTTTTTTTTTGTCTAATGCCACCAGGTTGTCTCTTATGACATTTTTTGGCTTTCTCACCTGGCTTTGGCAGAAATGTAATCCATTTCTTAGGTTGGGGCACCTTGAAGGCGGAGTTACATTACCCCGATGGTATGATGGGTGATAAATGGTAATGAAGTACCAGGAGAGTCCCTAACCTATTCTTAACCTAAATTCCAGACCATGGGTAACCACAGGAATAATTCACTTTAAGGAAAAAATCCTATGGTTAGACCGGGAATCGAATCCCGGACATCATGAACTATTGTCAGAAAGCTGACCACTACCCGTGAGGCTGGTCTAATGGCTTATATACATTAATGTAATTAATAAAAAATAATCTGTCGATCTTGACAGAATTACAATATAATGAGATTCATGTATTTTCTTAACGTTAAGATATTTATAAAATTTTCACCAATGGGAGATGTAGTTGTCGCTATCGTGCATTCCATGTGATAAATAATTCTGTGTAAAAGCTTTGAGTCACTCATTCTCTAACATATAATAAAACAAAACACAGTAACATAAAATATTGCAGGTGAGTTGAGAACGCATTGCGTGTGGTGAACAATCCCACATTTTACGAGAGTTGAATTTAATATATATACATTTTAATTTTATAGTTTGATAGAATGATTTTAGTTTGATGTTCTAGCCATTTGTTACTTCCGGTTCGGAAACCTATGATTTCCGGTTGTATAGTTTAATTGCCACTCTAACGTTTTCATGGAACGTATCTATGCAGTTATATGTTTTGGAAACGCAAAGAGAGGTATTTTCATTTGACTGATACATCAGAAATTCTGATTGGTTGAATGGATAGGTACAGAGAGAACGCACAAAAAACCGATGGAGGGAGAGAAAAAATGTGAATGTGTTATACGTATATATTAACGTGGCACTAAAAAATATTAAAAATAAATTTGAATTGTGAATTGATAAACCTTTTGTTTTTTGACATTTGGTTTCTGCCGCTTTATTAAAAAAATGCGAAAGTTGGTCAATTGAGAATGCAAATTAATGTTTGCTCAGGGAGGTGTGCCTAATTAGACGAGTTGTACAGCGCCAGCGCCTATAGCTAAAGATCCTGGATTCAAATCTCAATCAAATACATTTTTTCTTTAACTATGACCTACAGAGGGTTTTTTTTTTATAATAAATGATTTCTATTGTGAAAAAAAACAAGTTTTATAAATCCTTGGATGATAATGATATAACAGATATCACGTGATAATTAAATGTGACAGAGTCCGTGGCATGGTTCGTAGAGTCCCTATATTCCATTCTGTAGATATATATATATTTTTTTTAATTTCCACTTTGGGTCTTATAATACCCCGTGCTGCTTTTGGGATGGCCTTGTCTTTCTGTTAATCACAGATCTTGGGAAGCCTGCTAACTCCTTGTGTATTGCTTCATTCCTAGTTCATAAGCGAGAGCCCAGGACATTAGCTTTAAGTTCCATCGGGGGTAGGGAGGGTAAATAAACATATCCTCCATAGTAATTCTGCCCGAAGGCAGGTCCTTCACTGCAATCATAGCATTTTCATGCTATGCTTGCAGCTTTACTAGGGAATTGTAGGTGTGGTAGCTTGCCGTTGATTTCCACACCGGTGAGGGAAGGATGGTGATGATAATGATAAGGATGAAGATGGCCATATGATTTCGGGGACCGTTTGGGCCTTAAAGTTTTCCTGACATTTGTCTTACAGGTGAGGAAAAACCCCGATAAAAAGCTCACCCAGAAAAACTGCCCCGACCGGAGATCGAACCCGGGCCCGCTGCGTGACAAGGCAGCACGCTACCTCGAGACCACAGCGGTGGACTATAAACATATAAACAAACGTAGTCTGTTCATACAGGTTTTGCTTGTAATATATAAAAATACTATTCTCCATCCATCTTGAAGTTCGGTTACATCTGAAAAATAGGCCTAGTTCCATCGGGGAGGAGGGGAGGTTTTAGTTGTCGACACGGGAGTATAATAGCCTAAATTTATTTACCCACTATTTTAATACAACAAATGTTCATAAAACGATATATTAAATTCCGATTGATTGAGGGTCTTTCCACTTTTCAGCGGTTGCCCTTTTACCAGCCGGCTGCTGGCCCTTCACATCCACATGTGTCCATCACAGAGGTAGATGATCAACAGCCAGTGTAGGGGTGACATGTGGTTAGCATGTCGATTCCCCCAGCCGTTATAGCTGGTTCCTCAACCTGGAGCCGCTACTTATTGTAGCTACCCAATTGCCTCACGATGCTGGGTGGGCACCGGTCCCATACTGGCCGAAATACCATGAGAAAATTTCTTCCCCCATGGAGACTCGAACCAGCGCAAGTCCCGTAGCTCTGCGCCAAGGCTTCCTACCTTAACCGCTCGGCTACGGCGCGGGACTATATTAAATTCACTTAGTCAAATTTAACGATATTTTTCTGATTTTACTTGTAAATATGAAAAAAGTATGACTATTTCTTGCCGTGGCCACTGAATACCTGTGGAATGATACAAATAACTTTTACTTGTCGTGACCTCTCGAATACCTCTGGTTTTAACATAGCCTTATCGATAATAAAGATTGCTGTATTTTACCTATTTTTGAGCTTTACATTAAATGTCATTCTAGGTCTATTTCATATATTTACAGGTTAGATTATTTCAATTACTATAGGTTAGATTTTAGGCCTAAAATTATATTAAACCTACAAACATGAGTTGTATTTAAATATCTCTGTGGTTCTATGTAAATTGAAAATGGCCGACAGTTACAACGTAAGAAATAATTCCACTTTTGCAAATTTATAAATTTGAAAAAATATATTCACAATCATTGTTTTCCGGACCTAAATATTATTAATATAAAATTGCACAAACATTCCATGCATTAAAATTGTCTTCAATTGCGTAAGTAGATTTGGACTATTATACGCTCCCACGTTATCTTACAAATAATGTAGGATAGACCGTGAAAAAGATGTCGAATAAACAAAGATAAAAATAAATTTAATCTTATTTATGAATTTTTGCTCGTAATATAATAAATATTCTGAGAATATTCTTTTTCTCGCTATTTATGAGAAAAACATTTGATTATTAATGTATTTTAGGTAGTTAAACTGGGTAACCTGGATCCACATATATGATTTTGATTTATAGGAAGTTTCAAAAATATCTCTGGAAACGTGTCATAAAAATTTAAATCAAACGATTAGAAGTGCCGGATTATCCCATCTCCGAGCTTCGGTCACTGGTGTTCTTCTTTGAATGTCGGTCCATGTGAAAAAATGCTGTTACCATGCTCGCCTCTGTTCCAGAGATTTATGGTTTCAAACCCGGCTTAAATCCACGTGTAGCCTATATTCAGGTAATAAATTAATATTTTTAGTGTTATTTGGAAGATGATTCCTCGCATAAGTCATTCTAAGTTTTATTTTCTTCAATGTGCATTTTAGTGCAATACTTGTTGTTTGGTATTTGTTGATGATAAGTTAGTATTATAAATTACGAGATAAATAAGTTACTCTTAAGAAGTAAGTTAAAACAATTTGAGATGATTTTATTAAATAAATGCACACTATCAAACGATAGAATATCAATACTGGACTTGTTCATTGATTTGAATGCATGTGAAATTAAGATAATGTACAATGAAACTCATGTTAAAAAAAAACTCGGAAAAAGCCGTACTGGCTGTAATGTATAATTCCCAAATATGTATTCTTAATAAAGGAGCCGCCATTTGCAAGACAGAAGCATGGCTTCACAGCATTTGGTGGATGGGAATTACAATGTATATAGAGAAGGATTTGCGTTTAGATCGGTACTTGCTCAGGTAGCTCAGTTGGTAGAGCACTTGGTCTAGAGAACCAAGGGTCCCGGGTTCAAGTCCCGGTCTGAGCGTATAATTTTTCTCTTCAAATATGATTTATCCATCATTGAGATGTACGAAATCAATAATAAAAAAAACTTGGAAAAAAGCCGTACTGGCTGTAATGTATAATTCCCAAATATGTATTCTTAATAAAGGAGCCGCCATTTGCAAGATAGAAGCATGGCTTCACAGCATTTGGTGGATGGGAATTACAATGTATATAGAGAAGGATTTGCGTTTAGATCGGTACTTGCTCAGGTAGCTCAGTTGGTAGAGCACTTGGTCTAGAGAACCAAGGGTCCCGGGTACAAGTCCCGGTCTGAGCGTATAATTTTTCTCTTCAAATATGATTTATCCATCATTGAGATGTACGAAATCAATAAAAAAAACTTGGAAAAAGCCGTACTGGCTGTAATGTATAATTCCCAAATATGTATTCTTAATAAAGGAGCCGCCATTTGCAAGATAGAAGCATGGCTTCACAGCATTTGGTGGATGGGAATTACAATGTATATAGAGAAGGATTTGCGTTTAGATCGGTACTTGCTCAGGTAGCTCAGTTGGTAGAGCACTTGGTCTAGAGAACCAAGGGTCCCGGGTTCAAGTCCCGGTCTGAGCGTATAATTTTTCTCTTCAAATATGATTTATCCATCATTGAGATGTACGAAATCAATAATAAAAAAAACTTGGAAAAAGCCGTACTGGCTGTAATGTATAATTCCCAAATATGTATTCTTAATAAAGGAGCCGCCATTTGCAAGATAGAAGCATGGCTTCACAGCATTTGGTGGATGGGAATTACAATGTATATAGAGAAGGATTTGCGTTTAGATCGGTACTTGCTCAGGTAGCTCAGTTGGTAGAGCACTTGGTCTAGAGAACCAAGGGTCCCGGGTTCAAGTCCCGGTCTGAGCGTATAATTTTTCTCTTCAAATATGATTTATCCATCATTGAGATGTACGAAATCAATAATAAAAAAAATAAAATAAAAAAAATAAATAAATAAATAAAAAAAACTCATGTTATTCAACATAATTTGGGAAGTCAGAAATCTATATTCATAAGTTAGGTTCAGTTAACTAATCTCGAATTCTGTTTCCAGACATTGCCATATACGTTTAATATAAAACACTTACTGCTGAATGTTTTGAAGCGTTCAAATTAACAGGCTAATGATATTTAAGGGGTTCTTTCTCTAGTTATGTACTGTCGTATCACTCCGGTTTCAAGTGAAGAGAACTTGGCTTCATATGTATGGCAGGAAGAGCCTCTTTGTATAGAAAAATATTATAACCCTCAAGCTTATCATACCATCTCATCTGGTAACCACAGTTTTTACATCTATTGAAATGTAGTTTTATTCGTGCTTACCGGTATTTATTTACTTTGAGAAGATATGCAGGTTTTGGATTTTGAGAATCTCACGTACGAAGAATGAGCAGAACAAGAATACCACGTCAGATCTTAAATTACCAGCCACCAGACAAGAGATATATGTGGGCAGACCCTTCAAACGTTGGATTGTGACCGTAACAGACCACTAGGTCTATCACATGAAAGGAAGAAGAAGAAGAAGAAGAAGAAGAAGAAGAAGAAGAAGAATTTTGAGAATTTATATTAATTGAATTTTCAGTATAAGGGAGCTTTCCAGATGACCGAAAGCAAATAATGTTCTCTAACTTTTACGTTTAGTATAATACTAAATAAGTTAGATGATAAGAGCTGATGGTAGGACAACGAAATCAATTATATTGTTGGTTGAGCCATTGGGTATCTGAATAAGAGGACGTTCATACAAACATAATTACACTGCATCTTACTGTTTATGTAATTAAACATAACTAACTCACTGGCACTATCACATCCATAGGTTCACGGCCGCGCAGACAAAGGCTCTCCACACATCCCTATCCTGAGCTAATGTTTTCCAGTCATTCCCTATATATTCTACTTCCCTCAAATCATGGTTGATGTTATTCTTCCACCTCATTGTTGGTCTACCAACTGGACGTTTTCGTTTGGAAGTAAATATAACATTGATTGTATTTAAAACATTCTATGTAGTGGTAACGAATGATAATTGAATCATGCTGATTATTTTACGTAGTCAGCTGTTGACACACACACACACAAACATGTTAAAAGAGTAGATAACCTGAAAGCACCATCTTGCATTCTATCTGTTCCCGTCATTATAACTGATTACAACGTAACTACATTCTCCTAGAGTATAGCCAGCTGATGTTCATGGATAGATATATTGGCTCCTTCAAAATAGAGGAATAGCCTTAGCTACGCGTCTTGATGGACAGTATGAGCTGACGATTAGATATTTTTACATTTTTAAATGAGAACAGCTAGTGAAAATATGATACGTAAATTAACAATAAGAAAAACAAAAGTAAAAAATTTCCGTAAAAAGTAAGTTATTAGAAAGAGTAAATGAGTTTACATATAGTCAATATGCCTATAATGTAATGTTTGTTGGTGAAACAGACGTAACTTCTAAAATGTATAAATATAATAAATCAAAGGGAATAATTATCAGAATCTTGAAGCCTTCCCCAGAACAGCGATACACAATAATACATTTATACAAAACCTTAGCTAGAGCTGTACTATGTTACGGAGGCGAAGCATGGACCACGAGGTCTACTGATTCAATATAGTAACGACTAGTGAAATTAGATCTTTTAGAGCAACTCTAGGATATACTCGCATTGATTGCCAATGGATATGGACATATCATGCAAGCACTTCAATTACAGCCAATCTCAAAATTTATAAATAAATATCAATTACTGTGGAAAACTCATATGGAACAAATTAATCACAATAGACTTCCAAAAATAATGTTTCCATTATGATTCATTTCCCATTCTTAACGTTGTTTTGATTCATATATTTCATGTGAATAAGAAGTAGAATGTCCTTTAGATTGGGTTAAATTTCATCAGCATCAGCATCAAGGATTAGACCTTAAGGTCTGTTCCGATCTCATGCTAGAATTGGTCTGTCCATCTTTTACTGGGTCTTCCAATATTTCTTCGTCCTAGTGGTTTGTAATGAAGAATCTGTTTCGGAATTCTATTGTTTGAATCTGCCGGCATTTTCTACCATGAGACTTGAAAGAATATATTTATGTCCCCTGGAGACGTTACTGGCGTCTCGCAGGGTAAGATATCTGATGAGGCTGCCACCTACGTCTCGATATCAAGCCGTCTGTTGTATTAACCCCAACAGAAGGGGTACAGCTCTTCCGCTCTGCTGGCTGACCGTTGACGATTTTTTCCTTATTATGTTAAATTGGGTTAAATTTATAAGATGTATTCTGTCCTCAAGGGAAGAGATCTTTGGAAGTCCTAGAAAAAGATGGATTGAGAATGCTTCACTGAAACCGTAACAGAGTTTAGGCCTTAAATGTGTTTGAAAGATGATGATGATAAATGAGTACATGAGATAAATTAGTATTTAGAAGGTTATTGGTGAGTTAGGCCCATTAATCTGAACATGAGAGTAAGAGCAAAATAAACAAATGGCAGCAGCAATGGGAGGAGTGACGAGAGAATGGCTAATAAGTCAAGTTCGTGAATTGGGTTGTAGCGGTGTTTGGTGCAGTGGGCATTGGCGTCGAGCCAGCCATGCCAACATAAATTAACGCGTGTTCATACGTCGTCAGTTAATTGCACCGACAGGACATTCTATTTCCGTGGCACTTGGAACAAGATTTCCCCCGGGGTGAGTTCGCTGTCCCACGATTACATGTACCCTAGCACCCACTCAAATATTCTTTTTGTTTCACCGCCACAGAAATCACATAAATCAAACATTTTTGATAATTGGATCATTATGTAGTAATTCTCTATGTTTTCATAGCCTGAAGTCAGTCTCCTGTAGTAGTTGTAAACTTCGCGTCATACAAAATGTTGGAAAATGTTAAAATCAACTGTCCAATTTAATGAGACGTGTTAGTTAAATCCATGTAGAAATGGTAAAAACGGAGCTATATGTGCAGTTGTGAGAACTAAGTTGCTTCGCTATTATGTATGTTTTTCATAAGTAATGCCACGAGCGACTTCCAAATTATCGATAAATTCACGACTCACGAAGTGAGGAGTTAATTTATCTAGAGAATTTGGAAATCAAGAGTGGCATTTGTTAGAACTATTTAACGAATAAAATTAAGCTCTTTACTCACACATAATTATTTAAATATAGTTATTTCAAAATATTTATATATTTAATGTAAACGGCGACGTTTGAAAACAAAACAGAAATGTTATGTTTCGTTTGTTCATAACTGCAACCATATCATATATATTGCTAAATAGAATCGCAATATTGTAAGAATGCACCCGAGTGGAGAAAAAATGAAACATACGAGTATCATTACAGGTTAATAATTAATTTCTGATGTCCTATGGTGTAAATATATCAATTAAATGTTTCTGCAACGTTAATTCCTGGGAAATACTATGTTTACGAAAGTGCAAACAGTGTTTCTTTTTGTGGTATAATCATTTATTACGAATGTTTTACACGCTTTATATTAGCTTGACCTGTATCTATCTATCTATCTATCTATGTAACTGAATTTTTTAACGCGATTTTCACCCACTTAAAATCATTGGATCGACTTGAAACTTTGCATACTTGTAAAATACCCATGACAATATAATAATTTCATATTTTATTTCTAAAATCATGGCCAGAATCATCAGAAAATCCAAAAAAGTTTCTTTGTATCTATGTAACGGAATTTTTGAAAACGATTTTCACCCACTTAGAAACATTGGAAAGACTTGAAACTTTGTATACGTATAAAGGGCCCGGAACATTATAATAATTTCATATTTGTTTTCTAAACTCCTGGCCATAATCATCAGAAAATAAAAAAGTGTCTTTGTATCTATGTAACGGAATTTTTTTAACACGATTTTCACCCACTTATAAACATTGGATCGACTTGAAACGTTGTATACTTGTAAAGGACCCGTGACAATACAATAATTTCATATTTTGTTTCTAGAATCCTGGCCGGAATCATCAGAAAATAAAAAAAAATGAAAACTGGTATAATAGGTTGCGGACTTGTCGACTTTTTAGTCAATCGTTGTAAGAACTCAGTTGGCAGAGCGGTACACTCTAGTGGTATATAATTTCAGTAATCCAGAGGTCGCTGGTTCAAATCCGGCTGGAAGGTTTTTGTTAGAAGAGTATTACTATCAGCTCATACTACAATAGAATCGAATTTAAAGATATTTACATTTTTATCTTATTCTGTAAAATTTTAAAACTAAAAAATAAATAATAGTTTAAAAAAACTAAAACAACACGCTTTATTAGAAAACCGAACTAAAAAAATGAAAAATAATTTTAATTTCCAACATGCTTTGGATAAATAATTTTACCATCAAAAGCGTGGGGTGCTTTTTATGATTTTTTACATTTTCTTCTTAGAGACTTTACTTTTACCAATATATGTTTATTATCAAATGATAAAGATAAAGAGCACCCCACGCTTTTGATGGTATAATTATTTATCCCAAGCATGTTGGAAATTAAAATTATTTTTCATTTTTTTAGTTCGGTTTTCTAATAAAGCGTGTTGTTTTAGTTTTTTTAAACTATTATTTACTATATTATATCTCTCAAGCAGAATCTGGTTGCATTCGTGCACTATATATATAATCTGGGAGCCACTTCATAAAATTAATGTGATAAAATCGAGATGAAAAAGACTGCGATTGGTTGTAAATCAAAATTCTTTGGATTGGTCATTGACTGCCATTTGGGGCATGAGTTAAATACTCATAGTAATTATAAAATTTTACAAGCTATATCTGAAATTCTGCTTAATGAGAAATAAATATTTGACAACCATGGGGAAGGGACAATATATAAATATTCCTTTGGTATAGCGTATAAGCTTATAAAATGTATAATGGATCCAAAGACTTACTTGTACTTATAAAATGTATTTTTAAAGGTGGTAGAATTTGATTTGGAATATATCTAAATTGTAATCTTACAATAAATGTTTTCGATGTGAATAAAATGCTCAAATACCACAAAAAAGTATACATGCATAAAAGGTTAACATCATTAACTTGGTAACTTTTTTTTAATAATAACTTGGACTTTATTAGACTAAAATTAAGATACATACAATGTTATTTACAAATATGGGTCGCACAGGCAGTAAGCCGTATGTGCTGTTGACAGTCCGTTACAATTACTTAATGTTTGGTAATAATATATCATAAAACAAAAAAGAAAGCACAATAATATTACAATTAGATAACAATACAATTACATTATACATTAATTTGGTTATGTAGAATTGTTAATAATTAATGGTATTGCAATTTGTTAACATATCTATTTATTCATGAACGAGTGTTGTTCTTATTTTCCGCGTTTTTTCCACAAATTTCTTCTTCTTCTTCTCCCTTTCAAGTATTAGGCCAAGGCCTGTTACGATCCTATAGAAAATTTTCCCTTATGGGAAATTCTCATATAAGACTTGAAAGCATAATAATAGTCCCTTCGATTGGTTGCTGGCCAAAGGAAGGCAAGACCAGTGATGGGGCTGCCATCTTATAGCCTCTGGTCAGGCTTTTCTGGAGAAGAAAAGAAAATAAAGGAAAGAAGAAATGGAAGAAAGGAAGGACCCCCTAGCCCTCGGATGCCCTAATAGCGTCGGGGTCGAAAAAACAAGAGTTAACCAAGAGAGGTTAGATAGTAAAGTTAAAAGAGTGCAAAACACAAGTAAGTGGAAAAAATGTTTTGCACAGCTTGGGCACCTTGTGGTCGCCATCCACATATCCCCTAGATGAGGACCCCTGAGGGCTTCCAGAAATTTACCCATGTTTATCCAGTTTTCTGGGCTTACCATTAACTCGTAGCGTGCCAATCTTTTATGATTTGAATTTATAAATCTTTCCGGTAATAACTGACGCTTCCAATATTCCAAATCGTTACATTTTCCTAATATATGTATCACGTCTTCAATGCTCCCGCACTTGGACATAACTTAATAACTTAAAATAGATAGTTCTAATAATTTAATAATAAAATATTCTTGGAGGATGAATCGATTATTATAAATGATTCATAATGAGTATAACTGTTATATAGGTTACAACAGCTAAAATTATAATAATAATTATTAAGGCGTGGATGTGATAATAAATTAACTGTTCTATAATTTGATTCTAATCCCACAGCTTTTTGTAGATGTAAAGAAAAATTGTGGATACATTTAAAACATTAATACAGTAATAGGTATCTTTGAATATCAAGTTCTTAGGACATATTTGAATTTCTGATTGAAATATAAAATGTATAGCTGAAGTTAATAAATAATTTAGTCCCGCGCAATAGCCGAGCGGTTTAAGACATGATGCCTTGGTGCAGAGCTATGGGAGCGTCCCTTGGTTCGAGGTCACCATGGGAGAAAATAAATTCTCATGTAATGTTGGCCAGTATGAGACCGGTGCCCATCCAGCATCGTGATGAATTTGAGTAACTACATCAAGTAACAGTTCCAGGTTGAAAAAAAACTATAACGGATAGAGGACCTGACATGCTGACCATATGCCACCCTATACTGGCTGGATATTCGTCCAGCTCTGTGATTAACACACATCGATGTGAGGTCAGCAGCTGTTCGGGATATCAAGGGCCTCTTAGGCCTGTTGCTTCATAGAGTTTTGGAGTAATAGAACATTCAAATAACATTAATGAAAATAGGCCTATATTAGTAAAAACAGAGAAACCAGAGAAAAATGGGCTTATCTAACTGCATATAGTGCAATGTAAAGGTGTATAATTTTATATATATATATAGTTAAGCCGTGGGTCCCAAGTCAAGATTTTCAGGCTCGGAAAAGATCCTTAAGCCCGAATCAAAAGGCCTGTAAGCAAAATTTACCGAATTTCCCCATCCTAGTACTACCTTGGTTTCCTAGATGTCAGTATGAGGCGTAACGCCAACCACGGACCACTCAAATGACATCTATAAGAAAACAAGTGTAACTAAATTAGTATGGTTCAAATTCTTCCTGTAGGGGGGAGAGCGCCTAAATCTCTATTAAGGGAAAACATGGGCTTACAAGAAGGTATAGTAAAGAAATAATTAAATCATTTGTTTATCCCTGTGGTATTTTTAAGTGTTTCAACATTTTTACACTAACTGTATGTTATGGACAATGAAGTAAATAAGGGAGATGTCGTAAAATTCGGTCATTAACGACATTATTCACTTAACAACATTGTTGACCTAAATTAGTGGGCAAATTACTGTTGATGGGCAAGTTAATATTAATGTTATTGCCCATCCAAAGAGAGCAATGTCAATGATCGGCCTTTTTAGATTTTCCGGTATCTTCTTAATTGTCCGTAACATATGCAACTATTGTTAATTCCAGAGTGATAATCATTCTGTATACACTCATTTTATTCTGCATTTCCTCATAAATCATCGGGTCAGCTGTTCATCATTTTCAAAAGATTGCAAAGATAACACTTTTTTTTCGTGCAAGAAAACAGAAACAAACTCGGGAAGTCTGTCGAGGTACTTAAAAGGAGAGAAATTTATGGATTCTGTTCACGATACTTTAGATTTATTTAACTGTAGGGAGTAAATTATGACTCTTAGTCATATTAATATTCATTAAAGAAATCACGTGCGTGATAAATTTTCAAACTTTTAGAGGTTTCATGCTCGGAGAACATGGTAGGCGTTATTGAGGAACGAGAGAGATCCGCCTTTAACCTTTTATCATTGTATTGAACGCAGCTGATATCCTCATAAAACAAATTTTACTATTATTGAAGATCAGCTGAACAGCGTATAAAGGTCACTAAAACTCTATTGTTTCTGAGTGTAATTTTGAAAACGTGAAATTACATGTAACTTTGTTTTATTTTTAACTAGATTTATAAAGTCTCCACCACCTTTAGTTAGTAGAATCGGTTAATTTTATAAAATTAGTTAGCCAAACTAAAATAATGTGTTGTGTGTATACATAATTTATTCTTCTTCTTCTTCCTTCCAAGTATTAGGCCAAGGCCTGTTACGATCCTATAGAAAATTTTCCTTATGGGAAATTCTCGTATAAGACTTGAAAGCGTAATAATAGTCCCTTCGATTGGTTGCTGGCCAAAGGAAGGCAAGACCAGTGATGGGGCTGCCATCTTATAGCCTCTGGTCAGGCTTTTCTGGAGAAGAAAAGAAAATAAAGGAAAGGAGAAATGGAAGAAAGGAAGGACTCCCTAGCCCTCGGATGCCCTAATAGCGTCGGGGTCGAAAAAACAAGAGTTAACCAAGAGAGGTTAGATAAAAAAGTTAAAAGAGCGCAAAACACAAGTAAGTGGAAGAAATGTTTTGCACAGCTTGGGCACCTTGTGATCGCCATCCAGATATCCCCTAGATGAGGACCCCTGAGGGCCATAATTTATTTATATACAGATATTCAATGTTTGCCCATCTTTCTGTGCCTAAAGTTTTATTTCCCTTCTCCCTTCGTCCATATCCATCTACTTCATGACCTCCAGTCCTCTCGTTACCATTAAAGTTTTTATTTCGTGCATCCATGAGTTTTGAGGTCTTCCTTTCTTCTTCCAGGTGGACACAATTCCAAGATTTTTTCAATGATATTAAGAACGTAATTAATAAAGCTAGACGAGTAACAGCAGTATTAAATGGTGTCCTATGGAACAGACATATAACCAGGAAAAAAATAAATTACGAATGTGTGTGTGTGTATGTGTAAGAGAATAACAGGGCTTTTGAATAAACAATTATTATTTTACAGCTACAATTTAATACAAAAAAAACTGTTTTATAATTTCAGTTGATGCGCCATGTACACATATTACAAGTTTCAAGGTCATCCCTCTAGGTTACTGTCTGTGAATGGTATGCAGACGAGACATTCAATACCGCCTACGGCTATAATGGAGATGATAAGTATACCCCAGCCGCCATATCTCCGGCTCTGAAGTTTAGGTTATTCGAGGGGTAAAGGGAGAATTCGCCCTTTACTGCCATTAAGGAAATGATTGTATTGGGAATAGATGTCTGCCACAACCAATTACTGCTCTTGACGCTGCTATAGAGCGCTAGTAAGGTTTCAAATTGCTGAGATGCTGTCAGCTGTATGTCTGCTAACCGAATACATAAAGCGGCCACTCCCACTGAATAACCATATCGGCAACACTGTCGTGAAAACTTCAAGGCCGCAGAGAATCAGTGGCTGCAGTATAGTTTTTTTTTTTTAAATTGATGACTGCTGATGAAAACGTGGCTATAACATTTATGTACTGAAAGCAAACATCAGATCTTTGTCCGGAAATGTCCATCGTTAGCCACAAAGAAAACGTAACAGGTTTCCTCTTTGGTAATGTTACGGCCACCTCATTTATTGATATTCATAGAATTTTTGTCAGCATGTCGTTCCTGCATAAACAAGAGTAAAGTAAAGTGATCCCACAACAGACCCGGAGGTCCTTGGGGTAGTAGGAGGTTAGGGCTCCCACTTTTTCTAGACAATCGGCACTTTATGTCAGCCGGGTTGTCAGCCCTGCGTGACGGCCGCCTTTACCCCCAGAACAGGCGTCTGGTACTCATTTCCGTTAGAGGCTGAGTCGACCCCAGGGCCACAGTGCCGCCAGAGGGTTTGGGTCAGTTTAAAAATCCTGACCCCAACGGGACTTGAACCCTCGACCCTCCGGCTTGTAGCTCAGTGCCTTAACCACTACGCTACGGCGTGCCCCCGCATAAACAAGAGTAACAGGGGAAAACTATAGAGATGTTCTGATAATTCTGAAAGGTCATATCTGGTGTAAAAGGCCATATTTCCGTGTGGAACAAGCTGGATGGTGCATCATGATGATGCGAGGTCGCTTATCGGAAATTTTGTTGGTGAATATCTTGCAGAAATCAAAGTGAAGTTCATCCATTACCCTCCATATAGTACGGATTTAGCTCCGTGTGAAAAATTTTCTACTCTCTAACTTGAACTTGTTTGCGCGGGAGGAGTTTTTCATCGAAAGATTGAAACCATTGATGTTGTTCTCATAAAAAGATTTAAAAAAATACAGTTCTTCATTGATCCTGCTTAGTAAACACCGAAAATGATTTACACACACACACACAAAATATATATATATATATATATTATATATATATATATTAATATCCACCGCTGTGGTCTCGAGGTATCATGCTGCCTTGTCATGCAGCGGGCCCGGGTTCGATTCCCGCCTGGGTGAGGTTTTTATCGGGATTTTTCCTCACCTGTAAGACATATGTCAGGAAGCTTTAGGGCCCAAAGGTCCCCGAAAATCATCCGGCCGTCATCATCATCCTTATCATTATCTTCATCATCATCCTTCACCGGTGTGGAAAGCAACGGGAAGCTACCACACCTATAATTCCCTAGTAAAACTGCAAAGCATATCATGAAAATGCTATGATTGCAGTGAAAGACCTGCCCTCGGGCAGAATTACTATAGATGGTTAACGGACGCAATATTTTTTTCGGATCCAAACTGGACATTTACTAATCAATCGGATCATCAGGAGTGGGAGTTAACCCGAAGAAAAACATTTAAAAATCGTTCTAGATACTGCAATTTCCTCTTTTTTCGTAATTAATCTCGGTTTATGCTAGAAAAAAAAAACATTACCGATATTCTCAAAAAAATTAAGCGAAACAATTTTATCAGAATGGGATTTACCTGAAACACGATATTTAGAAGTTGCTCCAACGACCGCCATTTTTGTTTTGTTTTCTCACAACATAACTGTAAACATACGATTTGATTATCAAAATGTATATATTCCGTAAACGAACAAAATCAGATTACAAATTCCGAAGAATTCGCTTAGACTTACAGTTCCTGCTTGACAGGCTGTTATTTATTAATTTACAAAAGTCCTAAAACCGAAAATCCCATCTCTAAAATTCGATAGACTTGAACATTGTCGTTAATAAATGCTCAGTAGGTGTTAAAAGACGCCACGCCCTTTCCTATTCAACCCTGCGTCGGATAGGCTACAAGGTAAGACACTGCTACTCCCTTTTATGTTGTTTTGTTTCATTGGGAGTGCACCTTATGTGGGTAGAAGGGGCGCCGTTTTCTCACCCCTAGTGAGTAAGTTTTAACAGACCTGAATCAGAACTTCCTTCATTGTTGGGAAGCCTTTGACCCTCAGGGATAATTCTAGCGCGTATCTAATAAATTTGAAACTGAAACATAACGATAATAATCCATCCATAGTAATTCTCCCCGAGGGCAGGCCTTTCACTGCAATCATATCATTTTCATGCTATGCTTTGCAGCTTTACTATGGAATTATAGGTGTGGTAGCTTCCCGTTGCTTTCCACACTGGTGAAGGATGATGATGGTAATGATAAGGATGCTGATGATGGCCGGATGAGTTTCGAGGACCGTTGGGCCCTAAGCTTCCTGACATTTGTCTTTCAGGTGAGTAAAAACCCCGGAAAAAACTCACCCAGGAGCCTGTCCCGACCGGGAATCGAACCCGAGCCCGCTGCGTGACAAGGTAGCACGTTACCTCGGGACCATAGCGGTGGACTTTTTATAATAATAATAATAATTATTATAATAATAATGATAATGATAATAATAATGTTAATAATGATAATGATTATAATAATAATGATGATTGATGATGATAATGATGATGAAATAATGATGATGATGATGATAATAATGATGATGATGATGATGATGATGATGATACTGATGATTATATGATGATACTGATGATGATACTAATGATGATGATAATAATGATGATGATGATAATGATGACGATGATGATGATGACGATGATGATAATGATAATGATGATAATGATAATAATGATAATTTTATATTAGTTGACAGATTTAAGTCCTTAAGACCTTGTCTACAACTTAATTGGTAATTTTCCGAAATTTTCATTTTAATAGAGATAAGTTGTTTTGTTAACCCGGTTCTTGATTGAATTGTGAAATATCTGGGGGGGGAAGGTTTTATAGTTGTCTTTCCATTCGTGTTTTTTTAACAGGGAGTACTTCATAGATTGTTTGGCTAATTCTCTCCATTCGTGTAGTTTTTTTAACAGGAAGCACTTTATTGTTGCAGTAAAGTATTGTCTTTTACTTAAGTCATGATGTGGAAGTTGTGTGCATTGTTGTAAATGATCTCCGCAGTGTCGTAACCATACGAACAGATACAGCTACTATAACCGTCACGTGTAGCCTCGTTACTGGAGGTGTTAAACGTCCATAATGACGATCAGGATGCGGACGCCACCTGCGTCCCTATTTTATGTTTATTTTATGTCACAGTAGCTCTTCCTTCCCAAGTTTGCCACTTTCTAGTTACTAATATTTACATTTCCATTTGCATCTACAGGCAATTCTAAACTACTGTAGAATTATACAGAATGTCCCTAACGTTTCCGATCACATTTATGTAGATTGAAAACTTAATTTTTATAGGAAACTACTGGTGAGAAACGGGTATATAATAATAATAATAATATAATAATAATAATAATGATAATGATAATGATAATAATGATAATAACGATGGCGATAATGATAATAATGATAATGATGATGTTGATAATGATAATGATGATGTTGATAATGATAATGATGATGATAATCATAATGACGATGATAACGATGATGATAATGATGATAATGATAATAATCTTGTATCTTGTAAGCCCATGTTTCTCTTAACAGAGATTTAGGCGCTCTCCCCCTACAGGGAAGAATTTGAACCATACTAATTTAGTTACACTTGTTTTCGTATAGATGTCATTTGAGTGGTCCGAGGTCAGCGTTCCGCCTCATACTGACATCTAGGAAACCAAGGTAGTACTAGGACGGGAAAATTCGCCTACATTTTCTTAGAGGCCTTTTCATTCAGGCATAAGGATCTTTTACGAGCCTGAAAATCTTGAGACTCGGGACCCACGGCTTAAAGTTCCTCCCGGAGGACTTGCTCCTTGGATTTTAGCATCCTAAAAAATCCATCGACCCCGACCGGGTTTGAACCCGCGACCCTCGGGACCAGAACAAGGAGCATAACCACTAATCCATCGCAGTCGATGATAATAATAATAATAATAATAATAATTATTATTATTATTATGTTGAGTGATTCCGGGTTCTGTGGCCGTGGTCCATAGTTGGTGTTGATACCAGACGTTTCGCCCTCAACTGCGGAGGGCATCTTCAGTGGCGAGTGCTTCTAGGCGTGTTTCCTGGTCGGAAGCTCTACTTAGTAGAGCTCTAAGTAGAGCTTCCGACCAGGAAACACGCCTAGAAGCACTCGCCACTGAAGATGCCCTCCGCAGTTGAGGGCGAAACGTCTGGTATCAACACCAACTATGGACCACGGCCACAGAACCCGGAATCACTCAACATCATGATTACCGGCCGTGAAAGCCTGCATTCAACTATTATTATTATTATTATTATTATTATTATTAACACTAATAAATAATCAATTATCATCCAGTATCATGACAGCTGCTGCTGTGTATCGGAAACCAAATGCCATTCCTCTTTGTCCATCCATTGATCTTCCTCCAATCATCTGATAATCATAGCCGCTTGTACACCTTCTATCCAGGTTTTCTTTCGTCTTCGTTTTTTCCTCCTTTCCATTCAATAAATAGTTTGGGCAAATCTTTGCTCTGTCATTCTTTTGACATGTCCATATCACTGTAATATGTTAATATGTTCTTTTCTATATTGTCTATATGAGGTCCGGCTCTTCTTGTACACCCATAATTTCCCTTATTTCTTTTTTTATTCTGTCCATTCTAGATTTTCCAGCTGATATTCTTAAAACATCCATTTCTGTATTTAAAATTATTTTCATTTTCCTGATAGAAATTTGCCAAACTTCAGCATCATGTAGAGTTGCAAGTCTCCCATCGGGCGCCTCCCCAGGTGGCGGATAGGGGAACGCTCACCAGATATGATGGGTACTGGGAAAATAAAATATCCAGGGCGGACCAAAACTAGCGCTGCTGCCATGCAGTAAGATACTGGACTATCAAAGGCCAGAGGAAGAAAACCTTGAAGAAAAATTACCCGTCCCCTAGGTTGGGGGTTGATGCAACGGACCAGCTCCCCATTCGCCATAAAAAGAAAAAAATGCTAAAAAACCAAACATCATGCCTCAGAAAAAAATCCTAGGACAATTAAAACTAATATCCATCCATCCATAGTAATTCTGCCCGAAGGCAGGTCCTTCACTACAATCATAGAATCTCCATGCTATGCTTGCAGCTTTACTAGGGAATTGTAGGTGTGGTAACTTCCCGTTGCTTTCCACATCGGTGAAGGATGATGATGATAATGATAATAATAATAATAATAATAATAATAATAATAATCATAATAATAATAATAATAATAATAATAATAATAATAATAATGGTAATAATACTACTACATTATTTATTTTACCGGATAATTTATTAACTATCTGTAGTTAAATTAACATCGGAGGCACCTCGTAACGTATATTTGATTAAGACCATACGCCACAAGCCGTAAAGTCGAGGATGCGAGTCCCCATAGGTCCATTATTTTTAAACTGGCGCAATTTTTTTGTTTGCGTCATGGACCAAGGATCACCTCAGCCTCTACTAAAATAAGTATCAGATGTATGTTTTGGGATTAAAGTTATCCGGCACAAAGGTTTACTGGTTTGGGAAGGAGTTTAAACACTTAGGAAACTTGTCCTATGCGGGCATTGAACCCGAACCCGTTGTGTCCGAGACACCGATATTACTAGGGGCATGGAAATTTCTAAAAATTAGCGACGATCACGATATGTGAATATATGTCCAATGTGCGGGAACTTTGAAGATGAGATACATATATTAGGAAAATGTAATGATTTAGAATATTGGAGACGTCAGTTATTATCGGAAAGATTTCTAAATTCAAATCGGGAAAGATTGGCATGCTACGAGTTATTGGTAAATCCGGAAAATTGGATAAACCTCGGTAAATTTCTGGACAAAACGCGAAAAATAAGGACAACACTCATTCATGAATAAATATATGTTATCAAAATGCAATACCATTAATTATTAACAATTATATATAAATTAATTAGTGTATAATGCTATTGTGTTGTTATTTAATTGTAATATTAATGTGTTTTCTTTATGTAATTGTAATGTTAATGTTTTTCTAGTGTATAATGCTATTGTGTTATAATTTAATTGTAATATTATTGTTGTGTTTTCTTTATGTAATTGTAATGTTATTGCTGTTTTTGTTGTTTATTTTTCTTTACAGTAGTACCAATTATTACTTTATTGTGACGGACTGTCAACAGCACGTACGGCTTACTGCCCGTGCGACCCATATTTGTAAATAATATTGTAAATCTTTACCTTGTCGTGGTGGAGTGGCTTGCGTGCTTAAATGATCCTGAGAGCTATGCCGGCGGTAGCATTGCTGCCGATAGGGTTACCCATGCCGGACTGGTCGAAGGTGATAAGCCAGACGAAAAAAGTACCTTGGGCGAAAGAGTGATGATCTTTCACCGTAAAAATACAACCGTCAAGAAATGCGGACATGGGTTCATCTGGGGTAAAATTTTCCGGAGGTTATTATGCATTGCAGAGACTTTTGATGTCCCAACTCCTTTCAAAAAACGTTAAACTGAAAATATATAAAACTATTATTCTACCAGTTATATTATATGGGTGCGAAACATGGACTCTTACTTTAAGGGATGAAAGGAGATTACGAGTATTTGAGAATAAAGTTCTTAGGAAAATTTTTGGACCAAAGAGAGATGAAGAGACAGGTGAATGGAGAAGACTACATAACAATGAACTACATGGTCTTTATAGGAAGCCAGATATAATAAGAACAGTTAAGTCTCGGAGACTGCGATGGGCAGGACATGTTGCACGTATGGGGAATGAAAGACGTGCATGGAAGCTTCTTGTAGGAAAGCCAGAGGGAAAACGCCCAGTTGGTAGGCCAAGAATGAGGTGGGAGAACAACATTAACTATGATTTGTGGGAAGTAGATTATACAGGGAATGATTGGAAAGCATTAGCTCAGGATAGGGATGTATGGAGAGCTTATGTCCGTGCGGCCATGAACCTTCGGGTTCGATAGTGCCAGTGAGTAAGTAAGTAAATATCTTACTTTTTGTCTAATAAAGTCCTACTACTACTACTTGTCTTCTATATCACGGCTGTCGATGTATTGTTCAACTATAATATTATGAAGCGCATAAAGGATTTCTATACTTAAACGAACGATACGAAATTTCTAAAGATATCCACGAATGTTTGGTTTGTCTGTATGAGATGGCAGAATTCTATTAAAAATATGGTAATCTATTACAGTCTGTAAGAACTCCCAAGCGTCTAGAGATACTTGTGGTTTGAGATATGATATCTAGCCGCTAGTAAAGAAGACACTTGCGTTACGCATTAATACCGGTATGAAATTATTTTGTATATCTTATCCGCTCTTAGTGATCCTGATATATACAAATGCGAATTGTATCCTTCCGCCATTCACACCACAATTGCTGCCACATTGACAGGATGCACGTGTGAAGTATATAAGACATGTGATCATTGAATGTGGTAGATTACAAGAAATCTGGTGAGATGTTTCACTGAATTTGTGAAATACATTTTGTTTGTCGGTCTTCTGATTTAAAAATTTAGATGTCGACACAGCAACAGAAGACTCGATTCATTCAGCCATTTTGTTGCACCAGAATCGACTGAAGCCATGAGACTCAAATGAATCGTCCATATGTAATAAACTATTTAAAATTGTAATTATTGATTAGATATATTTTAGAATATGTTCCATGTTTTGAATATTATTTTCATTCACGAAGAATAACAAGTATATTCAAATGTCATATTTTTAATTTAATGAAGGGAACTGCTTTTTCGCGTACATATTGCTTCTATATTGTACATCGGTACCCATAACCAATGAAAAGCGAGCAGGTTACATAGTTTTGTTTTGATGAGGATCAAAATTAAGAACGGATAGCTTCTACTAAGATACTGAGGAGACCATGCGATCCTTAAATTATAAAATTGGGACTATATACCTAAACTAAGTCTACCGGTAGAATTGGTTTCTATCTTATTTAATAAATACATTTACTATTTGCGTGTTACATATTTACATTATATTTTCAATCACCAGAGATAATGTGAAGTTAAGCGACTACAAAATAATTGATGTTGATTCAAACAAGTGAAAACGAATTTCGTGAAAATGCGCTGTGATTGAAATAGGCCTAAGTAGATTATGGCAGATTCACTACATGCAGTATTTTTATATAAAAAATGAAAACGTTGAAATATGTAGGATAATATTGATAAAAGATTAAAACCCCATACCATGAAGAAATTAAATACCGATATAAAACAGGAAATGTGTGTTACTACTGGATTGTATGTCTTCTCGGCTTTTCGCTAACAATGTAAAGATAACCCTTAAATTGGCAACGTATTCTGTAAGATACATGGGTTTTATTTATTTAATATTGTTAATAAAACAGCAGAAAAACGAATGAGAGAAATTCCTTAAATTTGAGTCGAATTACAGAGGATACATTAATAGTTTAGTTATTCTTGATTTTGTTTTCACTGCGTTCCGACATATTTAAAACTAGCACGAGAAATTAGTGCTTCACCAATGTAAGAGTTAAAAATTTATAAAAAATATAGTCTTAAATGGATATTCTATGGCTATCGAACATGGCCCCTATAATTAAGGAACAAAAACAAGTTATAATTATTCGCAAATAAGATTCTTAGAAGAATTTTCGTCCCGCGCCGTAGCCGAGTGGTTAAGGTAGGAAGCCTTGGCGCAGAGCTACGGGACTTGCGCTGGTTCGAGTCTCCATGGGGGAAGAAATTTTCTCATGGTATTTCGGCCAGTATGGGACCGGTGCCCACCCAGCATCGTGAGGCAATTGGGTTGCTACAATAGGTAGCGGCTCCAGGTTGAGGAACCAGCTATAACGGCTGGGGGACTCGACATGCTAACCACATGTCACCCTTACACTGGCTGTTGATCATCCACCTCTGTGATTGACACATGTGGATGTGAAGGGCCAGCAGCCGGCTTGTAAAAGGGCAACCGCTGAAAAGTGGAAAGACCCTCAATCGGAAGAAGAATTTTCGGTTCCACAAGGGTTGAGAATGGAAGAAGCCTCACAATGAGTAACTTCATAATTTATATAGTTGTCCTGATATGATCAAGATAATAATAATTAAATATAAGAGACTTAGATGTGCAGGTTATTTAGAATTTACAATTATTGAAATCCTTTCAACTTTTTATTCGGACACAATCTAAGTGTAAATTATATAATCAATACTGTAAGCATCCATCCATAGTAATTCTGCATGAAGGCAGGTCCTTCACTGCAATCATAGCATTTTCATACTATGCTTGCAGCTTTACTAGGGAATTATAGGTGTGATAGCTCTCGTTGCTTTCCACACCGGTGAAGGAAGATGATGGCCATATGATTTCGGGGACCGTTTGGCCCTTAAAGTTTTCCTGACATTTGTCTTACAGGTGAGGGAAAACACCGATAAAAACCTCACCCAGAAAAACTGCCCCGACCGGGGATCGAACCCGGGCCCGCTGCGTGACTAGGCAGTGACTACCTCGAGACCACAGCGGTGGACTACTGTAAACATGTATTTGTAATTTGTGCTGGTTGAGTGGAAGCGGAGGCTTCGTGGCCTTAACTCTGCCAAAATAAATAAATAATAATAATAATAATAATAATAATAATAATAATAATAATAATAATAATAATTATTATTATTATTATTATTATTATTATTATTATTATATTAGTATTGTTATTATTAGATAATATAAAGTATTGTAAAGTAAATTGTTCCATATCTCTTGATTATATATTTTATTGCATCTGTACAAATTTACTTGGAGCATAAGTTCAGAAACGAGTTAAAGTTTTTCTACAATGTTTGCGAGACTTCCGATTCCTTTGTTTTACAGGAAATTGCTGTTAAATAAACTTCAGATAATAGCAGTGGAGACGAGCAACTTTATAAGAATGTTAGAAAAATTATTTAGACGTTACAAAATATCAATGTGAACCTGAAGTCGAGCATTTATTTAATGTTTATCAGCTGCCTAAAATTCACGCACTATGAAACTTTTCCAAACTTATGAATTTATTTTTTTGATTATTTTTTAAAAATTAAAT